>OY735220.1:17381365-17438865 GCA_963457665.1 Thysanoteuthis rhombus
TGAAACTTGTTTCATTATTTCATAGAATATCTACGATACTTATTCCCACATCTTGAAATATCAGAAGGATGGCCAGAGAATTCATAAGCCATGTCAAAAATACTTAAATTAATCTGTAAATAAATGATGTTTCATCATGTAACAACGGGAAGACTAGAAGAAACATAGGATAGAATAGTGCGAACCACAACGATCCGGATATTAAACTCATTATTCCATGGATTACTGACTTCAACATTTCAGTTCAGAACTTCAGATATTATCAAAAATGTCAGATGGGGGTACTGACTGGAACATACTGATAACACCTGATACAGTGCCTTAACAATTCGACAGACGAGAGTGTTGATTTGGAAATACTGTTGGAGAAGAACGTTCAGTCACTTTCCACTTGATTGGCAAATGTTCTGACCAATGGTACATCAACATTTTCAATCAATTCAATTGAAAAGCCTGTAGGGGGAAGTGTTGGGATTGAAAAAAAAGTCTATGAAGTAACAATACATTTTTTGATTCGATAGGCAATCCCCTTCTTTATTTTTCAATCTTTGATACTTTTCCTATCAGACTTTCCAATTCCTTTGTTCTGATATTTATTGTTCTTCTCAAAATGATCCCAGTCTTTTTTTTTTTTGGATGACTTTTCTACTTTTTTGGTTCCTTTTCCTCTAACTTACCTTTGTTTCTGTGATGCAATTGATTTCTTAGCACAATTTTATTCCCTTCTTTTTTTGGTCTTCATCTTCTCTTCCCCCACCCAATCTTCAGTATTGTTTTTTGGCTTTTATTGCTTATTACTTATATCATGATTATTCCTTCTTTACCGCCCTTTATCATCCATTTGATCCGGATAGACTTAGTCTCCAAAGTTTGATTCAACAGACATCATAAGAAATTAGTTTGAGATCTTAATCAAAACTGAAAGTAAGAACTAATGTACATAGAGCAGAACTAAATAAGATTGGTACATAATAAGCTTTTGTATTTTCCATTATGTTTTCTTGCTTTTTATTTTAACTAGAACTTAAATAACCATTAGTTCATTGTCACTTCCAAAATTTCACTTTCCAGCAATAAACTATTTTTATGCTATTTGAGTCGTACAGGGATTTAAAAAAACACATCTGAAAATATTGATATCTGACCACATAAATATTGTTGATGTGTTAAATGCTTCAATATTCAAATATTTAACACATTATAAACAAACGTTTCAAATTGAGATGAGTACAGACATATCTATCCACCTTAATGCACACACCAACAAACACACACACACACAAATATATAAAAATTATTCAGCTGTATATGTTAGATTTACGGGAAAAGTTTGTAAAAGTTTTCCATTGTAACTAGTATTTTCTGAAGACGATATCATAAGTTGTTTTGCCAGCGGTCTAAGATTCATACAAACACAACGGACTTGATTTTTCACATGTAATAGGAATGACATAAACAGCAGGTTCCATATATTAAATTGAGACTTATATCGATATCTCGTCACTACGTGGTTAATATATCTCTGGGGTGAGATAACATGAATAAAATGAATTGCGGAAAGAAGGGACCGCAACATGAAACAAACCTGCGACGGATCAAGTGGCCGCTTCAACGTACCAAGCTAAACAGCAGCTGGTAATGAGAATACCGATTTTATATATATATATATATATATATATATATATATATATATATATATATATATATATATATATATATATATATATATATATATATATATATATATATACGTACACGCAAATTTGCCCTATAATGAATTTTTTTTTCTTTTCATATTCTTCGAGTAAATGCAATTTTATGAGTCGGTTACTATTGTACAAGGGTACAATAAAACAAAGTAACTTTTTTTTTTAAATGGTTGTGAAAACAAACTTAGAAAAGATATATAAGATGAGAAAATGTCAAGTTATTATTCAATATTATTCAACTCTTACAGCAGTAATATATCGTGTCCTGTTTTTTTTTCTTCTGCCAGGTGCCAACGAAGACAGTTCCCTGCTGTTTCTGAATCTGAAAAATATTCATACAGCGATAGAAAAAACTAAAACCAAATATCATCTGCTTTCAGGAATATACATTTCGAAGAGATTAACACTCTGATAAAAAACATTCTTCAAAATAACAATTGTATCTTAATACATGCTGTGCATTATGCTCATCTGAGCGTGATTCTGAAAAAAAGTAATTTTTTTCATAGTTTCTTGTATGCAATATTGATTTCCCTTCCGTGAATTTTCGGACACTTTCATCCACCTCCGATGTGAAAACATCGAGAAAATGGCGGTGCAGGACTTTAGTCATTTGTACAATTTAAGTCAAGTCTCTTCATATTTGCCCTATTTTACATGGAATATTTAATTCGAGTTTAGCTGATATTTATACCTACACAAAACAAGACATAACCAAATATCATCCAGAATTGAACTACATTTATTTATAAATTCCATGTAATCGATATCCAAAACACTAGCAGCTACTTCAAACGGCTTAACAGTCACGAACCTGTCTGAGCGGGTGCAACACCCATTCTTAGATTCTGAGAGTCAGTTCACATGGTATGCTAATTTCATTTTTTTTTGTCTTGAACCAACCCCGCCTGTATGTTCCCCTGGTTTGAAAAATATATAGACCAAAAAAATTTGATTTCTGCATTGCTAAGTACACACTAGTCCATCCCCCTGATTCTCGCTTTGCATCACCGGCGATGATCTATATAATTGTATATCAGCTACGATCGAAAAAACAAATATATGTGCAAGTGAGAGGATATTGCCATGGAGGATCTAAGAATTACTTGATCGTAGGGAGATACTGTATGTCGGTGGTTTTATGCATGCGGTTGATATGTGTATGAATAGACAAACCTTTTTTTTATTGCATTTTGCAGAGGGCGACTTAAAAAATTGATTTACAATGATCCAGGTAACAAATATATAGCTGCTTAAAGGCATGAAAACATTTACACGTGCACTTTTGGCTTAAACAAGCTGGATAAATGAAAAATCAACGTAAAGCAATGTTACAGATTGTGTTGACTTTTTTGTTTCACAAATTAGCGTATAATTCCTTTGAATTTATTCAACAGATCATTAGTAGTACACTTTTTTTGTCCAGCTAAATAACCATTCAACAAGACCTGATGATGAAATAATTTTCCGGAATGGACAAAAAAAAAATGCGTTCTATTATGGGAGACAGTTCCTTGGAATAATTTTGAGGACTTCCTCAGTTCCAGTTTATGTATCACATTATAACATACATAATGTTACTTCGAGAATTGAAATAAGAAAAAATGCTTTTTCTTATAAAAATACGATGGAACATGATTTGATGAATATGTATTCAATAAATTCAATCCATTTAAAATTCAGACTTCAAACCTTTTTTCACTAACATGAATTTCAAAATGCTTGAAAAGATGAAAATATTTCCACGGAAAATGTTGTGAATGCAAGACCTAATATTTTCTGATAGTCAGCTGAGAGGTACAATGTTCAACCTTTCCATGGAGCATTCCCATAAATGTGTGTTTGAGGTTCTTTTATGCATGTTTTTTATGGTTGACCCTATACTTGGTTTTGTTTCACTTTGTTTTACTTTAAATTAGATCGAAGAATGTCTTAAGTACAAGTGAAGTATTTGCGATCCGTCTCCTCATGACCTAAAATCAATTGACAATTGAGCGATACATTCCACTAAGCTGTGCAATTGAGAAAAATATGATGAGGTATTAACCATATGCCCGATTAAAATCAATACTTCTCTTGCTTTCCCTACCGTCTTGTTCTCGTCTCAAAATTGACATAAAGCATTCCAGTACAAATATGGACACGAAACAACGAACCTATTACAAAAAATCTTTGACAAGGAGCCATGTTATTTTATGCCTCAAAACGAATCGTCTTTTTCGTTACACTTCCAGATTGCCTGCCAGCAAGTTGGGAAATACTTGTGAAATATCAAAGCTTCTCTGATATTTTTCAATATGTCTTAACTAATCAGTAAGTATTGCTAAATATCCATTATTACTCCTTCCTATGACATCTATCTCCCTCGCATTGCAGTTGAAATCATCACCACTCAATCGAGCCTAATTTTACTGATTGCTCTATGAATCTGTAAAATTTGTAAGGCAGGCATTGGGTACAAAAGATTGCTCGAATCCTTAGTGGGTCAATTCACAATTAACGACCTGTGGTATACATATATATTCACGCCATAAACTACTGACCCTATTTCATGTCCATGCTATATCTCCAAATGCTGTCAATGTATTCCGATGGAATATTGCCAAAGGTTGTGTTATGAGCTATGAAGCAAGTGAGAAGTTTTTAAGACTGATCAGTTGGCAATATCTTGTAATAGCTGTGGCAGTAGTATGCACATCCTGAATACTTTTAGTTGCAATTAATGTTAGGACGAACGGATGAAACCCATCAACACCTTTTGAAGGATTGTAAATATTCTTACTTTTCATTCTAATAAAAGGTCAGTGTTCGAGTCACTGTAGAATTCAAAGCATTGTATAGAATTGAAAGTAGCTGCACTTTCCTGTTTGGTTTTGTGATGAATTAATCTGAGATATGTGAGGTGTTAATAGGGAACCAGGTACATTCCACATTTCGAAAGTTTACTTTAATCCCATTTTTTGGCATTTGTGCTGAAGGGCAATAAGTACAAAAAAAGCTCAAGCCTTCATAAAGAAAGTGCATATGCCTTTCTTCTTTCTCTCTCTCTCTCTCTCTCTCTCTCTCTCTCTCTCTCTCTCTCTCTTAAACCCTATCATCCTGCCATTGATCCACCTCCAACGATGACAGTTTCACTATGGGGTCCAGGAATGATTAAACAATTTAAGTATAAAAAATCATTAGTATTTGTACAATCACTTTACGTAAGTAGCCGAAACGTAAGGAGATACTTATTCGAACGCTGCTCTCTGAAGCAGTGTGGTAGATATACATAACTCAAATTGATATGGTTGGGTTGTTCAATTGTAGGTTCAGTTAAATTTTCAGAAAATTGAAGAATGCAGAAACATCCATGCTATTATAATCACTACCATCAACAGCATTATTGTTATTGTTATCATAATCAGAATTGAGCATTCTCAAAACGTTTTAATGATTAAACATTGACTGATGGATATCAGTGCAATCAAAACAAATCAATATCACAGAGGCCAGTTACCACATAATTTTACAGTCAAACCGAAAACTTCAGAGATCTTATCCACCATGAGTTGTCTTCTCTTTGATTTATTGTCAATATAATGAACAAGATAGACGGGACAATAATATGCACACGCACCAACTTATACACGCATTCCCTTTTCTCTCACTGTGCCTGTGTGTGACTGCGTCTGTGTATCTAACTGTGTATCAATCCATCTATCTATCTACCTATCTATCTATATAGATCTATCTATCTATATATATATACACACACACACACACACACACACACATATATGTGTTTGTGTGTGTGTGTGTGTGTGTATCTCTATATCTATCTATCTATCTCAGTGGCTCATCTCATACCATCAGATTACGGACTAAGGCCAGAGAAAAACAATGATGTTGAAAACGATGCTGCAAAAATAAATGGAACTTAAGGGGAAAAAAATTCTTTTTAAAAATTTTTTTGAAGACTTATATTCTCCTTTTGAAATTTTGTTGAAGGTTTTTCCGAAAAAGGTTACACAAATATCATTATTAAATTATTCCAAATGAAATCCTGTTGCATGTCCATTCGCTGATTTTTATAGAATAAAGTGTAATCTTTGAAATCTCCGCCCCAAAAGTGTTCGTCTCCTTGGTTCCTTGTTTTGAAACAGCTTAAAGATGTCTGCCAAAAATGAACCAGTTTACGATCGATATCTGAAGCACATTTGTCGCCCTGCGTGCAGTTATTGGGACATTTTTTCAAGCGATGCAGATCTTTTACAGTATCAGGCTTTACGATATAATTTGGAAATAACAAATGGATAAATGGAAAATCTGAATAGTTTAATCGTTGACACACATGCACATCAATCTGTTGTCTTTATATATCCATATATATATATATATATATATATATATATATATCCATATATATATATATATATACATATATATATATATATGTATATATATATATGTATATATATATATATATATATAATGTGTGTTTGTTTAATCATATGTGTGTGTGATATATAATGTGATATATATAATGTGTGTTTGTTTATGCATATGTGTATGTGTATGATATCAATACTTTTATAAGGTTTCAAACGTTCATTTTCATCATTCGAAAGGGAACAAAATTTTGAAGCTGATAGTTCATATGAATTTTTACAAGCTAATAATATACCATTGTAGCATCCGTACAATAGTTATGATATGGATATACGTCGTGGCATCTAAGTTGACTATGATAGCATAATGCGATTGTACTGAACCTTTACTCAAGAGAACGTTACGTTGAAATTCATGGCTAACCTGAAGCAACCTTTCCACGTCGAGAAGAGCGAAATGTATTCACTGGAATATATTGCACCGGTAGAAGACAGAACAGAGTAATTTCTCGATCACATAGGTAAGCAATTTATTCCATTCAACTAATGCAGACAAGCAAAGAAACACTTACATAAATCACTTTGAAACATTCCCGATATTGAAAGCAAAGAGCAGTGTCCACTTGCATTAGGTGAGTGTAGACATCAACACCAATCGATTTGATTGCATTGGAATCATAGTTTGCCTTTGGAGAGAAGAAGAGAAAATCGGGTGTACAGCACAGAATGGAAATATAATTACACTAAAGTATTGCCCATCGAATGTCAACGTTTTCATAGTTCGAATATTCCTTTACCATTGTTGGTCATAATCTCATTTTCTACCATCTACCCCACTTGATGCTCGTAAATTTGAACAGGATATCATCGCATAGTTTGAAAGGAAGCTGCCAAAATACTCTTTCGACTTTTGAACTCAGTGCACAGGTAGCAAACTCCCACATTGAAAACATATCAGTAGAATGTCAACAGCAGTTTGGACTCCGCTGATTCTTTAGTGTTTTGGCCACCCACGCCGAAAAGAAAGTCAGGGCTGAAGAGAAAAAAACAACGACAGGAATAAAAGAAAAGAAACGAACAGGGCTGGAAGCAAATCGTTTTCGACAATCTTCACTTTTGTCATTGGAAGTCAATGATAGATGACTCCAAGAGATTTTCATTTGGGAATTGAATACTCATTACATTTTATTTTATTCTATACTTTTACATCCTTTCTCGTATTTTTCCTGATAACCTTTTTTTGCTCTCAATTTTCATTCAATTTGTTCTTGTGAATAACCCGAAAGACTCGGACGATATCAGTCATGTATGTCTGATAGGATGTAAGCAGCCAAGGGATAAAAACAGAAATGAAAGCTCTAAAAATATCTCTATGATTTCCTACACGAGGCGTCTGTATGAACTCTATTCATCCAAGTATAAATGTATCGTCTGATTAATCTATAAGGGAAGATTCCCATGCAAATATCTCAATCACATCAATATATTTATCTTTAATTTAGTGACCGAAGAATATATTTTTGATAAAAGCAATTAAAAACACGATTAAAATTGTAAAAGTATGGGAATTTCTGATTCTATGGGTACACCATGAATTGTATTATTTCATTTTCTGGAATATTTTGTTTTTCTTTCCGTGGTAATTTCTTCGGAGGAGAAGGTTATGAATTCAGGTTCTACTGTTGAGTTTAGATACCGATGATTAACTCAACAATGTATGGAAATAAAGAAAAACATCTGAAAAATTGGTGGAACGATGTAAATACTAAAAACTAAAGCTACAAATACATGAACATTTTTATATTTGTAGCTTTATTGACAATATATATATATATATATATATATATATATATATATATGTATATGTATATATATATATATATATATATATATATATATGTATATGTATATGTATATATATATATATATATATATATATATATATATATATATATATATATATATATATGTATATATATAGGGTGATTAGAAAAAACTTGAGAGAAAGAAAGAATTGGGAAAAGAATTTAAGTGGAGGAAAATCTTTTTTTAATATTACAATGGCAAGTTTTGAAGCTCAACAGGTATCAACCACTTTTTTTCTAAGCTTGAGTAGTCTAGAGAAGATTATGCTTTGTACAGGTTGAGAGAAAAATGGGATACATCTGTTTTGTTTGATGATAGAAGTAGGACAACGCCGAAATATCCCAATGTCTTTTAACGTCAAAAATGTAGACACAAATCCTTTCTTCAAACCCCAGCAAGTTTTTTTCATTCGAAAAAGAGGACTTACACCAGTCTAAATGAATTGAAACATGTCAACAGAATAATAAAACAAAGTTGGAGATGTAACACCTGCTTTTTCTTATGTTCTTCTCGTCAACATGCGGTTGGATCTCACGGACACACACGCATGCTCGCATACACACACACGCACACACACACACATACATTCTGTCCATAATGATGCATACACTGCCTCCAGCCATCATTTTTGCCACGGACAAATTCATTATACATCCATCAATGCTATTCTATTTCATCATCTCAGTAGGTGTTGGCCTTTTCCTAAATGCAAGAAAAGATTCAGCATATATTTCCTGCTTGATAATTCTGGTCTCATATTTTGTATTTCAGGCTGTGAGTTCAATTCTAGGGTCTCCGGAAACTGCGAGGATTTTAGTTCTTCGGATATCTATCAGGGGATTGAGTTGGATTTTGAATCGTATTTTCTATCCTTATTTCTACATTTTCATCTTTATTAGTCAAGTTCATCGTTTCTTACCTCTTTGCCTTCTTTGTTTCTTTTCCATTATAATTGATCCCTCTTTTTCGATGTACTCATGTACTTGGATTAAGTTTTCTTTTTCATTTTATATAATTTGTCTCTCTCTCTTTCTCTCTTTCAGTTTTTACATATCTATTTATTTTCATGTGGTCTATGTTACCAAGTTCATATCTCTTTTGCAAAAACAATCGATAGTCCTTGGCAAAATTCTTTCCTCTGTTGCCTTCTCCCGTTCAGTTCACTAAGTGCACAGAGGGGGGGGGGGCATTGAAAAACTCTATTTTGAGAATGTACAATCCCCGACATGTGATAATATCGTTTCCTCCTATCAGATTTTTGTGATAGACCTTGTTTTCTTTGGTCTGTGTGTCTTACAGTTTTCTATATTCAAATTATTAGAAACCCTTCTCAAATAGAATGATCGAAAAAGGTCTTCTGTTTTCTTTACGTAAATAGCCTGATATAATGGAGATGAAACATTTAAATATCGACTCGGGGAATATTTGATTTCATAAATGTGTGTGTGTATATATATATATATATATATATATATATATATATATATATATATATATATATATATATATATATATATATATATATATATTATTCTTTCTTTTCTTCGGGTTGTTGACTACAGTGTGAATTAGATCAAAGGAATTGTATTCAGCATCCAGTTCTCGTCGATACAGAAAGGAATTTTCACTGAAAATGCAGTTGTTTTTTTGTTTTTTTGTTGTTGCATACATAGAAAGTACTGTCATAATATCATATGCTAATATTTTCAAAAGTATAAGCACAATTATTGCTTGGTTCTATTCATATAGACATATGAAAAGTTTTCTGGTCATGTCTACTCAATACGTTAAACTGATTGTCTAATACGATATCAAATTATAAAAAGCTGCTGATAAACCCAGAATGGCACATGGTGTTAATATAATTAAGGCCTGAACTGCTTCGCATCGCTCCAATATGTTTAACCCTCAAAATATTCAATCTAATAATATATATTGAGAGGAGGCTTTAGCATGTTTTCGATGAAATTGAACTACTGATAGCAATGACTAGCGACTGACGGTTTCTGTAATTAAATATATATATTTATGGTTATGATCTCTAACAGAAGATATATTTTAGCTGTCTACATCATCCTTAAATTTAATATTTATAAAAATGACATTTCGTAAATGAAAATTTAAGTAAATAGAGACCAATTGTGTCAAGTGTCAGGCAGTTCAGTAGAATTGTATACAATGGCTGTATGTTCTTACTACGATGAGAAACGTGAACGTTCTGATAATTAACACGTATATGTATTCCGAGAAAAAAAAAACTTTAAACGTTAATATACATCTGTTTCCTGTCAACGACAATCTAAAACAATTCAGTGGTTTCCGGATATGCAATTGATGCTGATCACAGTTGGTTATTCTTGTACTCTCTGATCATGTCTTTAATCTCATTTGAGACAAATGACCATCCACTGCCTTAACGGACCAATTTACACTAAGGCCCTTTGTTCCTTTCACGATCATCATTTAGCATGGTGTACTTTGACAGTCTGCTCTCCTGCCTAATTGTGTCATTAGTTGTCTAATTTCCATCTTTTGTGGTCTACAGTTTTATATTTGATTTGTTTCGATATAATTTAGGTCTGGGAGATTCGGAGGACCTAAGAGAAGCAGCTGTATTTTTCTTTTTGTACGCAATTAACTTTAGAACATTACAAAAATGGAAGTCTTTTCTGTAGCAGTTATTTTCATTGACGTGAGCACTGTTCCTTTCTTCCTGGATCAAATAATAAGATTTCAAAGTGAAAAACATGGTAATCATGGCGTCCATTCGATAATTACCGCTGATGAGCATGGTGTATTTATCAAAAGAATCTTACAACAATTAGTCTCTTTATGGATCAAGCACCAAGTGAACTTCTGTTTCAGGTTCTTAAAGGTAATGGCATTTTTCGAATGAAAACTGTCCTCTGTGGAAATTTGTGGAATAAATGATCTCCCCCCCCCCAAAAAAAAGTTCACATTTCATTGCAATTTTTTGATGGATAAGCTCCCATTTTCCCCCTCTTTGTGGCTATAATCCAATATAAGTGAATAAACAGAGGCTTCAAACCTATATAACTGCATATACTGCAGCCAGCTTAGCGATCAGGGTGCTGTTTCGTATGATTTCTAAAAAAGTTTGGCATTCTTAAACATCCCCATCCATACTTCCTCGTGAACATATCAGGAAAGTCTGGTAAGCAAACTGAAATCAAGGCAAATTAAGATTAAAGCAAGCAAACCATAAAAAAAAAAGTTAAAATGAGCAACTTAAGGGTAAATTGCTATAATCTGAAATTGCACTAGTCGTCATCAAAAGTATAATTCAGTCACCGTTGGTTACTGAGAGATCCAACCGAGTTGATAATTGGAAAAATGATCTAATGAATTGACATGAAACAAGTTTCAACTAAGTTTACTCGAAACAATTAGTATTTGCAGTGACCGTGACGATATATATATATATATATATATATATATATATATATATATATATATATATATATATATATATATATAATTACATCCTGACTTTTGTTCGGGCAATAATCATCTTTTTCAAGTCAATCAAGACTGTTGGGTTTTGAAGCAGATGTAAATGGAGTTACAAACAAAAAACCAGGCTAAATTTCTGAAAAATAAGATTGAATAATAACTATCGCTATGTATTTAAGAGGAGAGGGAGAATAAAGCTAGTTAGAAGCCGAAAATATAAACGAGAAACTAAGATAATATTGTTGAAGAAATGAAAAAAAAGAATTGATGAAAGATTGATAAAGAAAAATAGAAATGGAAAAACAAGTTCATTTGAGATGGAGACAGAATGTCATATTGAGTAAGATATATCGATTTCCAAGTAAATGGCAGTAAATTAGTGTATATATGTAGGTGTACGTCTTTTTAGATTATCCAAATGTCTGATTTTACGATGAAAAGTCACGGAACTATTCAATGTGAAATACATGAGTGGTTATACGAGCGAAGCACTGTGCTGCAGGGTAAGTTTACCAAGCAACGTCAGTGAATAATGATGACACAACACATGTCCAATATTAATTTACTGTCCCACATAGATATAGATCAGTGGTAGGATTGGTATAGACTTTTACAGGGTGAGAAGGAAAGGGTAGTGAGAGAGAGAGAGAAAGAGAGAGAGACATTTATATACGTGTTTGACAAAACAATGCACTAGCGCCCACACACACGTAAACGTATACACAAACAAAGACACGCACGATTGAATTTTCTGTTCTTTGTCTTCACTTGGTAGTAATGCTTTCTACCCAGCCATTTATCAGATGTTTTCTGTAGATCCCTCTTACTAGCATACCGCAATTGTTGATAACAAACCTTACTGACCCTCAAAGGATCCTTCTTTTTTTTCATGCCTGATTTCACTTGTATTCTTTCACCTATCTCTGTGCTTTCATTAGTTTTTGTTTTGTTTTTGTTTTTTTTCGTTTTTTTTTTTTTTTTTTTTTCAGTGAGTATTGGGTGTTATGAAGCATTTTCTTGTTGCATTTTTGTTGTTTGCAGGTGTGATCAATGGAATAATCTTCAATCGATACGTATTGCAAATTCCAACGCATTCAAAGAGATTACATTGATATATTTTCCTCAATATTTCTCCGAATGGAAGGAAAGTGTCGCGAAAAGCCTCAGCAGGCGTTTGTGGTTAGTATCTAGAGCTGTCATCAGGATTTTGGCATAAAACCAACACGTTCTGGAATTGAATGCCTGATTGGATCTCACTATTCTTGTGAAGAGAATCCAGTCGTTTCACATATTTGCCTGGAGACAACGATGCATTCTGTTTATAGTTATCAAATTATGTCTCTTTTTTGGAACTTAATCATATGTATTTCACATGAATAATGGATGTTATCACGAGATACTGTTAATTTATTTCTTGTTATTATACAATACGTGCTTGTGATTTTAAAATGATTTGCCAAAAATATGCTTCAATGGCACTTTTGTTTCCGGATTATTATTTGGAATGAAGTCTCAAATGTCCCGTTTTCATTGTGTCATTATATGCAAGTTGGCTTTCTTCAATTTTATCTTTACATCCTTGAATTATGATTTCAATAATAATTCAGATTTCAGGATCACCCTTCCTAAGGAGTAGAAGTTGGCAGAATACGTTCAAAGATATTTGCATCAATCGTGAGTTCGAGCCTCACTAAATACATTACATATTAGGATTTGTTTGACGCCTGATCTTTCTTTTTTTCAAGTTTAAAATATATTTTGCCTTTTGACTTTATGTTAGCCCAAATTTCACTCTCTCTGTTTACATTTGTTCTCGATTAGGATTAAGATTTCAAACAACCATCATTCCCACTCGATACTAAGAGACATTCTGTTGACTTTTCTGACTTCACCAAACATTTTAATACTAAATTGCACAATACTGCACAAAGTATGCTTCGGTACGTCCATGACTTTTTAGTAGTCTTCATACGGATTCATGTACTACAAAGAAAAAGCCATCCATAATACAATTCATTTTGTTTAATGCAGTTCGTAGCCAGTTATCAAGTACATTGCAAAGGATTTCTATTTAAAATCGATGATTGCTTTCACCAAAAACCAACTTTGAGTGTATCTTAGCAGAAGCAAACATTTCAAACTTGGATTTGTTATTAAGAGGATTGGGATCTGATTGATTCTCAGAGAGTGAAATCGGTTGCGTTGTCGCTGAGACAATGTTGAGTCATTCTTGCCCGATGAGTTGGAGCAGAGTTCTATTTGAATGTCCAATTTTATCCATGAATCATGGTCCCAGTAGCATGCTTGATTTGGCTCTCAAATATACCATTTAGTTTCTTTGTATCCTATCTCATAAGGATAAAGTAGAACTACACTTTCATAACGCACTCCAAACAACAGCATTATTAGAAAGGGACAGTGGCCTTGCAGCGTTTGATGGGTGAAAGTTCCCTTGAAACTATGAGAATCATTATAGCATTAAAAAAACTCATCTAATTCTAAAGCTTTCTTCTGTGACTACTGCCTTCTGTACCAGTAAAATGAAAATTGTGATAATCGATCACTGACGAGTCCAGCTCTGCAATGATGTTTACGTGATCAAAGATCTTTTTTAGCATTCCGCTACATTGATCTAGTTAAATTATCTGAAGCCATAATTTTCTTCTTCAGAACATTTTTACCGGATTTTGTTTGCAATATAACTCATGGCACTTGCGGTTCTCAGTGTTCAAAGAGAATTTGTTGAATTTCTACATGATACGATACACCATCTTTGCACTGATCCCAAGTGGTTCGATCAATTTAAAAAATGTCCAGCCTTGTGAGTATGGTTTGTTTATCACCCTGTCAATGATTTTACAGCACATACACCAAAACTTAAATCTCAAAATATTGATCAGACAGTATTCACAGGCTGTTTATCGACCAAAAACAATCAAAAAAGTTTAAAACATATATAACATAAACTAGTAACAAATTTATAACAGTACTAAGTCTTTCTCTCGTTCCCATTCTCTTTGTGTGTGTGTATATATATATATATATATATATATATATATATATATATATATATATATATATATATATATATACACACACACATACATACACACACACATATATATGTATATATATATATACATAATATATATATACATATATATATACATATATACGTGTATATATATATATGCGTATGTATATAAGTGTGTGTGCGTGTGTGCGTTTGTGTATGTGTGTGTGCGAGTGTGTGTCTTTATGCATGTGTGTGTACGCATGCGTGTTTGTGCATGTGCGTGTGTATGTGCATGTGTGTGTAGATGTGCTTGGCTCTTGGCTCTTCGCATCCAATCAACAAAGTTTATATCAATACCAACAGAAACTGAAAAATAGAAGAAAAAAAAACAACTTTATTTTGTAAATAAAGAAAAGACAAAATATTTTAAGAAATACATTTTTAAAATCAAGAAATTTGTTTTCTTCCTCCGGGAGTTTCATTTCTTAAATATTTCTGGTTGTTTTCAACGAAGTATTTTATTTAAGTATGCTGTTGACAAAGATTGTTGTACGCTGAAAGCAAAAGCAATAGAAAAATGAGTCACCGTGTGTTTTCACAATAGACAACGAACAAAGACAAAAGTATTCCCTGGAATAAAAGAAAACTCAGGGAAGATATCATTTAGAACTTGAATCGATGCACAAAAATCCCAAACAATTTTGGCAGGGGACCGTAGCTGTCTGACAAGGAGTGTTGGATGAATTACTCAATGAAGAAGGCTACAAAAAAAAAAAGGAGAAAAATCAAAACTTACAGTTGGCGACAGAGAACGAGGTCAGTAGAAATAATATTATGGATCCAGAAGAGAGCAACAAGAAAAGATTTGATTAGAAGACAATGATTGAATTCAGATAATAAATATGAAGTGAAGTTTGACAATTAGACAATAGGGTTAATTATCACTTTTTGGGTTGATTAACATTAGTATAAGGCTCTCAACATTATTATTTGGTACATTGTTTTCCCAAGAGTTTTCAGAGGAACCCACTTATTTACTCATGGAAAATGATGCAGGACCTTATTACAATTCTGTCTATAGTGAACTGAGCTCATTCGAGCAAATATTCCGAATAACACAGTATATGATTAAAATGATTTAGTATTTCTGCATCAAAAGAATATACTAGAAAATCATACCGAATGACAATACAAACTGAAATGATACTTTTGCATAATGATATTAGAAGATATGGGTGTGCACTGCCTCAATGACACCATTTTTGTATTGTGTATCTTTTTTGTGGAAATGCAGTGTAGTGTAAAACAAACTTTCAGGGCTGCATTTGCTAGGAAATAGGCATAATACTGAAGACACAAATATGTACATAATTAAAAATAAAAGGCTGGCGTCAATTGAGAGATTTCATCAGTAAAAAGATATATATACAAAGGGAATTCTCAGTCTAAATGACTTCAACTTATCAAACTTTCAATCTTCCCCAATCACAAAAATGTTTTGAGAAAGTTTTCAGAGTTTTTAATCCAATTTTAAATTCTTGTCAAAGATAACTGTTGGATATATTCAAGTTTTTCTCATTTTATTTGGCGTCACCGTTGCTCGTTTAATATAATCAGATCAAAATCTGTCAAAAAATGATAAGAAAACGTTAAACAACCCTGTTGAACATATTCCAGTATATATATATATATATATATATATATATATATATATATATATATATATATATATATATATATATATATATATATATATATATATATGTATATGTTTGTGTTTGTGTGGGGGTGTGTGTGAGTATGCTTTCGATTTTATGCACCCGTGCTTATGCAAGTGTTTTATGTATGTGTATACGTTTGTGTTTATCCATGCAAAATTTAACATAGTATCGTAATGATCTATATAGACAAGAGCAACACATACGTGTTAGCACACGCACACACATGCATACACACACATGCATTCATGTATATATATACACACATGCATATACAAACTCACACACACACACATTCACACACGCACGCACACACACACACACATATATATATATATTTATTTGTAGATATACATGTATATACACATGTATGTGTGAGTGTGCTTCATTTTTTTTAACCATTTGTAAAAGTAATACTATTTCAATTCAAAGGAATTAAATTTAATTGAAGCGACGAGGAATACAATGAGTAAAAAAGTTGTATGCAAATTACTTTTACGCAAATTCTTCGGTTGAAATTGTTGGCCGTGAATCAACTTGAAAATTCTTTTTGTATTATTCACAAAGTTAGTTTACATACAGTCTGATAATAAAACCGGTATAAGAAACATTAGGATTGATTGCACGCAATCAATATTTTTTTTTTGCAATATTTTTTTCTTTACTGGAATCTATATACTTCATTTGGTCATTCCCTGTAATCAGTCAGGAGTTCTTTTCCATCAACGACGAAGTTTCAGGTAAGAAAGATCTAAAATTACTTTTGGCTAAAACCGAAAATCACCGACACACACGTCAAAGTTGAGAAAAGTCACGTAAATTCACACAAATGTCCTACGTCAAGCTCATCTATATGTAATCTCCCTTTGCTTCAAAATTTTGCTCCTGAAAAACAAGTTCAATCGACAAATTACTTCAGTTTCAAACAAAATGAGCCATTTCAAAAATGCTTTTTTTTAAATTCTTGCTCGGAGCAACCACATTGTCATTGATTTCTCTATTTTCAATATACTTTTTATTGCTCATATTCTTTTATGTCGGTCCCCTGTACACGATATCTTCGAGAAAGTCCACTATTTATACCGTTTTTTCCTTGATAGAGTAGATATTAGAGCAAGAAAGTATTGTAATTTGAAAGTAAATTATTTAGAAATATATAAGAGCATGTCATTATTTCGAAGAAATATTCGTAATAAATTCAGTCACCCAATACCTCCAATTTTTCTACTTACGTAAGCCGGATCCTGTCGAAATTATCAATCGATGTAACAGCATTTTATAGTTACTGTCTTGGTAGAAAGTATGGTAAATGCGTGTATTGTGAATACATGAATATTACTACAAAGTATTTTGAAGAAAGGCATTAGAATACAAAGAGAAATATGTATGAGCTACCAGTTTTTATGACAAGGTGGTGCATTCAGCTGTACTCAAGCATATGGAATTTGCCATACCCAATGAATCACAATTCAACTTAAGCATTCAAAATAGATTAAATCGAAATTGGGAGTGCTTGTTTACCGGGTTTATTGAGATTGATTTTAACAAACAAAAATCTTTGAAGAGATAAATCTGTTTGAAATCGACTTTTTCAGTTACGTTTAGCGTCAGTTTATGGCGGTGATTACTTTTGTCGATTCCAGGCTCGACTGAAAATCAGTATTGGTGATTTCTCTAATGAGAACAGAAAAAAGCAATGATAAATAGTGTACGTAAAAATAAAATCCTTCATGAAAAGTGAATAAAAGTTATAATCTTATGAAAACCATGACAGGAAATATAGATCGGTAGACGGAGACATAGGCAAAAATGAAACTGCCTATTTCCAATTTGTTCCTTGTTTATGAACATATTTATTATTGCCTGATTGATTAAATGATATTTCTCCAACTCTGATTTGTAACGGACTTACAATTCATTAAATTATTGATTTATTTTTCATATCATCTTTCTTTGAGCAGGAGGGGAATTGTCTTATCTTTCAAATCCTTTGTTGCTACAAAAACAAAACCAAAAAGTCAAACAAAAAAGATGTCTCTTAGTGGGTTGTAATTCATAGGAACATTTACTTCAAATGCATTAACCTTACGGTGCGATAATCTTACTCCAGACTGACCGGTTTCAAATCGAGATTGTATGGTAGAGTTGTCTCCATCATGTTGTCATTGGGAAATTGTGGCCTTCTTGGGGGATCTCCACGGAGCCGATCACCTTTCGTGATCTGTTGGGTTACATTTCTTTCATGCTTATCTGTACGTATTTATGTGTATTCTATAGATGTATGCACTTATAATGTATCATACATCATGCATATAGCTAATTAATTGAATGGTATACATTATTTACTTCACATAAACGTGCATGCACGAACAGAAACACATATACGCATACACTCACATACAGATACTTGTGCAAACATTTTTTTCAATTCTTAATTCATTATTTCATATTCAATTTGTACTTGCATCTTTCATCTCATATCATTTTTCCCACAGTTTTATCCTCTCTTGGTTTCTTTCATCACTGTTCGAAACAATAATTGAACATTTATTTCAATTAATATGGTCATAATTACATGAACTTACAAGGACAGGTTGGTATGAAGAAATATTCGCAGTCAATTATGGAACATAAATGATATATTGCAACAACACAAATTATTAAAACTTCAATTGACAGATAATGGCTTGTCACTTTAGAACATAGTTCCACGATTATATTGTCCATTGTAACAGCGTGGTTCCTTTCAAATGGAAGACGTTGTTCTTGAGACAGTATATTACTTATATTGATATTTGTTTTATTCCAAACGGATTTTCAAAATGAATAGTTTTCTACTTCAAATAATTACTTTGCTTGAGATAGTCTTCCCACCATTTCAGGTATGTCAGCTTCACGGGACCAATGTTCTTAAACTTAATTGTAATTTGGAGAAAAATACATGGGAAACTCTTCTCAAGGTTTGAAAAAAAAGATGGTGGAAATGGCCGATAGACTGATTAAAATGCGTGTGTATACAATTATAAGTATACTAGGCAGTTTGTTGTTAGGAAGGCCAAACGACTCTTTTCTAAAAATAAACGATAGAGAGAAAAAAAAGGATGATTTACAGTAAAAATGGAAAAAAATGGTTAGCTTATAAATGATGTATAGAAAAGGGCTCAAAGGGAATGATTCATCAAAAGAATATAAAATGGAATAAAAGGAAGAAAAAGAGACTTGAAATTCAAATTATAAAAAATAAAAATAAATACGAAACGAAATGTAACAGAAAAAAGGGGAAAGTATTTCTGACACTGAATTCAGGCTTTAATATTTTCATTTCTTTAGAAATTTCAACGTTTTTTGTTGCCATAAGACAAAATATTAGACTCTTTCATATCCATTTTGTAAATGATGTTTCACTTTTTATTCCATGTTCAACGAATGGTATGTCCTTTCTATCTTTGGTAAAGCTGACAGTTTTCCACCATTTATCGATTTATTTTGAGATCTCTCTCCATACCACTTTTTAAAGGATTTATCAACAATGGACGAAACGAGTATTTGGACAACACGTTCATTTCACATTACTACCGATGCTTACATTTACTTTGAACATCAACACGATGTGATATGAAATAAACTGTTAGTAAATCATGAGATATATTTCAAAAAGTACAAAGCAGAACAAAAAATAAACACAAGTAACGGTGGGAAAAAAATGTTCATGGAAAATGTTATTAGAGAGGGAATGTGAGTCTAAAACTTCTTGGGGCTGAATAGAATAATTCGGAATCTTTCAAAATTCAAAGCATCATAATGGAAGTTTGAGCCACAGGATCATTACCTATGATGAATATCTCAGTCTTCAATATTTGATCGATAAATCAGAAGTGGAAGAATTCTGACAACACCATGAAACCCCCTTAAACTGGTGCTAAACAGAACATCCCCCACGAGCAACTTGATAAATACTTAGAACTATCGAGACAAATACAATAGAAAATCGAAAAGACATTACAAGGTGTTTTGAGAGGAGGTGGTACAACGATTACTCAAAAAATCTTATCTTGGATAAATGCTTAGGATGGGTTACGAAAACCGAGGAGAGAGGGGAGAGATGCAGAATAAGTGAATAAACAAATAGCATATAAATAAATAAAAGTTGCTTAGTAAAAATAAAGTTCAAGTTCCCTGGAATTAGCTGCTGACAGCGTTCAAAGTTTCTTTCAAAGAAACGATGAAAGAAAACAACCGGAAACAATTAACTGATGCAATAAAGAAGCGATATTTTTAACTTATGGTCACTGAAAATGTTGCCAAATACTCACCAATATATATTTTTCTATCCAACTGTTTAATTTCCAACTCTCATTCCGTGTATTGTTTTCATCTTTCATCCTCTTTGTTTAGTTCTTGGTTTTACAGTTTGTTAATTCCTCTTCCCATGTTTCTTTTACCCCCCCCCCTCTATCTTTAGCTTTTCTTTCTTTTTTTTTTATTCAACAATCACGATGTGTGCACATTCTGGTGACACCATATATATCTGCCCATTTCTTCCTACCTCATTCCTGAGGGGTGGGGATGATAGGATCTTTTTGGTTGAGAACTCATGGAATTTGGAATTGATACACAATACGGCACCAGGATTCCTGTGCCAAAAAGTAATCCAAAGAACAAACGATTCAACGGTTCATAAACCATCCGTTTGCAATGATCTCATATTTCTTTTATTTCAAAGTACGCCAAGGAGAACAATCAGAGGAAATGATTTGTGCCACTGCATCTTACTGTAAATGAGCAATGAAGAAAAACCAATATAATACAATGATTAACAATTCAATGATCACTGGGTAATCCACTCTTCTAGTGAGTAATGGTTGGTAAAGAAAATTTACAATCATTGTTGTTATAGAGAATCAAATGAAATTTCAGAGGCTGTGGTCAGTGAAGTCTCCTCAAAGACTTTCGACATTTTAGTCTAATATCAGACTAAGGTAAGCATTGAAGCTTAATCAAAATCGTTGGTAACATTTCGTGTTGATCATCGCCAGGGATGTGTGTTCGACTTTTTTGCCAATATCTATTGTGGAAAAAAATTCCAGATGAGATTTGCACCAGTATTCAAACAGAGGTCATTTTTGTTTAATCGTACCTGCCATGTTGCCATAATAACATCCAATAGTTTACGAAGTCGTTTTGCGTCATACAGATTTCATGAGATCCACAGAAATTGTGAGAAGATTATTGGATTATTCATGAGGACGCTATACAAACTGAACATCTTCTGAACTGTCTTCTATCCAGGGACACAACTTCCGTTCTGTTTAGCTTGTTCTAGGGCTTTAGCCTTTCTCATAGTCAGCATTTCCCTTCAACTTGCTTTTTTTTTTTCGATTTCTCGTCCTGCTTTACATTTTATTTCATTCAGTTCGAGTTCTTCGACGTAACCATTTGTTGCGATCCGATTGGCTATGGATGTCCTGTCTCTTTTCCTATTTTCAATTCCCTTTGTTGTCTTTTCATTCATTATCTTAGTCTCATTTCTTTTCGCTCTCTCCACTTTCAGTTGTTCTGATTTCATTTTTTTTGTTCTTTTATTTTACTCGATTCTAGTTTTTGCTGTATCTAACCATGCTTCCATGTCTAGCTGTCTCATTTATTACTTCTGATACGATTCCCCATTCTTTCCTTTTATACCTTGACTTTTTTGCTCATTTCTTTTATTTTAATCTGCAATTTATTTTCTTCTTCGTTTATTTGTCCTAATTTTTTTTTTTTTTTTTTTTTTTTTACTGACATTTCCCAAAACGCCTCGGATTACCTCCTGATTATTGTTGACTGGGAGCAAATATATTTGGTCAACTATTTTAAATATATTCACGGATCCCATACTTCTGAGAATAGGTTAAATTCAACATTATTGGTATACATCATGTTATGCAGGAAGAATAACCTCAACGCTAACAGAATCCCTACAGGTTCTCCACCCACGTAAAAGCTATGAAATTTAACATTACTGATTCAATATGCTATTTTGAGATTTTTTTGACTATATGGGCATGTCCATATTTGATTTGATCGAATTAAGGCCCAGGGTTTGGTATTCAAATTTCATTGCTTAAGAACATTTGATTATTAATAAACCTAAGCTAAGGCATCGCGTTAAATATATGTGCATACACACATACACAAAAAACACACATAAAAGACATACGCATTTACGCACATAGATGCAAGTACATTCACACATGCATAACGACATGTATGCGTACGCATTCGTGAGAACTTACATGCACAAATGCACAAACATATACGCGTATATACATTTACGAACCCCAAAACAACCATACTCTCATTGGAGCTCATACACTAATACACACATAACACATAGACACATCCTTGCATAGGTGATAATACACACACACGTAAACAAACACACAGAAACATATTACTACACACTTGTGATTTTAAAAATATTCACAAAAACATTAACATACATATATTCTCATAGAATACTATGAACATATTTGCATATGTACGCACACAAACGTACACAGTCACACATTCTAAATTCTAAACTTGCCAATAAACATATACACATATACAACCTAACTGTAAACACGAAGACACGTTAAAAATAGGCACACATACATACAAAAAAAAATTCACGATTTGAAATACATAAATCTAATCCTCTGTCCAAGTATCAAGCAAAACATATGAATCTTTGTCAAGCTTTTCACCATGGATTTCACCAATTCCTTTCCCAACAGAACTGGATTTCATAATCCTTCAGAAAAGTTGATAATCCATACACAAATTTTGCTGCATACAACTTCTGATTGAAAACAGAAAAATGAACAGGACTCCAAATTGATAAGAATGAACAGAAAAGAAAACATTGAATCGAACCTTACCATTTTCACTTCCCATTTTTGGCAAAGCAGTTCTTTCTTGAGCAAAGATAATAATAAAACTTTAAAAAAAGAATGATTCCTAATTTTCCGGATTCATCAATTCATTTTTTTTCATTCATCTCTAACGAGTTATGACGGTGAAATTTCGACAGGCACCTTTTTTTCAATTATAAATTCAGGTCAAGCGGTCTTTACAGAAAGTAAAACGTAAAAAAGTATACAATTTCATTTCATTACAAAGTTTCAAGAATGGAATCGTACATTTAGTTTCTTGAATAATGATAAAGATTGTTATAATCATAATTATTATTGATATTAATTTTCACTCCAGTTGTCTGATGGTCACAGCAGGAAACTGATTGACAGCAAGTTCCCTCAAGTGCCCAGCCCTCCTATTAGCACACTCACAGTTTGCAAATGTGTCGTGATTTTCAAATCCAGATCAGCAGCCCGATGGTCATCGCTGGAAGCTGAATGACAGTAAGTAATCTAAGGTCTCCAACCCTCTTTTTATATCTTTTCCTCCAAGCAGAGCAGCGCTGTGATCGGTACCTCGTCCACGATTCCCACCTTGTTCCCCAATAAGGCCATTGCTAAAAGCTGGTGGTTGTACATCTCATATTTCTAGCACTCTCCCCAAGAATCGTACACTTCTGAGTAGTACTGTAGTCTGTATAGTCTCAATCCTTCCTCTTTTCTCAAGTTTTTTCAAATCTCGCTCTCAGTGCCTTGGATACGGTTCTGAGTGCATTTATTACTTATACTACCTTGACTTCCATGTTTTACACTTTCTTTACTTCCCTTACCGGATCCTAATGTTTTCCAAGCTTTTTTCTCCCTATTTACTCTTTGGATTGACATGTCTTTCTTCTCTTGTCAATTTTTATCATTATAATTATTATTATTGAAACTTATTGAAAGAGAAGAAGAAGAAGAAGAAGAAGAAGAAGAAGAACAACAACAACAACAACAACAACAACAACGACGACGACAACAACAACAACAACAACGACGACGACGATGACGACAACGACGACGACGACGACGACAACAACATCAACAACAACTCACGATAGCAGCAGCTGGTGGAATGGGTACGAAACACAGCGCTGCTGTGAGATATAAGAGAGTGGATAGAGACCCGAGGTGACAAACTGTCGTTCAGCTTCAAGCGATGGCCACCAGGCAACTAGAGTGAAACTGTAACCCAAAGCACTGCTCTGGACTAAGAGTGTGTGAAGAGGAAAATTACACCCTTGAGGATATCTGTTCTTACTGAGTCTCGAGCTTGGACCAGCAGGCAACTCATGTGAGAATGCTGATGATCATAATGATAGTGATGATGATTAATTCTAATTCATTTCATAATACTAACATATGAAATTATGTTGCTCATTGAAGCTTTAAATAAGATAGCATTGCTGTTTCTCACTGGCTATTTTTCAATCCACTCTTTTGTTAAAGTACTCATCATGCAGTTACTTTCAAGATGTGTTTCGAATGGCAATTGATTGGAAACCATATATTACAATAGTAAGATTTCTTTTTATGATTCTATTGTGTCGTATCAACGACTTTTCTTTTATATTCGACGTAACATTTAATCTTCTCACAAGTCTCAAGTATTATCTATTAATGATCCTTGACTGTCGGGAGTTTTGCTCTTATTTGTTTGATGCTCACATTTTAGCGATGATGAGAAATCATATTAACGGAATACTTAGAATACGCATGTGACAGAATGTGCATCAAGATTCAGCAGCCCTAAAATGATACTTAGCTGAGTTCATACGAGTAATTATATCTTTACTGTAAATATCATCCATTCAATTCAACATATACACAGCAAATGTGTATGCATGTTTTTGTGCGGATTCGTGGGTATCATTCTGTGTGCAAAAGTAATTTTAAGTACAAGTAGAAACAAATGTATGAACATAATTTTGTTTTTGGAAGAGCTATACAAAGAGTTAAATATGAATATGCGAAAATAATCTGACATATTTATATATATATATATATATATATATATATATATATATATATATATATATATATATATATTTATATATATATATATATATATATATATATATATATATATATATATATATACATATATATATATATATAAAAATTAGCAGATAGCAATTACAATTAGAGAGGTAATTCTTCCAGAAAACTTTCTGGTAAAAATTAGTCTCGAGCTGATCCGATCTTGTAGATGAAACCAAAATAGTTGCCAGTTATTGCTCAGTTCGCTTTTTCCACTGAAAATAACTACCGAAAACCGAGACGTCACCGATGAAGATTAGAATTGTCGCTGCTCCACTTATCCGATCTTGGAAGTAATCCATAGTTGATCATGAAAGTTCTCAAAACTATGTCCATCGCTGATTTCTTACATCTATACAGGCTTATAAACTTTGCTCAGGCAGAATCTGGTTGGAATGCAGCTGTCACAAGATTGCAAATGTTTTGTTTTTTTTAAGGAAATATTATCTAGAAATATTTTTTCCTTCCATCAGATTAAGAGATCAATTGCTGAGGTTGCAATATTGATCTTCGAACCATAATCAAAATACAATCGGCTGTATTTTATATATATATATATATATATATATATATATATATATATATATATATATATATATATATATATATATATAACTTTGTACCTGGTTGAGCGTATTACGTTTGTGTTATCTCAGTCTAGGACAGACTTATGTCTTTGCCCAGATTACTTGTCTAGAGATTAAAGAACTGCTGATATATGGTTTTACGGTTAGACATCTGTTACATCGATTTGTTTTGTACTCAGAAAACCCTTCCTGTTTGTTTTTTGCATAGTGACATGGATACACACATTCCTCTACCCCATCTCAATGATTTTCGTGAACGCAATTCCTGGTTCCAAACGTGTTCTGGATGAAAGTGCACCCAATATCTATCATTTACATTTCGCTGCATTTTCCACTGAAGACTTTCAGAATGCTGCCTATCCAATCGTGATTATTTTACTGTTCTTGTTTTGTTTGTACGATTCTATTTTTGGAAAGAATCGATTTCATGTTATTTAATTCCTCTGAATGATTTCATGCTTTTTGGTCTTTGAATAACTTTTCACTGATCTATTTCTTTATTGTTCAATGAATTAAATGATTAGAATGTTCCATTCCTGGAAATAGTTTTGGGTCCCTTATTACGACAGTTGCTACTTCATTCGTGTCAGAAATTTTATAAAATCTCTCATTTTTTCCGTAAGTGGAGAAGTGGGAACAAATAAATAAAATAATACCTACAGCGCAATTTTGAATATAAACCAGCGGATGATTGTTTTGAAAACTATTATGTTATAATAATAAGACTGGATTGATTCTAGAAACTATCCTTGTTGAACTGCTTCTGATTGGGTAGGAATGTTCTTATCGAGTTTTTTATTGGTTAGAAATATGTTTTGAATTTTGACTGGTGTTGATGACATAGTTGTTATTTCACAGATTTTGAATGATCGGTTTTACTGGATTCGGGCATTATATGACATCAATACTCCAGCACTCTCCTCAATACACCTTAAAATTCAGTAATATGTCCAATGGGGATTCTAATGGAATCTTGATTTTAATAGTTCGTCAAGCACCGATACAATGTTCTTTGGTCGCGTTAAAAGACATGAAAGAAGAGAAATCAGTTTTGAGTTCAACTTAAAGATAGGGTCATGGTGTCTCCAACGGATGGACCGAAAAAATGAAGTAGCATCTTGTGAGTTTTACGAATGCATATTTTCTTTTGAAACGTAATTTGTATTTCTTCGGATCTACAACGTATTTTTTTCAGAACTTAGACTTTGTGATATATTGTCCCATGAAATCGCAAATAAATTCCCATCGACGATGAAATAAGTTGGAAACAAGCAATAATCCTACAAACGGTTTTGATTCCGTCTGGCATATCGGAATGCACTTAGTGCAACAATTGTCCTGAGTAAAAGTTTATAATTTTGTCTAAAATGTTGCGTGAGTCCTGCAGGGGGACATCACGGTTGATACCTATTGCAGAACACGTTGGGTATTGCGTTGAACGAGTAAAATTGAAAGAAATAGCACTCATTTACAGATTGTACTAGTTACGGCCACAGGGTTGTGAGGTGTATGGAATGCTGAAAGTTGACCCCGCAAGGAAGCAAGCCTTAAAAGCAGGCAATGATTCATCATCATCATCATCATTATCATGAAGAGTTTTTTTGTCATCGTCGTTTGAAATTAACTCTCCCTGGGATTTGCCACATTTCTTTTTCATGGGCGTTGCAGAGATGGTACTTTCAGTATTTGTCTAGTTCGTCTCTCCACCTAATACTTTGTCAATATTGGCTGCACATGTGATCCCTGAGGATCTATGCTGTGAGTCGTGAAGCTCACTGGTTCTCTGCCATTCTTGAAACAAAGCCAGCAGATTGCTACTTGAGTTCTTTTTTTTTTTTTTTAAATTTTGCCCAACGATATTTTGGCAAATTCAGAGTGTCCTTCAAATGTATTATTCGCGCGATAAGGACTATCCGACATTATTTAGCCCACAAGGTACAATCACAATTCTCCTCTGATTGACTGCAAACTGTGCCCCTGAGAATCTGCAGTATCAATAAACTTATCAATAGACCGAATTTTACTTAGAGGGAAAGAAAATGAAACAAAGAATTGATTACGTTCAATAAGGTTTCTATGTATGATTCTCTGGCAGTCAAAATCCTAGATTCAATTGCAATATCTCAAAACAATACAACAATTCTTTTATAGCGGAGTACACAGTGTTTTTGAGGTGGTATAGTAGATTACTAACTTCTTTTTCCGACTATTTCACTCTATTATTTTCATGTATGAAATGTCTGGTGATTTATTACTGCATATAATTTATTAGCAGACAGTTTTATTGAACCATTTTTTTCTAGTGAATTTACTTCTCACTAAATCTTTTGGAAAAAAGCTATATATCAGAACAGTTAAAATACATTATACATTGGTAAATATATAGTAATACAATCTGCTTGTTTGAATGAAGAGGAACTCGGGTTTTAAATCACGCGAATATATTTTGAAGTAGACGAAAAAAGAAGAATGAATTAATGAAAGAGAGTAACTCTGCAATTTGAAATCATTAGTAATTTCATCACGCCATTCAAAATATAATTTCAGACATGATAATCATAGCCTACTTATGATAGTGTTTTATCTTCCTTTAATTTATTTTTGATCGCACGTATAGACTTGTCAGTAGACAACAATTATATAATCAATCTTTTTGGTTGTAAATTTAATTTCTCAAATATCTTTTAAATATTCGACACCTGTTTTTCCTATAAGTCTTTGTGAATATCCAGATAAACTCTGATTGTGGTGATAAACAATTTCATCAAAGATGTTCATAAAATACTTCAAGACATAATGATCTAAGAGAGATCCATTCCGTTTTGCTTTACAGCCCACCCGAGTTTGCTTGATTGTAGGATGAAGTGCAATTTTGGAATACGGCTTTTGCAAATGAAATTTACACCTTGAATGGTTTCGTCTGTGAAGGTGTTTCATAGTCTCAAGAGCATTAAAACTAACAGGATAGAGGTCAAAGACACATCCCTGTGGATAACCATTGATTCTGGCGGTTAGCAAGTTCTATTGATGTTGTTGAGTATATCAACATATTTTCACAAATTTGGTGATAGATGAGTCGTTAGATTGACAGGCAATTTATTTACCTTTTGTTCGGGATCATTTGCAAAAAAGAGCTGTTTTTCTTTAATTCTTTGATTGTACGAATTTTTAACAATTGTGGAATGGCCAGCGTCTGAAAACCTGCAGTTTAATGAGAGTCCTCTTGCCAAATGCTTGGTTGATATTGGGATGTGATAAGAGCATACTTAAAAGAATGATTATTTTATTTTTTAGTCAGGCTCATTGGTAAGATTTTGGGGGAATGTTTTTAATCCTAATTTTGAGAAGTAAAATTGTTAAGATTTTTTTTTCTTTTGTAGATTCCACAATAAACGATTGAAGCTGATAAGAATGTGGACAAACATAGATTGTGGTGATTATCGGGTTTTGTTCAAGTTACCGAATGATATTAAACGATTTTTCTTCGTCGTAAAATAGATACAATATTAGTCAAAAATATACCCAGCCAATCATCATTATCGAAAAAAAACCTATCAAAGTCAATGACACTGTACTGCTTTTTCAATAGAATGAGAAATAATAATTTCACAATACTGCAGTCGACTGGACTGAATATCTGATTTGGAAGATATTTTTTCCGGGAAAGGTTTAAAAAAGAAGTAAAGCTTATCAGAGACAAAGATGGAGATATCCGTAGAATACTACTTATTCTCTGGAGTTGAAGTCGCTTATCGTAACATTTGTAAGATTTTGAAGCCTCGAAGAGAATTACTTGAACTTCTAATCATCAAATGCAGCCCCAGGCAATAGACCTAACACATACACATTATCATGTACAAATGCATAGCAAAATTAGATGGAGATACACGGGGAGAAAGGTTGATGTACACGCACGTGCACAAACACACATGCATGCACATACACACATACACACGCACATATACACACATACACACATGCATGCACATACACATTTATATATATATATATATGTATATATATATATATATATCATTCGAAATTGATAGGTAAGGATGGACAGAATGAGATGGATACAGACAGATGATAAAATAATGAGTTTATGCGAGATAATCGCAGAGTTTGATATCAAACAAACCAAACAGCTTGACCAATTGAGATATAGGTATTTGTAAATCTCAGTATAATCTGTATTAGGATGAATACTGGGTCTATGGAGAAAAACCCTTCAGGATTAGCTTAAATTAACAGAAGGCTACATACATTCATCAGAGTCCACCTCATTCAAGTAGTGATAAACTGTGTAATTAGAATGTTACACATTGCCCCACTATGAAAAACAGCCGGGTAGATATGACTAAATAAGCTGGCTTGATTGACAGGAAACCCCAACATTTTATCAATCGATATTCTTTAGTCTATATATGTATATTTCAAGACATCGAATATTTTGTTGTGTGTTTACGGTCAGGCTTCAATGTAAAAAGCAATCGGGCCATCGAGTGGTCATCAAGTTATCGACTGAACATGTATGGATTCGATTCTTGACTAATCTAAAGTCAATCAAAACTGCTCTGGATTGATGACCAGGATCTTTGATTGACATATTATTCGATAGCATGCTGTATTGTTGGGGATCAATCAAAAAATTGTACAAAAGATTGATGAACGAGTACACACATCAATGGACACAAAATGATTGACCAATATAACTTTAGCTTACATTGCAAATTGTAACCTTCAATGAAATTCTATCTAATCTTTCAAAAAACGAGAAAAAATCTGATTTCCCTGATACAATGAGGAGTACGTGTTCAAATTGTCAGACTTCTAGTCCCACTCTAGTATTGCCTTCACGCCCGATATATACATAGCTACAGAGCCGAACCTGCACAGAAACTGGGAGAAAAATTCATGTGAAAACTCTGAATATTGATTCATAACAAACCAAATGAATTGTGTTGACAAATAAAAAGAATAAAGTTTGTGAATATTTCCGCTTCATTCTATTAAGTCCAATTAAATTACTATTAATTAAGTCATGAATTGTTTCTAACTTGGTCATTTCAAAGAGTTCGTAGTATGTGGAGATGGAAAGGATTGGGAAGACCATTAAATTGAACTGTTATGGCGAAGTGAAATTTGCATTAAAAAAATGTTATTTATTAGGGATACAAAAGTCCGTTAAAAACTATTACCAACTTTTGTTTAATTCTTAACTTACTTTTATGATCAGAAATGTGTGACATGGAAGTCAACTTAATTTTTTATGAAGGATGGAATTCATTGAAGATGAAATGCATTGTCTAACCAAAGAGAGTTGCTTGTATTTTGGTGTTCGCATTTTGCAGTAAAACCATTTCTCAATGCTTCGCCATATTTTGCTGTAGAAGTCAGAGAAAAGCATGCATTTGAATCTGCCTTTATATTTATCATCATCAGTTTTTATCATCAGTTGTTGGAACTTTCTCAGGATTTGCCAGATCTCTCTGTCATAAGCATTGCGATGGAAATATTTTCTGAAATTTTTTTTCTGAAACCTTTGTTCTGAACCTTTATTGCTTCGAATTCTGAGAACACATTGCATAGTCTACCACATGTAAAATGGTATCATCAATGACTTTTAAAATTCCCATGAAGTGAAAGCTTTCATAAAATCCACAAATGCTACTGCAAGTGGCATTTCATGCGTCTGGTAAACTTTCAAAACAGGCTACTAAACTTTCTTCAAGATCACTATCATTCTCTTTTCTTCCCCGTACTCCCAACAACGATCTGAAATCTATCTATACAATAGTAAAACTCATGAAGAGAAAATCAGAAGTGTAGATATTCTTACAGAGTTGAGATGTTTTTCTCAGAAACTTGCAAGAGAGTTGAAGAATTACTGGTACAGTCATAGTGAATGCGACGACAACACGGTGCACAAGCTCATTCAATTACATCACTTCTCAAATAGTCATGGATGCGCTTCATCATTCCATCCGATTGTTAGTAAAGTTTTATCAATATCATTTAATCAGTTTGCATGATATCTTATATTACAGGATATTCAACTGCCATATTTTTGTTCTTGAAATCCTTTCACATTATCGTTAACTCTTGTAGCTCTGTTGGTTTACGTTTGATCAATTTAGACTTCTCATTCAAACTGCAGTTATTCAGAACACAAAGTTAATGAAGAAGTGATTTTCACAAGCACTTCCGGATATAGACAATACATTTTTTGTTTTTGTTTGCTTCCAATGGCATCGTTGGGCTTGCATTTGTTTGGAGATGATAATTTATCAAAAATCAAATAATTTGACTTGACAGAAGGAAGCCTCACAATTACAAATACTGGCAAATTCGATTGTTTCGAAATTAAACGGTCAATTTTCTTTGTCCCTCATCCTGACCCTGGCTGAAATAGGATGAATTATTTCCTGATAAAGAGATCTCTTAGATGTGATAACATTCTTGTATTTGCCCATCTCTCTCTCTATTTTTACACACATATATATATATATATATATATATATATATATATATATATATATATATATATATATATATATATATATATATATATATATATATATATTGAGAGAGAGAGGGGGAGGAAGAGAAAGAGAGAAAAATGAGAATGCATGAATATTACAAAAGTATGAACAGAGAGAAAGAGGGAGAGAGAGATGATTTGAATAAGTATCTTGTACATCTGGGAAATGATTGTTTCAATGACTCAGCAGTCATATAATATTCTGTTAGTGATCATTTTCCCAGAATCATCAGTAAGAGTGATTGATTACTTTTTTTTTATGTAAAAACAGAGTTCGGAGATTTTGTGGAAACAATTATAATAAAAGACAAAAATTATGAGAAGAAAAAAGTGATACAATATTCGGATGTATGTTCAACACATCAGGGGAATGGATTGATTTGTCCTTGATTTTATTTCTCCCGGAAAAACTGAATCAGTAAAATATTTTTCTTCGTGATTTTTTCTTTTTTTTGATCGTGCATTTATGCAGAGATCATATTGGCAGAGTGGATTATTTTGTTTCGTGGTGGTTGGTGTTTTGCATCAACATCTGTAATTAAAGTCCATTTTTATTTATGCTTGTTGTAAAATAAACGATTTCAGTTGGGTTGCATTGTGACAAGAATATTACCCTGCCCAGTCTTTATCCCCTCAAAAGAAAACTCAAGCTGTACCCACAAAGCAACGGCGATTTACAATTGACAAATATCTTAACCAGGGACTTCAAGGGGAAGTTTGAGTTGCATCACGCGAACAGCACCTTTCTGATCACAAATAACAACAACAGCAACAATATTCTACCCAATTTACGCTAAACCAAATGATATTTTCACTGTATATTGACGTGGAATCATTTCAAATCGGTATATATCATGCATCGGAAGATGGCTTACACTCCATCTATAACAGTGGTTTATATCACGTGTTTCTTTTTTTCAGATTCTATCCATCAAAGTTGAGGGGATTCAACTAAATTAATCAATAATTAGATACATAGTTATTGTGTGGGATGTTTTCTTTTTTCGTTTTGGCTATACAATAGCAAAACACATATGATCTATAAGATGCCGATACGTACGTGTCTGCTTGAAAAACTTAACATGATCAACGACTTGATAACTAAATCCAGAAAATTAGAAGAGAATACAGACTGTCTTGATCGATAAGATGTTTTGAGTGATTTCCAAAAACAGTCACCATGTCTCTCTGTGAATGGACCATTGATGGTGTCATTACAACGAATTCAAAGAGATCATCTCGACATTTCGAATACTCAACGACAACTGACACATTCTAAATTGGATTAGTTTGATATTCATTTTGATTCTCCATAATGTTTCCTTCATCTCCCAAGAAACTTACTCAGTTTATTCAAAAAGATTTAGTTGCCTGTGTTGGGAAATATCTCTGATGGAATAACGGTTAATATTTCCAGCAACTTTTATTCCCAGAAGTGCCTGTTTCTGAAACCTTCATAGTATTCCAATAGATCTTAAAGAAATCATTTTTTATGGTGAGATTATAGGTAGTTGTTCGTTTGCCCGGATGAACAAACTTATATATGATTTGACATAGCATCGATATCTGATGGAGCTGACTTTAGTTGAACAGAATTTTAAAGCAACTTTATTGCTCTGACTTGAGTACGAGTTCCTGTGGTTTAACATCAGTTTGAACAAAGGATACAACTACATGGGTGCCGCCCCATAAGCACAGGAGAAAATGTGTATACAGCAAACGCAACTAACTTGAGGAGCACATCAAAATTTTGGAGGCAGAAAAAAAAATGAATTACCAATAAAAAAAAAAGATGATCAAAATGGGGGGAATTTGCATTCAATATTTGGTCATGACGATACATAAGGACGATTCACACCATATTCTCTGGGGAAATTAACAAAATTTGTTGATTACAGTTTTTGAACAATCTCAAAGGAGAATGTTGTATTTCCTGACGATTTATGTATGGTTTCATACTTTGTCTTTGTTTTTTTTTTCCCTGAGAATTTCTTTCCGAGGTGTGTAGATTACAAGCTTTTATTAATCAACACAATTCACAGCCATTGATTAATATCACAAAAATTTCATCAATAACGCTGACATTACTTTTACACCCGTTACCCGTTCCTGCAGATGTCCTGAAAAATAATGAAAGAAATAATAGAAATAAATAAAGATAGTTATAAAATGATTAATTGAATGGATCAGGAGAAAAGATTTAAATATTGACAATGACAAAATAAATTTGGCAAAATATATCAAAATACAAAATATGAAAGTGCTCAATATTATAGGATTGTTTTGGAAAGTCTCAGAGAAGCTTGCAAAAAAAATACCTGAAATAAGGGGAGCATGTTCTCCTTTTACAGCATCACTACAAAACTTTGTATGCAATGAAACTGATTTTTTTTTAATAAAAATAAATTCAGATGGTTCAGGAAGGATCAGAAAAAATTGGTTGTTGTAGAAAATTATCGATTTGTGATCGTGCAAATGACGTGAATTTGACCATGGCAATATTGACAGAATTTCTCCCGTTGAATTCAAAAGGCACATTTCTTTGGAGAATTTATCAGGATCAACCCAATATAGGCCAGGGGACGGAAACAAGTCTTAGTAAACTTCCCGCCTTAAGAAAGATTTTTTTAGTGTATAAGCTTTATATCTGCAACCAAATTTCTTCACCTATGGAGCTTGTAAAATAATTCATCCTCGAATTTCAGAACACATTGACACTTTGTAATCTGCAAGGTGAGAGAAGAGACAATGTCATCTAAACTCCCTTACGATGTAACCATACCAACGATCAACAAAGCATTCGTCTACCCATGTACAGTAATGAATGCATTCGTCATTTATCATGTATGCGCGTGGTCATCCTCAATAAAAGTACCCACATCTATCAACAATGGAATCAGCGATTCAGAATCACCATTACAAAATTTATAGGTCACCGTATTTTCTTTCCTCCTTCGACTAAGTTCATGCTTCATATACACCAACCTCATCAACACACTTGACTTTCCTGGCTTTCTATCCACTTGATCGACAATTTACGCTGAGCATTGTCTGATAAAATTTGAGAATTTCTGATGGATTATTCTTGCTATCTAGAAAAGTACTGGTAATTTGATGGGAGGCAAAAACGATACTGAGAGAATAAAATAAGGAGAACAGAATTTACTAGGAAATTGAGTGCATATGACAATGATAAAAAAATGAGTGAATGAGCAGTTCGTGAAAGTATCATTCTTTTGTACTTTCACCTAATTTTAACTTCGGTTGAGTTTAATATACAATGGAGTATCCAGCAATAAGTAAAAATGCAAGACAATTTTAGGTATTTGATATTTTATAAAGAATGTTCTGTTATCGAGGATGGAAATACAATTGGAGATGTTATCACACATCCCAATGTAACTCTGAAAGAATTGGTCACCTTAGCAACTAAAGTCAAACTGTAAGTACACACAACTGTGAAAAACCTCGGAGAAAAAGTCAGAGGTTGTTTTCAACAAATAAGTACATTTAAGTAGATTTGCAAAACTCGATCCGTCATGAATATCAATTAAAAGAGACACCATACTTTTTATCGGAGGAGCATAAAGTATGCAAGTTTTGAGAAGATAAGTGAAATGAATTTACAAAATAACGGGCTTGAAGAATTTTATCGGTGTAAAGTGTATAATTACAGGAAAGAAAGATTATTCTCCCTTTAAAACGATTGCTTGCAATTATGCTAACGGTATGAACACACACACACACACACACACACACACACACACACACACACACACACATACACACATGTGTATATATATATATATATATGTATATATATATATATACATATATATATATATGTATATATTTTTGTGTGTGTGTATATGTATGTATATATATATATATATATATATATATATATGTATATATATATATATATATGTATATATGTGCGTGTGTGTGTATTTGTAAGTGTGTGCATATATCTGTGTGCGTGAGTGAAAATGCTTACGTATGTATATAGACAAATATGTATCTTCACAACTGGATATAGATACATGTTCAATTGGTTATTCACACAGTTTCGGTTTGTCTACTACGACCTGATGTTAACAAAGTACCAAGATTAGTTAATGAAATTATTTTACCAACTATTGATCCGTAGTTGAACACATAACTAAGGATAGTCTGATCAGGCGCTACGAGTGAGTTGCTTGGCAACTAGTGAAGACTGAAAGTATAATATTCGTAAAGTGTCCATGCGAATAACTCTCCTAACTTCAACGTTCTTTCAGACGTTTTATTTTGCTCCTCCCTTCATTTCATTTATTTCATCGCCTGTATTTTTAAAAAAAACTTTTATTTATCTGAATTTTGTTCTGGGATTCGTTAATCAGGGTCAATTTTGATAATCCAGAGCCATTTTGATATTTCCCTGAGAGTTGATAATCCAGATCATTTTTAATATATTCAGCGGATATATCAATCCTGATCCATTTGGATATTGTAATAAGTTCTCTCCAAATATTCACTGTAAAACTTACCTTTCCTGACAAAAAATCCCTCATTTCATGATTGTTATGACTCAAGATGATATTTGAATATATGCGTCCCCACTAAAAAGTAGGTGAGAATTTGTTCCTATTTGCCACTAAGTCACATATCAGAAATATACCTGATTAGCCTGACGACACAACATATTGGGTCTTGGGTTCGTAAAATCAATGTGTTTCGGCAATTTTGTGTGATATCTCAGAGCATAGGAACTTTAAGAGTTGCCTTTCTTTTGGACTTGAATACCAATCATCAGGGGGAGAATTCTAGAAGGATTTTACCGCTTAAATGCAAAATCATTATTGATGTCAGGTGAAGGGTTATTTGGGGAAATGATCTCTCATCTGCGTCTGACTGTCAAGATTTGACTACTTACAACTCCTTGCTTTGCGCTGTTAAAAATTGGGACATTGAGGAAATAGTGAAAAGGCGGCCTATGACGATTCCTAAAGAGAAGATCGTAACTGTTATTAAACTCAAAAAGGATACTTTTGCAGGTGTGTGATATCTCGTTGAGAGTATTTCAAGAGAGCTTATGTGCCATCGCTATGCATAGACTATTCGCTCAACATTGTTGAGAGGCTGAGTATTTTTCGAACAGACTTCGTATTTTTCAACTACCCATCAAACAATCAAACATTCGCTGCGGCAAGGGGAGAAATAATTTTATCTTTTTTCAAGAGGGTCATTGGGATAGGTTTTTAGATTGTGACACAGACATAAGTGAAATTGATGAAAAAAAGATGTTTGGAATAATATACCAAAGAACTCCCAACTATTGCAATAATAAAGATTGGCAGATATTGGAAGAGAATAAAATCAACTACAGAATTTATAATCAGTCAAGATCAATATCAGAGACCCGAGCTGACTCATAAAGTAGATAGTAAACAGACTGTATACTTTTATTTTCAATACTGAATAATTTCTTATATCCGTGCGTTACATAATTCATCTTAAGCCAACATCTCTCTCAATCTTTCCCTCTCTCTCACTTTTTTACATTGTTTCTTCCTTTTTCTGTTTTCTTTTCCTTTATTGTTCTTTTTCTGTCCCTTTTTTTCATTATTTTTCTTCCCTTTCTTCTCCATTCTTTCCATCATTAATTTTTTTTCTCCATTTTAAATCTCATGCATATATTTTCAATCATAATTAATTGACCACCCCATTCTCTTGTATTCCTTTCCATGCTTCATTCTTACTTATTCGATCCATTCCATTTAACGTGTTTCCAATCTTTCTTACCATCCTTTTTCTGTTTGCCTTTCGTCCTACTTTCCCCCCTCTTTCTGTCTATCTGTCTGTCTGTCTGTCTGTCCTCGTGTCTGTCAGCCTGTCCGTCTCTCTCCCTCCTTCTCTCTCTCTCTCTCTATCTATCCATCTAATTATCTATCCATCTATCTATATATCTATCTATCTATCAATCTATCTATTTATCTATCAATCAATCAGTCTTTCTTTCTCTCATACAGCTCCTACATTAGAATCTCGCGCTATGGAATAAAATCGCTTATCTTTTTCAGTGGTCTATCCACTCAGTTCCATAGATTCATCCAATCCATTTTATACACAAGAATGGGCAGATATTTTGAAACTAAATATGGTATTTACACGTGCTTCATACACTAAACAAAAACTATAAAACGAAATTAACAAAGTCCTATGGTCAACAATGGTCTGAATATTTCACGTAATTTGAAACCAGTTTTGTAACCTAAATGTCAGTGTTTATAGTGAAGTAAAAAAAAAAAAACACAATCAAGTAACTCATGTTGTCAGTAGAAAGTTTATGAACAATGTTGATGCCAACGTAGGAATATTTAACCATTTTGATGGGTCAAGTGTTAAGTTATATTCAGATCAATTATCTTATATCCCCCAAAAATCATAGATCATATAGAGGTCCATGTATTGATCAAAATATTAATATCGTTTTTGCCTTGAAATGTGCATAAATAAAGAGGATGTACAAATTAAAACATTCGTGTTTATGGTTCAAATCTCCTACTAGGTTTTAACTGGAAAACTTATTGAATGCTTTTAACTAATAGTAGCATAGAGTCAGGTATAAAAATCAAGAGGTACTCTTATAGATATAGTGCCTGAATATACACGTTTTGAAGTAGAATCGGAAATTTGGAAAAATACAATTTCAAGTCGCTTATCCAAATATTGCTGTCCATCATTCTCGATTTTTGTCGTCGTTTTTACTGAACAACTCATTCAAAAAGGTAAGCAAAAAATAGCTTTGTGCTTTTAGGTTTGTGTCAATACATGACTTATTCAATCAAACTCTATTATAAATCTTGTATAGTTTTTCTTATAGACAAATTCTAGATCTTTCCAAGCAAATTGAAATAATTTGCTGAAAATCCCCCCAATCGGCAACTCTTGACGCTGATCTTTCCACGGGGCTTCAGTGATGTGAGGGCGACTGAAAACATTGATATTTGGCGAAGTGAATTTTACAAAGACTTACATACCTAGAATATACGCGGGAGTCTCATTTGTACACAAATGCATTTTGATTACGTAGACTTAAAAATGGATTGATAGATGATAAATGTATAGATAACAACCATAAGATGATATATCTTCGTTTTAAACGCAACTGTGATTTGTTGAAATGAAGAAACTTTATATCTTTTTAAAATTTAAAACGTCATTCAGATTGTGTGTTCGCCATTCAATATAAATAAACACCCTAATAGAACTAGTGTGATATTTAGTATGTACAACTGCATATTTAAACACCTACACATGAAAGCAAAAAAGGTTTTAAATATGAAAAGCAGAGTATGCTTTCATGAGGTCCGTCCAAAAAAGTGTCAAATTCTTTATTTTTAAGTAATTAATGAACCTAAAACAGTGGTGATTTGGTTCCCCCTAATTACTCATCTTGGGACTCCATAATTTTTTTTTCAGTGTCCAATCAACTTTTTAAAAGAGGCTGCAAAATCTTGATTTCTGGGCCACCATTTGCTTGACGAGTTTTTTTAAATCTCGTCCACGGGATAAAATCATTTTATAGAAACCAAGAAACTACAGGGAGACTAATTTGGACTGTAAAAAATTTACTAACCATATACAATTTTTTGCACCATGATGATTGATGAGTGTCCTTACAGGCAATCATATGTTAATGTGTACGCAGTAACAGTATCTCCGATTGGATTCCAAATTGTACAAAGTTATGTAAAGAGCGTACCATGGGTCTTCGAAATATCCCAAATTACGAGACATTTCTCAGACAGACCTCATATTTCACAGTATTGCTCTAATCATTATGCTGCTTTCAAGGGAAAGTTTCAAAAAATCACTGATTAACAATCATATCATACATTTTTTGGCCAATTCTTTTGTATGTTACCTGAATCCATACAACGATACGTCAATCAGGTCAACTCTAGCTGAAGCAGCATATATCCGCATGAATTGACTCTATTCTTTGAAAAGAGTGCATTGATAACACGAAGCCACAGTCGGTGTTGATTGAACAATTGTGAGAAGAAAGGACGCTAAAAGTAACGATTCTACAGTGTAATTAGACAGAAGATGCAGCTATTCATCAATACTTGATTATCTGTTTTTACAATAAAGATTGGATTTAGCACGATCTGAATGTAATGTGATGGGATATGTTGATTTTATTATCCGTCGGACAACAATTCACCCAGATACTTATTGAAAGGGCTTCTAGACTAACATATTCTAAATTGTCTCTTTAGTTCTCTTTCTTCTTCTTCTCCTTCTCCTCGTCCCCCGTCTTCTCGTCTTTCTTCTTCTTTAACCCCTTGTTCAATACTGTTTTTATCATTTTTAAATCTCAACAAATACCCCTTTCTTTTTTTTTCTGAATTGTCTGTATTGTAGTTCAAGCTGGTTTTTTTTTTGCATGTCATCTTCCATTTTCTCTAATAAATCCCAAGTATTGAGAATATTAATTCTTCGAACACACGGACAAAACATAATCTCATCAAAAGAGATCCGTTTTAAAAGCTGGTACGATTGTCAGTCGTTGTGCCCATTTGAATTATGAATTATGTCGAACAATGAATGGAAAAATAGCCATTACAAATGATACAACTATTAGGATAAGAAATTATAGAGTGATATTGAAAAACTGACACGGATTGAATGTCCAACATTTCAGCATAAGAGAAATGAGGTAGAGGTGGAAGTCAACACCTATTTTCATGCTTGAGAGAACATAAGATAATAAAAGATGGATTTTTTTTACAGAAACACTAATTTGGGGGAAAAAATACTCGACAAATATAAAGGTAAGAGCCATCCCGAAATGATATATAGCTTGATAGATATAGTAAGAATGCGAAGAAATCGACCTGGCATTTGTTCACACATACGTGTCGCAAGTGGAAAATAATTCGGATTATTTTCAAAAAGCTTGATTGGAATATACTTCTAAACCTTCTGAATTCACCACAAAATATCAATATCATCACTAAAGATATAAAGGATATTCGAATATCAGAATATGAAGTTAAGTAATCATTGAAAGTCGTCATTTATAGGTGCAACAAACATCTGTTCTGATGGGGTACATTAAGATCTGGTAGCATAGCAACTACATGCAACGACAGCTTCCTATATCTTTGAATATGATGCTACAAATTTCATGTAGGTTTCATGGTAGTTTAGCCCAATGTTTTGGACAAATTACTATCGGTGAAAAAGGGGTTCCCTAAATTCTTTTGGTGGATTTTGAATTTCAGTTATGAATACAATTTTTACATGTTATTCAAGCCAGGAAGCTGTCTGGGCAATCCTGTTCATTCTTTATTTTACGCTTCAGAACATTCTGTGGTTTCCTTAGCAGCATACTTTGAATTGTTATCATTGATACTTTTAACGTCTTGGTAATTTTAAAAGTTCGCATTTGTTTCTCCATCAATATCCTTTTTCGATCACATGAAACCCAAAATTCCTGCCAGGAGAAAATCAGTAAGAGCCCATTACGCTACAACTAGCAAAATCACTGTCTGCATGACGTACCAATGCCAGTACGTAGAGTTATTTCTCACACATTCATGACACATCGTAATCGACCCGGAATTCTATTTTGGTATCGTCAAACCACGAAACGGAATATCAAGAAGACATATGCAAATGTTAGACGATACACCGTGTATATTGAAGCAAGACAATCATCCTTGACGGGAATGATGCCGTTCAGTATGTAATCATATCGTTAAATACATTGATGACTGAAGAGAGGATCGATCGTAATGGAATGCACACGTTTTTTTGTGATTCATTTGTTAATTAGCATAGTGATTCGAGATTTGCAGCGTAGTAAATCTCATAAATACACACACACTCACACATACACACACGCACACACACACACAAACGCACAAGCACACACACACATCTTTGAGCACGAATATTAGGAACTATTTAATGGATTTTTTGTGTTTTTTGTCAACAACAAATATCTGTCAATGCAAATTATGTAATCATCGGAGCTAGTTTTTTCTCTCCCTTTTTCCTTGTCTGTATTTGACGATGTATAAATGTGTAAAGCATAGTCAAAAAAGAGTCTACAGATATAACTAGATGTTATGCATATATATATATATATATATATATATATATATATATTTATAGATTGATATATATATATATATATATATTTATAGATTGATATATATATATATATATATATATATATATATATATTTATAGACTGATAGATAGATACGTATAATGATATACATATATATATATATATATATACGCACACACACAAACGCTAATGTCTAATCAATTTTGTATACTTTTCTTCGGTTACAGATAGCCAAAAAGTGTCTACTAAGATGATTAGACACACACACACACACATATATATATATATATATATATATATATATATATATATATATATATATATATATATATATATATATAAATTTATATATATATATATACATATATATATACATATATATATAAGTATATATATATATATATATATATATATATATATATATATATGTATGTATGTATGTATGTATATTGTCTCGTCTAATTAACTCTGTAGACTGTTTTTTTTAGCTATTCAACATAGTAACATACTTTAGTACCATTTCAAGTTGTCAATAAAAAAAATGCAAACGATTATTTCCAATATGATATTAAAACGTCTATCAACAGATGGAACAGACGTACAAAAAAAACAAGGGAGAAGTTATTTGGAAAATAATTGTTGCTGTCTAGAGCCTTGAAGATGCTGTTAATGGTGGCCAATCAATTGACTCATCTTTCGATCACATGGCTCATTGATTAAGCAGAGCGCCTTCTTCAGCAAGTTTTACTCGTTATCCAATTCTTTCCGGTTCGTGTATCTGCTTTATGTTATTCCAGTCCTGCTCCTAAGCTAATCATTGACATACACCAACATCTATATACTAATAAACACGGACTAGGTTATACACCATGATATGCATACATAATTAAATAGGACGATTTGTCTCCTACGAAATGTGATAATTGTACATGTAATTTACTTGCAAACAAATTTTGCTCGGCACCGGAATCAACAGAATAGCGAATCAAATAGCTGACTGCATGAATTGATCGAGAAAATTAGCGCCATGTTGGATATGCTGAAAGTAGAATTCTCCAAAGTTGTGTCTATTTTCAACACGGACTCTAACTTTGACAAGCACAAAAATACACACACAAACACACACAGCAACACATACAAACATTCGTGCATGCATATATATACGTGTACGTGAGTGTGCTATTTACGATGGTTATATAATTTAAAGGAAAGATTATAAACTGCATTATATCATATTGAAATTCTACTAGAAAAAATTTGATTCATGACACAGTCAATGCATGATTTGGACAATAGAATACATATATATATATATATATATGTATATATATATATATATATATATATATATATATATACATATATATATACATACATATATATATATATATATATATATATATATATATATATATATGCATGCATTTGAACCTGTTTGAACTGAATTTTTCAAATTTACTGTGTACGTGCATGTGTGTGTGTGAGTTTTTTGAATTCTTTAAAAGTTTTTTTTTTCTATTCATATACGAAATGAGACTTTCCCTTGCAATGAAAGTGTTCTTTGTACAAAGGGTGGTCATGAAAGAAATCAATGAAAGCATCCGGAAAACCCAACTTAGAAAGAATAATATCGAAATATTTCAGCATGAACATTATAAAAAAGGCTTCAAAGCACATCAGGGTATTCATTTAATGTCATATAGCTGCAATATAGGTGAAAATGGGCAAAACAGCAGGAATAATGTTCTGCATTGCGTTTTTAAACAATGGCCCCAAAAATACCACAACCTTCAAAATAAGAAATGTGTGATATATTGAGTTATTACTCAGAGACACAGGTCATATGTACAAATAAGAAATAAGATTTAGAACCTGATCGAATCAGCAAACATTTGATATCTAGTGAGTTAACACAACAAAAATATTAATACGATACGGAAAGGTAAAGAAACGAAAGAAACTAGGTTCGAGACTTCTATACATCGCCGTAAGTGTCCAACGGTGGGAACGTGCTTTACAAGTTTCAAAGTTTTTAAAATATACGATAACGCATACAATTTTGGGAATAACAAAGATGAAAACGTGAAAAGCAATAATCAGCTTCAACTTATATAATAAAGTCGGAGGAGATATCGACCTAAAAGATGAAGACAATAATTGTGAAACTTATCGGAATTCAAGATCTATATTTTACTTATTTTACTTTGTCTACAACGTCTGATTCTTCATTCAAATCTCCGTGTTAGCCGTTTCTTCATATAATCATATAGGCAAAAATAAGCATAACTAGATTTCTTTCAAAGCAAAAGTCTATTAGAGGTGAGGGGCTTTATGTAAATGTGGAGGAGTCCAAGGAATTTAAAGAAGCTTGGAAGACTGGAGTAGAGACGACATTCATCAAATGATGTTTTGTTTCCTCGCATGAATATTTCATTAGACGAGAAAAATCACACAAACCAGACGTCTTCCTTTACAGATTTCTTTTTTTTAAAAAAACACCCAAGCATTTCATTTGAAGAAAACACTTTAGTTGGCATAGATCGTAAAGAAGCAAATAGCAAATCAAATATATCTATAACATACACATGTAATTGAATATAAACAAAATATGAGACAGGGTGTGAGTGTGTGTGTTTGCATAATATTGAAGGCAGTTACATATATATGCATTCCAATGAGCCAAAACATTACGACTGCTTGCTCAGTGAGGTTACCAATGTGCTATGATGCTTCTGCCATTATTGAAATGGTGTACTTTGCTATCCAATGATAATATAGTGAGTGAAACGTGATAGCTTAATCGTGAATAGTAGAACAGTATTCCTCTACAAAACGATACGCTGTCACGCTGTGCTCATTGGTAAATTCATTCGCCAACTGTGCATCGATACGTGTTTAACGAAACAATATTGATGGGAAGAAGAATAAAGGATATCAACCATCATCTTATGAATTCAAACATTCTTGAGATTAGAAGAAGGGTGCATCGAAAGACACCTCTTTGGAAATGCATCATTTCTAGTTTTTCGGGTTATTTTCAATAACAAAAAAAAAAGATATGATTCCCGCGATCACTAGCGTATTTCGGGATCAAATGATAAGTACGACAGAAAATTAGAAATCCCCTCTCCCCTCAGGGGATAATCTATGAGCAAAAAGTACTCAAATCCCTGAGTCATCAAATGAACCCGAAGAATGACGTTTCGAAGTAGTTTATGGTTTGAGCAGAGGGCGTTGTAAAAGTATCGTCTGAGTATTTGAGGGTTTAAGCAGCCAAAATTCAGATGAAAGAAGCAGTGGTGTGAAGTTGATGATTTTGTACTCAACACCATCTAATCAAAATTCACTGGACATTGAAAACGGATGCAGAAAGTTTTTTGGCTTTGGTTCAATAATATATGAAGAGCTACGAATAAACAAAGACAGCAGTAACTTTGCAGCCATCAAAAAAGTATAATCTAAATCGAAAGATTCCTTATTTTGTATTCGCCCGGGTGAAATTACACAACAGAATCAATTTGAATTTGCATATTCGTAGCAAGACAATTGTATGAATACGAATGAGTGTTTCTTGGAAGAACACCGAAAATAAAAGGTTCTCTGTTTATAATGCACTTGGTGGGAAAGACTGAATTTCATGAAAATGAAGAAACAATAACAAATCAGAGGAAATAGAATCGATAGACATAGGAGAAGATTTTCTTTCTTCTTATTCGTTTCTTTGCACTTACAATTTATAAATTTTCTATTTTTCGAGGGTGGATACAGTTTTTGACTTGAATTTATACATGCAAAATGAACAGTTGTATTAAACTTTATTTCAAGATTATCCGAATCTTTTTCTAACGTATTGTCTATTTCTCGATTTTTTCAAAAAGTAAATGTAGGGAGAAATCAGGGGATTTTGCTTTAAAGTGCAATTTCGATTATGGGTAGGTCTCTTGAAATGGTTGTGTGTTTGAACCTAATATTAATTAAGATGTAAGATGAGCGTATGTGTTGGGATGATAGGAAAGGGTGTAGTTGTATAACAGAAATATCAAAAGAACTCTCTGACATTGATCTGATTTTGGTAATTATTCTAATTTGTAATCGAAACTTCTTTCATTTAAAGTAATAGGTCCTTTAACACAACCATACATATTTTGAGATTTCCTGATGATGTTGTGGTTATTTGTAAATGAGGTTACATTTTTACAGGCACATGATTTGTCCTGCATGTTTTTCTCGTGTGAGTCTCTTAGCTGCAGGACAAGATATAAAACCATTTCGACAGTTACTCTCAATACTTTCTCCTAACAGCAATGCCTCACTGATTGAAAAAAAAATACTCTGCTAAAGCCATACACATCTTGGGGCGACAAACATTAAAATTTGCCCGATGAGAGCAAGTTCTATTCAGAAGTTTTCCGGTTATATAACATCATACACTCGAAGGTAGTTTTGCCAAATAGTGGCCCGATTATATTCAAGGCAATTTCACCTTTGTCCTTCTGAAGATTTCTCTTAGGGACTTCATGCAATTATTTTAACGCTGATGTTCTATTTGGTTAGTGACATCTAAGCTTGAACATTCATAAAGATCAGACAATCTCGCCAAGGGAAAAAAATTGCCTCAAATTAGTTTTTCTCCAGGAAATGTTAACTGTTCGTATTGTTGGCATCAGCTTCTGTCCTCTTATGAAAAAAAAAATGATATTTTTTCCATTTTAAACACTTTCTTCATGTTTTTCAACCCATTGCTAATTGTTCATTTGTATCTGTTCGGTCTTTCATTTTTTCCTCCTCTCTCATTCAGGGATTTCTGTTTATTTGCAAGTCCCTTTTTTCTATTTCATTCCCCTATTTTTTTCTACATTCCGCTCATTCTCTATCTTCGTTTGTCTCCTTCCTCTCAATAGTACTTTCTATTTTCTCACAACGCAACTCTAAAAGGATTGTTTTTGGTTGTTTTATAGATAACCAGAATACGAACAACAAATATATTAGATAGAAAATCAATGTGTCAAACAACAGTCATCTCGTACAAAGTTTAAAAAACAGATTATACAGCCTAACAAGATCAGAGTACAACATATAGTTGTCTTGTCCATTCATAACGTTGCAGTGTTCTCTGCAGCATTTCACTTCACCATCTTCCGTATCTCTCATTTCCACACTTCCCTCGATTCATTCGAGCATAATTCCCAAACACCATTCTTCCGCCAAAGTTTGTTTTCTCATTGCATCCAGTCGACATCTTATTCTCATCTGATATGCTTATTGTTCCTGCTGTTCAATAGTAATATTCCATTGAAAAAAAAACTACAGGTACCTGAAATGTTTTTTTAAAGGACTTCATTTAATTTTTACATTTATTGCATTTTAGCATTTCTCTATATTTACTTTTTAAACATCAATTGCAATCTTTTTTGTTTTTTAAAGGAAAATCAATAATAATCAATATAATTTCCCTCTCCAATTTTCTCTATACACGCACTCAATGATGCACGCACACGCATATTCGAGGACACACACATATACATGCACAAACATATGTATATATATATATATATATATATATATATATATATATATATATATATATATATATATATATATATATATATATATATATATATATATATGTATATATTTATATATATATATTTATATATATATATATATATATATACACACACACACAATACATGTGGTAAAAATCAAGCTAGCAGTATAACAATATAATCATATATCAATAATATAAAGCCACTTCTGAAATGTAATGGATTTATTTCATAGAGTACATATAACATTTCATTTCATAGAGTACATATAACATTTCACTCATAGAGTTGAGTTGTTTCAGAGTAGAGCTGAAAATAAGAAAATAGGTTGTGGATTCACTACACAAACTCGCCCTTGTTTCAACCCTCTTCTGCGGAGGTCCAGAGAGGGTTGAAACACGAGACAGTATGTGTAGCGAATCCATAACCTACTATTATATATATATATATATATATATATATATATATATATAAAAGGATGACAATTAGAAGGTGGATGACAACCCAATAGATAGATGTTACATCTAATTTTTGTTTTCCATTATTCTGTGGTTACAGTTCAATGCATTGTGACGGGGGCCAACCATCTTTCCGGCGAAAATGTTTTCGACTGTTTCACAGAGGAAAAATTGCTGATTCGGTTTGGTCCGGGAGAATGCAATTTTTTCTCTGTTTTAGGTTGTTTGTTTGAAAAATTGGGAGAGGCGTTGGTATCCGTAAAATTGAGATTGACATTTAGTTTTCAATGGGATGGGTCTTTAAGAGGCGGATTCATGTATGTATCTTGTTTCTGTTTTGTCTCTCTGATATACACGCAGGGACCAACATCTATGCTTTATGAGTCCAGCATTATTCGGAGATCAGGAAAAATATGCATGCATACTATTCCCCCTAATCGTATGCTTTTATCCCCTGCCACTTGAGCGATATCAATTAGTGATGTAGAACGTTCATTTTCTTTTCACAACCGATGGGCGATTTCAGTCCCAAACCTTTCTAAACGCTTTAATTGTTGACAGCAAAATTGAGCTTCGGTTGGTTAACTCTAAATCAATGGTTTGTGGTTAATGATTACGTGCATATATGACGAAAAAAGTCCTTTGGATTATGGATCACTGTTCACTTGGCTATGGCGTTCAATATTGGATCCATCTTCCGTCCTTTGTAACAATGGTGTCCCCTTGACGTGTGTTTAGCTGCCAAAAATGCATTGAAATGTGTCAATAACCACAATGCATCCAATTTGCTACGAACAAGTCACATGGAACCTAATTCATTATCATTTGCAGTTTACTTAGTATACCCACATCGAAATACAGTTTTATTGCGAACATTGTATGTTTCCTGAATGCAACACTATGTTATGTTGTAACAGACATTTTATCTAAAGAATCAGTAAAAAAAAAATGAAAATTAAAAACTGCACGAAAGGGTTGGAGGAAAAGGAGGAAGAGAGATGAACAATGCAAAGTCAGTCAATTCGTACTGTGATCATTCAATTCAATCATTCCAACGAATGGATTCACCTCCAATAATATCTTCTAAAATCTTTGATTCATCATTATCATTATCATCAGTTTCTTTTCCTTCAGTTGTTAGACATGGACATTTCCCTGGATTCACAAACCTTTCTCTCGTAGGATTGGCAGAAACAATATTATCGAGATCTATGAGTTAGTCATGCCATCTCCGTTCTGCCGACTTTGGTTCTGCATTTGAACTTTTTGAGTCATGATATTCATCAATTGCTCGCCATTCTTGCGACATGGCGAGCCAGTTACCATCTGAGTTTTCTTATAGTTCCAATGATATTTTACAATCCTGCTCTTTCCCCCAACATACTTTTTTCTGTCTTGCAATCTTTTTCATGTTATTTTTATAATGATTTTCTAATATGCATTTCGCATGGTTTTCGGTTGGAAAGCCAGTCTCTTGGTTCGGTTCCATGCTTCAGTTCGATAAGTTATTATTAGGAAGTTGCGATGGATGTTTATCCTTCTTTTCTAGACTGATGAGATTTTTTTGTTCTTGATAGTTTCATAAAAATATTATCTTCTCTTACGTAGTTTCTACTGATATAACTAACTTTTCTTTATTGTGGATAGAATTCTGCTACCAAGGTGTCGTTTACTTGGTTTTTTTTTCATGTCTTTATTCAATTCCCCGGCTACCAAATTGCATTTTTGTGTTCATTTTCAGTTATCTGTGCTTAGCAAACTACATTCTTGCATAAAAACAAGACAAATACTTAACAATTTCTGTGTTCAACAAAGCTGTAAATCATCTGGAAGTGCCATCTGATGACAGTTATCTCCCCCCTACAGCACTACTCTTCGATGCTACATCTTTGAAAGACATAAAGCTGCACCTGCGGCTTGCTTTGAAGTACGTTACACAGCAGCCATTTGTATTTGCGTATCCCTCTTCTCCTTTTTTGATCTTATTTTCTCTGTTTCCTCTCCTTCTTCCACCCCTTGTCAAGTTTCTTTGCATAAATGTATTTCAGATTTCCTAATGCGGCATATTTCTCACATATTCTTTTGTATGTTTTCTAACTTTCCCTCATTACGTTTTCCAGGCTCATCATACTTCTGATTCCACTTTCTTTTTCGTGATTACTTTTGAATTATTCTCACCTTAGTGACAGAAAATGCTATTTCTATACCGATTACATTTTACTCTAGTACAGAAGTAGCCAAAAAAGTGATGACAATCTACGACCAAAAAAATGTATCCTTAAACAATTGAGAGGATTCTTCACTGCATTTTCTTTCAATTATTCAAACATGGACAAGAGAGCAGAGTTAATAACATAATTGTAAACACTGGTTGATTCATTAAGATCCTTTTTTTTTCTTCCACAGAATGCATTTTCAACTTAATGAACTTGATAGATTTTCGCTTATGTTCAAAGTGAAATATTCAGAAAGTAACAACTAAATAGCAATTAACATATTCTATGACTCACTGACTTCTGCATAATTATCATGAATTATAAGATATCTAAATATGAGAGCACGTGAAATTGCAATTACCTAGTACAATCAAAATACATTATTCATAATAGTAAGCTCACTGCATTTTTGTTTGGTAAATAAAAGTAGATAAAAACCTTATCAACGTCCACCAACTTACCCAATCTTTTAACAAATGATTATTCACAAATGTTCTGATGACATTCACACCCAATTAGCCCAGCTATAAGTATCCTATAACCGAATTAGAAAATTTAACGGTTGAGAAAATGAAGGAAAAGCCCACTTAAAGTGTACAAATGACAATTACGTATTTAGAGCATCTGTTAATAATTCATTGATATTAAGCTCTTTTAATGGCTCTGACTTCTTTATCACATATTTGTTTCAATCGACCAATTATAAATGGAATATGTATATATATATGTATATATATATGTATATATATATGTATATATATATATGTATATATATGTATATATATACATATGTATATATATATACATATATACATATATATACATATATATATATATACATATATATACATACATACATATATATACATACATATATATATATATACGTATATATACATACATACATATATATATATGTCTATATATATATGTCTATATATATATATATATATATATATATATATATATATATATATATATATATATATATATATATATATAGTATCTGTGTGTATAGGTAAATGATGTAGAATGTTGTGGAAAGTTTGACATAAGTAGGAAAGAAAAATACTACCAATACATCCATGACGGATTTAAATAGCTGACGTATATATCATCCTTGGACCTTTGGTTTCGTCAGAATGCGGAAAGCGAGAGTTGTTTTGATATAAATGGTTAAAAAAACAAAAATGTCGAGGTGATTGTTGGATATGGTTGGACAACAAGTGCACTATAGTTACCCTATGTTACTTTTGATATATATAAGCTTTATATCAAGGAAAATACACGGCCTTTTCAGTGATGTATAAGGTTGTTCTGTGGCGAGGAATTGACGGTATCGTGATGCACATGGGAAATAGGGTTGAAATTTTTCAGTGCGAGGACGGTTTTTTGTTTAAGTGGCTATGTTAAGATGTGTGTATGAGAGGATTCTCAAACAAACCTCACTTAAAGCAAACATTCGTCATCACTAATAAGACATATAATTTCATGATATTTCATCAAAAAGTTAGCTTGTTGCTTTGTGTTTGAAATGTATTATTGGCATCACTGACTGGTATGAAGGTAGAGACTATCCACCTGTGTCTTTTGGAGATATGTTTGTGTTTGATTATCTGAGCTTTACTCGAGTGGAAATTGTGTTATGAGATATTTCGATGTTAGACCGAAGCATTGAAGTGATTATCCAGTATTAAGGCGGATGTCTATGTTCTTGATACAATCTGAACATATTGCTCTTCTAGACTGTATCGTGAGATGAATACGTCCTGAATGCATCGAGTTGGTAAGAGAGTAATCTTATTCTTACCAGCCTCTGCATTGCTTATAATTCCTAAAAATCCATGGTTTTCGTCGAGAAGCATAGTATTTATATCTTCTGACATGGCCAGCCTATTGCCATTTTGTTTTTCCAAGGGTATATGTTAGTTTTTCTACTTATTTTAAAAAATGTGATGTTAAGCATGATCCTAGGTTGCACAAGTTGCATGATTCTCTGTAGGCAAATCTTTGGTAGGACTCTACTCCATATATATCTGTTTTACGGATTTCAGACTTATCTATCAACATAATATATCCTGTTTTCACTAATCCTTATGCATTCCTATACGTCTCTGTATTTTGCTCAGCAGGCAGACGCACACGCATACAAACACACACATACACACACACACACATATATATATGTATATATACATACACACACACACACACACACACACATATATATATATATATATATATATATATATATATATATATATATATATATATATATACATATATACATGTGTGTGTGTGTTGGCATGTGTTCGTATATAGTATTGATGTTCTTTTACACAGGAATATTATGTTCCCTCAAAGACTGGCAATATTATGCACGCATATTGTGGTATTAATCACAGCCAGTGCCCAACGGAAGCTACTGACAGGAACACATGACTATATCACATCTTCTAAACGACTTACCAAAGGAAATCGGATCTTCATAATCTCATATCCAAGATGTATATTTCTATAAATGTATTTACTAATCTACTGAGAGTGAGAGAGATTTAGATAAAAGGAAAATATGGAGCCACTTTTCCACAAGACCTTTTCCCAGAATTTATTTGTATTTTTCTTAGTAATGGACATTGCACAATATCAGAGTGTATTTTGTGTTGTGTAATCAGGGATATAGAAAGATTTGTGCATTTTCTTCTGGCTAAAGGCTGAAGTCGCTGAAGCGATTCTCTTGTGCTGACCTCAACCTTTACAATATTTGGACAAACAGGTTTGGTGAAGCAGTATCTCCAAAATGTCAAGTGCTAAATAAAGTCTCTCTATTGAAATATCATCTTCCATATATATATATATATATATATATATATATATATATAGAGAGAGAGAGAGAGAGAGAGAGAGAGAGAGAGACAGAGATAGATATAGATATATATAGATAGATAGATAGATAGATAGATAGATAGATTTCGACGGTAGCCACTTCAAGATAGTGTTGCTCTTACTATTGTGATAAAGAGCTGCTGTCAAATCAGTCACCCTAGCGGTTGCTTATCCAATTTTTCGATTGTGTATTTCATTTGTGTGGTTTTGGCCTGATGGCACATTCGCTTTAGAATAACAAGTAATCATTGAAAAAAAAAAAGGATACGTATGATATGATACAATTTCAATTTAAATCCTGTTATTGGATTATATATCCATTTCATGATAAGATATATGTATATTTTCGTATTGTGGATATAAAGTGATCAGACAGCAACTAGATAAAAATGACAATTCACAGGGAAAGACAAAAACTAAAGAGATCTTGATTGTCCTTGGCAGTTTTTCAGATAAGAGATAATGTGACCATACTCGTGCATATAGTTGATATATTCATAGAACTTAACACATTATACACCGTATGTTATCCCTGTAGATCCAATAATGTGGTCCTAAAGTTTGGTGAAAATGTTAAAACATCAATATTCCCTATACTGGGACCAACTAGTTTTTCACTGTGTAAATCCTTGTTCGGTGTAGATTCACATTAATATACATATGTGAATCCACAAACTCACGAAACAGATTTTGTTCTGTCTGATTCATAACCAAAGGACATTTAAATACCAAGAGCTGCTAAGCGGTCACCTCTCTAAGGTCTGAAAATCTTAAGCAGAGAGACAACAACTGGTGCTTTTAGCATAACTGGACAATAGCTAAAGAGTAACTATTTTTGGTTTTATTATACGCAGTCGAGAACTGCAAGGGCACCCATTGAGAATCCTTTGACCATACAAGTCATAATCTAAAAGATTAGCTTATTTCCCAAAACATCAGTGAGTCCTGTCTTACTATGACTTCTATACAGATCATATAAAATGATTTAAAGGAGAGAACGACGGTAAGTAACACTGATCGATTATGGAAATGATGACTATGTATCCGTCGTGTATTCCTTTAGTCCTATTGTTCTTGCAACTAAGATTATAAGACGGCCTCAGGGTGGACATCACAATCCTTGTTCTCAGAGTGTATCATCCATTGCATTCACAAAGTTTTCTTGTTCTACGGTCTGGACACACACGTACGCTCCCATACATAAACAAACATTTTCGAGTGAATATATTGATTATACAATGAAAGTTTAATCCCTATTATTGTTCGGACTATCCTCATCTTGGTTGTTTTCCATACAGCGCTTTGGCCGTTGTGCTCTACGGTCTTCATCAGGTATCATCTGGTGCGTGTGGGGGATTCTTATCATATTCGAATCCTCTTTCCATATTTTTGTTGAGAATAAATAATATATGGTTTCAAGTCGTTCAATTGTGCTCAGCTATAAACAGTTTCTTTGATAGAACATATCCAAAAAATGCTATATACCTACATACTGATCGCTCTCTCTCTCTCTCTCTCTCTCTATATATATATATATATATATATATATAGAGAGAGAGAGAGAGAGAGAGAGATAAAGAGAGAGAGAAAGAGAGAGGATGGGAGAATGAGAAAGAGAATGAGAGAGGGAGGGAGAGAAAAGATAGAAATAGAAAAATAAGCAGAGAGAGGGGAAGAGGGGGAGAGAGATTGAGAGAGGGAGCGAGATAAGAAGATTATTGAGCCTTCCTTTTTGGAACACGATCGATAGATGCTGGATTTCAACTGGGCGTTAACACTTACCGCTGGCACAGATGAGATTCAAATATCTCAGTCATCACCGTTATCATCATAACGAAATTAACCATCAGCTAAAGAAAGGCTTTATCCAGCACCTGCAATAACAGCCATGAAAGGGAGAGAGATTGTATTCTGTCAATGTTCTTAGATGCATGTGTTTGTGCTTTTTGTCTATCTGTGTGTGTGCGTGTGTGTCTGTGTCTCTGTGTGTGTGTGAGTGTATGCGTGTATATGACTGTGTGTGTTAGTGCATGTATTCGAACATCTATGTTCACATTTGTGTTTCTATTGAATCTATTATTACATTAAACCTACTATAAATTTTCTGTTTGCAACATCTTCCAATAGACGTAAAAATTACTAATTAACTGATATTTGAATAATTGCAAATAACTTGTGCTACGTAACTGTTATATACCTATGACTCTCAAGTTTCCCCTCATCATTTAATTATTGAGTTTTGTATTAAGTGATAAATAATTATACTTAAGTGATGACTGAGTTTATTGCTGAAGTGATGTCACTTTCATTTCTATTCGGTTAAGTGATAATATTTTATGACATCCTTCCACAATTCATAACAAAATATAACAATGGAATAATTCATGTTGTTACATCTGAAATATCTTTGAATGGTATGAGGAAAAATGTTACAAACAGCGAAAACTATCGACATTTAATTGAAATATTACCCATCCGGAGCAAACACTCCAATGGTATCATATAATTACTGAATCAATGATTACATATTCAGTAAAATCTCTGAATATTTTCCATCAGTGAAGTTTTCGATCAGAGGGATGAAACATCACGATACGTGGTTCTTTTGGCGCAAAAGTTGCCAAGACGACAATTATGTGAATTTCCATTGTACATTGGGGCTGAGCTCTTAGATTCTTTCTACAATAGAATGACCTTTCCTCAGGTTGACTACCTTACAGGACTAAGGATGCAGAACTGTCCTGCTGTGTACCCACAACTTAGGGAGTACATCTATGATTATTGAAAGGGTAATAATATTAAATGCAGCCCAAATAAGAAAAAAACCCTAAATCTGTCCCGTTTAACTGTCTGCGTGCCTGTATGTCTGTGTGTGCATCTCTCTCCATCTCCTTCTTTCTTTATCTCTCTCTCCCCCCTCGCTCGCTCTCTCTCTCTCTCTCTCTCTCTCTCTATATATATATATATATATATATATATATATATATATATATATATATATATATATTATTATCATTAAATGTCTGCTTTTACTCTCCTTCTCCGAGAAATCTAATGATAACAGTTTCCAAACAGCAAATGATGGAGTGTTTTGTATGCAGCATTGATCTAAATTTACCTCTTTCAATTTTCATCTGTTGTCAATGTTTTCAAGTATTTTACCCGGGAAAATCAGGAAAATAGATTGTTATTTCTTTTCCTCAGTAAAACTGTTTCATTTTGTTGGTAGCACCAAACATTGCAAAATTTGCAATCTAAAAAAGTTGGTTGGAAATAGCTTATAAAAGTCGGAAATCATGCCAAGGAGAACCTTCTGTAAACTCTGAATGTTTTTCATTATTGAGTTTTGATTCCTCAAAACATTTTTCTCTCTTTACTAATTTTGTGCTCCCATAGAGGTTTTCGGTTCCAATGGCTAATGATAATGTGTCTTTTTATCTCTTGTTTTCTGTGACAATCATAATTGGATTTTTCTGTTTTTAAGGAACTTGAGTATGTTATTTGAAAATATTTGTTCGTACCTTCGAGGATGAAATACATTTTTTAATTCTTGTCAAGCTTCTAGACATGTTGGCACGGTGGACAATTCATAATAACTTTGCTTTCTCTTTTGACAAACTACATTTTTTATGCTGATTATTTTTAGGATATTATGTGACATTCTTGCAATGTTTTATTATATCTTCAAGAATGTTCTTGAGGTGGGGCATACAACAAGAGACATAGTATGGAAAAAACACAAAGATCATAGAATGTAATCGGGGATAAAGGAAGATTGTATGATTATCAAAAGCACACGGATAGCAATCTACCGACATTAAGATGCATCATAGAGTTATATGCAAGATTATTACTCATTTTTCTAAGTATGTTTATACAATATATCAAGGTAAATACGCATATATATATATATATATATATATATATATATATATATATATATATATATACATACATATATATGGGGGGTTGTGTGTGTGTGTGATTGTGTATTATGCATGTATGTATACATATAATCTGATATGTG
>OY735220.1:17443865-17476365 GCA_963457665.1 Thysanoteuthis rhombus
TAAGTAAGGTCGAAAGCAGAATAATTTGGGAAGGGTCCAGGTGGTTTTCCCCTAGGTAAAATACTTTCGGCGGATATTATATACCTGGATCCCCTCAAGGCATACTTTTAAAAGCCATATATTCCCCCATTGTCTGATATAACATGAAATATTACTACCATTAACTATTACAATATTAAAAAATAAAACAACAACGAATGTATTTATTGACAGATTACAGTAATCCCTCCGAAGAACTATGGTATACAATTGATAAGATCTGATTACGAAGACATCCGAGGTAACCATATCAATAATAATTTCAATATTGTTTGACAGGGTTGTTGAAATTAAGATTATCTATCATCGAATATCTAAACAAATGATTACAACACGTATCTAAATATATGTCAGAATCAAGAAACAAGAAGATCCATTTCAACGTTCGTAGATACGCACCTGAAGGATTTTTCTAACATTACCCTCCAAACTCTTTTCCCTACCAAGTCATTTTACCCAAAAACAAAAACTTGATTCCTCTGCCTTGCCTGGTTATTGAACTGATATCATATGCAATGAAATGTGCAGATTCTTAATGTTGACTCATAGTAAAAATTCATGAAGATATAAATCGTCACGATCATTTGTCAGAAAAGGATGTACAATGTATCCATCCACGAGCAAACGGAATGGTAAAGAGTGGAGAGTGAAGATCATTTATCAAATTGGATTTTAGGGCGGAATATATATTAAAATTCATATCAAAGGATGATATTCGTGAATAATATCTAGCGATTTTAAATAATGTAATGGTTTGCTTGGAGGTTGAAAAGTACGCAGAACAATGTGTTAGAAGAAGAGTGTTAGATGGATGCAAGAGTGATGAGAAGAACAGGACAATATCAACTAAAAGAATGTTTCAAAGAGCGAAGAATAGCGATGACAAACAAAATTGCAAAAGACAGAAAAAAAAGGGATAATGAATAGAAAAAAAAGTATGAAGTCGGATTCAGGAGGGAAGAAAGAGGGGAAAAGAAAGTAATAACTCGTGACCCCGGGGGGAGCAAGAGGTAGGGAGGGAGAGTGAGAGAAAGAGAGTGAGAGAGAGAGAGAGAGAAAGTGTAAACAAAAAGAAGGAGAAAAGAAATTAAAGAAACCCTGGCCAATGCCAAAATTAAGGAGTCCTTATATATATACCTCAAGTACGTAGAACTGTCAAAAATCAAATACACCACCCAAAACGGGAAGTGACTTCAAAATAGAACAGAAAGTGAAGTAAATGGAAAAAAGCCCGGTTCCAAGCAATAAATTAGTGAAAAGAGCAAAATAGAAAAAAAAACCAAAAATATAAAAAAGTAAAAGAACAAAGAATATATATACATATTATCGTCTGTATATTTTGCTCCCGATATTTCAGACCTGTCTGCCGTAACCCAATTCCTGAAGACATACATATGGAACATTCTGAGTGCTCATAAAACAACAAAAATTACAAAGCTAGAAAATGCAAAAAAAAAAAAAAATGGAAAACCAACAAATTATCTAGTCACAGAATGAGAGAAGGGTTGTTTGGTACAAACAAATGCAAATTGATATTATTTATTGGTACACAAACGTGCATAGATCTAAAATGATACGGTTTCTTATCGACAAAAGCAGAATGACAACACAAAAAGAATAGAGCCCAATGATTAGTATATCAATGCAGTGATTTTCTCATCTTCCAACTCATGCATAGATAAATAGATACGTCTAAGTTTATTAGTTCATGCCCTGGTTATATTTGAGAGCCAAGTTTACTGACAGGAAATAGATTGGATATGTTTGGTATATGTTTGAGAACAATCTATTGTTTCGTATTGAAAGGAATTTAAAACGGTGGCCCATGAAATGTTGGTATATTTTTAGACAATATATGATGGAATAATGTGATAAAAATCCGTCGATTTCTCGAAATGCAAATAGAAATGTTCGACCTCAACCTCGTATAATAACGTTTGGTATCCAGCCAATCATTCACAAACCCACAAATACATGTGCACGTATATATATATATATATATATATATATATATATATATATATATATATATATATATATATATATATATACATATATATATATACATATGTGTATATATATATATATATATATATAGATAGATAGATAGATAGATAGATCGATAGATCGATAGATAGATAGATATAGATATATAAATCCCGAAGAACAAGATATTTCATTGATAGAATATTTGCATAAAGGAGGTTTTACCTTCAAATGCATAAATGAGAGCCCATGTTCCCTGCCACAACATGGAAGCAAATTTGCTCCTGTGCCCCTGTCCAAATGTTCAAAAGCTTAATGTAATTACATCACCAAAAAAGTCAAACACAAATGCTTCAAACAATTTGGAAAATCAAAATCACGCGCTGCAGTTCACACATTAAATCAACTGTAAAAATTCGATTCCATCAATGTCTCACCATTTCAGCGTTTTTTGTGGTTTCAAATATATACTATCGATCATTTCATCTATCTCTCTATCTATAAGTTTCAAGATTGCTTTATGCGCTTTATGAACGTAAAATGGAATGAAAGTTTCGATTAATTGTATTTAAAAGTAGTATTGTGTCTACGTGGATGTGCTTTAGTACAAACAATTTCTGCTTTTTTCTTTTGCGTATATTTTAAAACTTATCTGATTGTTTAGTTTTGTAAGTTTGTTTTTGATGTTGGTAAATCCTAAAAATCATTTGGGGTAGATTCCTCCTTGCTTTCATCACATCATCTAATTCTCTCTCTCTCTCTCTCTGTCTCTCTCTCTCTCTCTCTGTCTCTCTCTCTCTTTCTATCTATCTATCTACCTATCTATCTATCTATCTATATATATATATATATATATATATATGTGTGTGTGTGTGTGTGTGTGTTTGTGTGTGTGTGTGTGTGTGTGTGCAATTGAGAAAATTTGGATGTGGCCCAAAGAGCAAAAAAATGCTTCGAGGTGATTGTATGTACTATCAGGTCATGCAATAGAAATAGTGGTGTAAGTTAATCGCACATTCCTAAATAGTCTTGCTCATTCCAGGGATGGCTTCTGCATGCCTGCATGTGCTCTGGGACCGGTCAACCAACTCTGAGCAGATTATTGTGTGATCGATGTATTTGAAAACTGAGGTTAGGGTTTGAGATTCCAATAATTAGAAATTTGAAATTTACGATGTTTCTTCACTAACCTCTATGGTTGTGGTAATATTTCGATCGGTGAATGCAAACGATTCAACCATTACCGAAATTGACGGTAGGTTCACAAATGCTGTAAATAATGTGGAAGTAAAAAGGAACGACTGAATACTTTACCATGTCTCCCCGAGATTAAACTCTGTATTAAAGAATTTGAATGCAAATTGTATCATGTTCCTACAAAGAACGTACCATTTAAGATGCAGGGAGTGATGGTAGATAACTATCTGCCTTCATGCAAATCACTTATTTCGATGTAATAAATCTACATAATATTATCTCTTTTTACGTTAATGGTATCCATATGTTAGTGTCATCTTATATTGTAAAGACAAAACTTTCGTATTTCTTTTCAAAAGTCTATTCAATTTCCAACAATAATTCATGTTTTCATGTATTTTGATTTTGTATTGATTCTTATATTCTATACAACGATAATTCACCTGTGACTTCATATTGATCTCATTAACCTTGATTTCATCTTACTTCAGGATGGTGGCTCATCCCTGGTGAACGATCATCCCCTTCTAGGACTACTCTTCTTAGGACTGGAAATCCCCACAAAATTATTTGATGGAATGGAAATAATTTGGCGCCTACACTAACAGCTCTTTCAAGGTTAATATTTGTTGCCTTTCAGGGAAAAGATGGTAACAAGGATTGTTATAATAGTGTCTGTATTGGTGGGTTATTACAGAAATGTGTGAGACATATAACATTCTCAATGTTTCTACCATGGAACATGCGCTTTTGAAGCATTATAAACTTCATACCAGTAAAAGTATTTAAATAACGATGTAACCCTAATCCATGCTTAATAAGTAATCACTGAACCCATTTTCCGAATATGGTATGTTATCTTCAGATAACCTTTGAAACAAGCTTTCTTAATACTGGAAGGGAATACATTAGTTGAAAAGAGTACCATTAATTTCAATCTGAAATTTCATTTGTGATGACCTAAAAAGTAGCTATATGAATAAATACACACATATTTATTATGAAAATCTGAAATTTTGTGTGGGTTTATACGTTTTACTTTACGCTTCAATAATTTTGACAGAGAAGCTTCATGAAAACTTGGTCAGCTCCACTGAATTCGTTTAAAGATAAAACAAATCTCCTTTGATATGATTTGATACTGAAATAAGTGATTGATGATGTTCTACTAAAATTGAACAAATCTAATGTCATTCATCGTGTAAAAAGTTACGAAATCAGAGACAAAATTTAAAAACATTTATTGCCAAAAATCTCATTTATATCATCTGAAAAAAATATGCAAATTCTTATTGGAAAGTCAGCCGCTATTCCAAAGTCAATTTTTGGAGATCGATCCTGAAACAAATGAACGAGTGAAAGGAGTTTTGTATATTTTGTAACTGGTCCCCCCTTGAACAAATCAGTTATGAGGATATTTTTAAAATATAAACTGCAGGATTCAAAAAAAAAAATCTCACAAAGCTTCAGAAATTTTCCTTTATATTTCTATTAAAATCCAACGATTTGGAACATGTCATTAACATAAAAAAAATGGAAATTAATGAACGATTGGAAAGAAAACAATCAACTGAGAATACTTTTCAGGTGTCATTTGGATCAGAAAATAATGACCAGAAAAAAGAGGCATATCAGCCTTTCGAAGACATCTGCAAAACTGGTTGAGGCCTATCTTTTATGAGTTAAAACTATAACCTTATGCCTTAAATTTCTCACACCCGTCATATATATATATATATATATATATATATATATATATATATATATATATATATATATACAAATACATATATATATATATATGTTTGTGTTTGTGATTGTGTGTGTGTCTATGTGTATATGCATGTGCACGTGTGTGTGTGTGTATGCTTGTTTACGGGATACAAGTGGAATTATATGCAGAGCCAGACATACTTACAAATAAATAGATAGACTGATGGAGAGCAAATCAATGCATGCACATATACAAACATACAAACATACGAACATACAAGGGGAAAAGACACGAATGAGGCTAAGAACTGAGACATTTTTGAGGTGCATACATCAATGCATATGTAAAATTGTGATTATGTGTACGCATTACTCGGTACGTTGTACAATTCAATATCCCGATCAAAATATTTTCAAATGAGGGTGTTCCCTGCATCAATACACAGAGTAAAGTGGACACGCTTCCTTTTAATGTTATCCCCCCGATCTCTAATATTTATCCCTGCATTTGCAGTAAATCTGCAAAAATCTGACGAAGAATCTAATCATCCATGTAAGAAGATTTGGGATTCAATATTAACCAAAATGATGCCAACATAACTGAATGTTCATAAGGTGTATACACACAGACACACACACACACACACACACACACACATACATATATATATATATATATATATATATATATATATATATATATATATAAACATTTATATATATATAAATATATATATGTGTATGTGTGTGAGTGTTTTGAAAATCTCACAAAATTTCCCTCTCCCTTTCTCTCTCTCTCTCTCTCTCTCTCTCTCTCTCTCTATATATATATATATATATATATATATATATATATATATACGTGTGCATGTGTGTGTTTGTGTGATTGTGCTTATCTATGACATATGAATCCCATATATATATATATATATATATATATATACATATATATATATGTATGTACGTATGTATGTATATATATATATATATATATATATATATATATATATATATATATATATATATAACTGGAGGAACGTGGATAACAGAGATCATCATAAACCCTGTTGAATATTTTTGTAATTGAACATCGAAATAATAAAACTTGACTATTGATATAATCATTCCCCTCGATTCCTCGAACCACCGAAAGTTTCCCTGTTGATCAAATGGTGTACTACCTTAGACGTAAGTGTTTGCTCCATTGTCAATGGTCTTGCATAATCGCAAGTGATAGGAAAAGTTGAATTGTTTGGAGAACCAGTTACCCATATGAACCCGAGGTATTATAATAACAAAGGTCATTTCCCATCTTTTGTTAATGACCCTCAGGTAAAAATCCATTTACCCTAAAATTGAAGATAACACGTACCTGACCTTTCCATTGTCTAAGTTATTTCCTCCGATTCCCAAATCGACAGAAAGAATGTCATTTCAAAATTACCAGGTGTCTCATTGTATAAGTTTATGTTCTCTTTACTGACACATTTCTTGCTCTTGTTTGATTGAGTCAGTCGAAACAGAAAAGTGAGTCCGCTGAGAAAAAGATTTTGCACGCAATTTATTGACTAAAAAAGAAAAAAAATCACCCTGAAAGACTTTAATTGTTACCCAGTCAAGTAAATCAGATAAAAGTCTTATCATATAAGTACTTTCATTTCCGTTGAAATACATACAACCAAAGATAATAATATAATAATTCATCTAACATTTTTATTCCTTCAAGCACTTCACAAAACCAAAGGGTTGTCAGTTTAATTAATTCATTTATTTCATAATGAGCATATTTCCTGTGATATACACCTATCGCAGCTATAAATGATAAGTAAAACAATTGACAAGTATTAAGTATGTTTTTTCTTTCACAACCGATTGCATTCCTTTTTCTCATATTTTTTTCTAAATCGTCATCTTTCTGTCAGCTACTTCACGGCTGAAGGGAATTCCACTCAAAGATTTCTCATTTTTTTCCAAACATTAAAAAAATCATTCTTTCACTGTAGCAATTGTTATGTTCGGGTGGAATTTTCTTTTTTTTTAATCTCACTTACAATGACGTTATGTGTTCCTCTGTAGTTTAAATTGCGTTTAATGCAAATATACATAGTGTTTTCCACCTCCTTTTCAATCGACCAACGAGTAATCAAAGCATTTTATTCACATTTACAACCTGTACGAATCTTGTATTCTGACCACTGTTTATCATTTGAAAACTTTTTTCGGGTACAAAACTTGTGAAGTAAAGAAATATCAATTAAAAATTCCTTTATTAACGAAACCTTGCCTCTTTTCTGTCACTCTCTGTCTCTCTGTCACTGTCTCTGTATCTTTCTGTCTCTGTCTCGGTCTGTCTGTCTGACTGTCTCTGTCTCTCTCTCTCTCTTCCTTTCTCTCTTTCTATCTATCTATCTATCTATCCGTTTAATTTTGCAGGAATATATAGCATTTTTGAATTCCCGACTGAATGGAATTTGTATCTGAAATATTAATTTCCCATGTTTTCTACATGCACTGTCTACCAAACATAGTTTTTCAGAATTATCAAATTTCGATGAACGTTTCCTGTTGAAAACTACCCAAATTAATGTTTTGTTCGACACCCTAGAGACGCCCACATATGGAAGAGTAAAAATTGATTGCTTGCCTTGATAAAACTGACTTCAAAGCGTTTCAGTCAAGCAGAAACAGCGTTTGATTTTTTCAAGATTGTCAAGACAAGTCTTAACAAATCTCTTCAGAAAATTCTGTGAAAATGTTTATCAAAGGATGTATTCTGAAAAAAATAAATCGTTGGTGTCTGCAACGAGATTAAACACAGATTGACGTTTCTATTCATTCGACTGTAACTGTGAAAAATCCTTCTGAGACTATGATGTAACTTTTTTCAGTGGCAAACCTAAATTGAGTCTAATTTCAATTTGTCATACACACACACAAACACCCCGCATATATATATATATATATATATATATATATATATATATATATATATATATATATATATATATATATATCATTTATATAGAATTTCATGAATTTCCCAAGATTCTTTAAGTGTTTGGCCAGGTTGACATTTAATTGAGGAGAGTGCTCAGGAGGACTAAGTGACTTTTGCTCTGGGTTGCCTAGTATTATGATAACATCAAATGATTTGGAACTTCATGTTGAGACCCTGTTTCATAAACAACTAAGAATAATACAACTACTACCAATTAGAGCATTAATGGTCACTTTCATGATGATGCTGATGATGATACTACTACAAATAATTATAATAATAAAATAATAATAATACTAATAATGATAACAATCATCATCATCATCATCATCATCGTCACAAACTTGTTTTTTTTTCCATCTCATCCTGTTGCAACAAGGTATCATTCGATCAAATTATAAATTCTTTGTCCCATTGTGAAAAACTGAATGCACATGTGAATTTTCTGATGAGTGAATTGAAATCTTTACAGACATTTATCTTTTTACTTTCAGTAGAGAGAGATTCCCTTTCACTCTTAGTGGTCGAAATTGAAAGTTGATTTTTTGTTCATTTTACAGGACAATGTTACAGTGTTTTTTTTAGCATTACTGAGGGTTCAAAACAGAGGGGGTCGATTTATAAAAAAATGTTCCATCCGAAATGTCACAATAGTCACAAAAGTCTTCCATCGTTCCCATTTTTACATACATTCCCAAATATTCTCTCTGCTATTTGCTCAATCTTTGAAGATTTGCTTCATTTTTCTTCTTTTTTTTAACTCATCCCTTTTTTAACAATGACCCTCCATTTTGTTGTTACACCCTCTTCTATGATAACACTCATATCTTACATTTTTTTTTTTTTACTTTCTACCTCAGACCCCTTTTTTCAGACCAGTATACCCTTTCTTTGGAAATTTGCTTTACTTTTTCTTAACATTAAAACTTTGTACCAAGGACGTTTTTATCTATATCTTTCTTACCTCTGCACCTACCTGTTTTACATTGGCCCAACCCTTATTGAATTTGCAGACGATATTATATTAAATTACCATCACTCATTTTTCTAACAGTGTAAGAAGTGATATTAAATCAATTTCAGACATTTAATGGAAGATAAATTTCTGTTAATCATCTTTATCGAGTAATGCAAATTATTCGAAGGAAGAAAAAGCGTGAATCATCTACTTGAGACTTTACAACAGAGTTGAACAAGAAAAAAACCGATGACATCAGACTTCTGCAATCCTCTGGTCATATTTCTAGACGATGGAACAGGATAACCATGAAACACTAATCCTTTGTGACAGCCTAATCAGTCTTCCTCTTTGTTCTCTCTTTTTTTCGTTTCTGTACAATTATAAGCTGTTGTTTACTATTATATCATATTAGGTTACTGAAATCAATGAAAATATGAATAAATTGGATTTGATGAAATCAAAAGTTTCCTCATATCAGTCTTCAATCGTGCAAACACCACGTCCAGAAGTAGCCAAAGAGCAAATATTTCTCTTTATATCTCTGCAATTTAATTCTGCTTATATGGACGCTATTCGTTCGATTCTTATATGAAAGTGAACACTATCGCACGTTGACGAGTCTGTTTTAATATTCGACTGTCTCTGTTGGTAATCGGGGAGGTTTTCATTCGCGCACAATAAAGGGATCAGCAAAACGTGTTTCAACAAAACAGCATTTAATAAATAATTTTTTTTAAATGCTACATTTGGGGGGGGTTAACATTTAAGTTCGTGATTTTTATTTCTTTCTGATTTTTGGTTACACCCTTTAGTTTTCAATATCTCAATCGTGTCACCTCCTTTAGAATTTTTTTTTTTCGAACAATAGAAAATACTTTTTAGTTTTCAATAATCATTTGAACGTCTAACTTGACATTGGGAGGAAAACATTGATTCTTCCCTTTCAAAAATCTGCTATCTATCTTTTTTTTTATCACTTTCAGTCATTCCATTCATCATTTTCCTCCATCCTTACTTTCTTTCATTCTGAAACTTATTACATTTTTGTCCATATTACACAAACACATACATCAAATACTGGCAGATGCCTCAAAGATAGATTGGACGATGTGATAATAATTCAATCTCTTTGGCAGAAAACACATAATCAGTTTTTCTTTTCAAACCTCATTATTGAAAACTTAATTTACTCGAGTAATTTTTGCTGAGGGGAGTTTCAAATCAAATAAAGTAAATAAACGTTTATTTATCACACGCACTCACATGTACGTACACACACACACACACACAGACATATTTATACACACTCAGGTGCAAACAGACATGGATAAATTCGTGCACGTTTTCATGCACACAAACAAACACACACACACACAATGTTATGTTGTTTTTTCCTCAAAGAAAGAATTACATGCAATGTGTGTTATCCAACATAGCCGTCAGCATTCATATTATTCTTGTTAAATATCACATACACATGCATTTTCCTAGATATCTTAAATTCATATGAAGATATTTCTTTGACAAATCATAATTCAACTTCATTATCAAATTAGGACACCCTCTGGCAATAAGTGCATTAATTTAATAAAGATGAGACAGAAAAAAAAAAGGAAAAAACTGCTCGCAGCAACTTATTGGAAATGTCATCCAGAGAAGCTCTGCGAGGGATGCCAGCAACGTTTTGTAGGTTGGGATACGGCAATTCATATAAGAGAAAAATGGTGTCAAGTGTTATTTTTATTATCGTTATTTTTATTGTTTATGATTTCCTGGGTTGAGAGTGAATGGGTTCAAAATGAATAAGGCGGTAGGGGTGTAGTTGACTGGGAATAGGGGGACTAAATGATGAAGAGGAGTGGATAGGGAGAAAAAGACGAAGAAAATAGACATAAGTTGAAGACAGATAGATAGATAGATAGATAGATAGATAGATAGATACATGCATACATACATACATACATACATACATACATACATACATACATACATACATACATACATACATACATAGTTATGTTAATGTGACAATGAGCATACACAATTGTATTGTCTCTTTAATGCTTCCTAAACAAGGAATGGAGATTGACATGCTTCAGATATTACTAATGAAATTTTCGGATGGACTGATCAACTAAATGTGCAATAAGAACAACACATCGGAAATGAATAGAAAAAGAAAAGAAAAAATGTTTTCTCCTATTCTTTCGCTATGTTCCCATTCAGTCTTTTTGTCTTTTTAGCTTTGACTTTCTGTGGCATGAACAAAAAATATCACAAAGAAGATCATTATATTTTGCAGGGAAATACAATGGTTGCCTCAAGTTTTAGCACTTTGGTAAAGATGCCAATCAACTTTCATTTTAGGAATAACTATGGAATCTATTTTATTTCATTTGTTAACAACATTGAGAATTTATCAACATTTATCACTGGAAGCTCTTCGTGGATTGAATCAAAGAAAGTATGCTCTTCATTAAAATTCTGCAGATGGAGCGCTGTTTTGGTTTTGGTTCGAAATTTCGAACTACTAAGTATGTCCATGAATTGTCTAGCCATTCTATTCAAGTATAATTATTGACAAAATATTCACACATGATTATCAAAAAGATGAAAAATTTTGATCCACGAGTAAAACGTCAACGTGCAAAATACACATGTTTATATGGTTTACGCGTATTTATTTATTCGACAAGTTGGGAACTTATCAGCACATTTCAGAGCCAGTTTTATTTGACAGATATGATTAGGATATGAAACTTCAATATCATTCCTCCAGGCGGTACATTTTTTGTGTTCTGGTAAGAATCAGATGTTTATCTGGATATTTGTAAAATTGTTCGGGTCGTCTGAAGCTGAATGGATTAGATTTGCTTAATAGTAATATGTAATAGGAAAATGAAGGCAAAAAACCCATTAGATTCCGACATTCGTCGTTGATGTGATATATTTGTTATTTTACATAGTGATACAAATTCAGTTGCAGTTAGATCTATGACCTAAGAGATTGCTGAGTGTCATTTCACAGGCACTAAGTTTCATTTCTGCCCTTCGTAATCCACTTTCTGTGCATAAGTAATTGAGTTTATCTGAAATATCACTCCCATTTTTCCCTTAAACAATTGTCTTGTATTTCTTTCCCTTTTTTTTGTCTTGGTGTTTTTTTCTTTATTATCACTGTTCCCTGGTTGTTCCATTTTTTACGTTATCAAAAAATTATCAATAACATAAAATTTAAACATTAGCAAAAAATCACAAAGATCATCAGTTAACAAAGATCTGTTGTAGGATGTGTACTAATTCATCGAACATAAAAATGTTCTCTCATTGAAATTGAACTTTTTTCCAATGATTCAACTGTTTGGCACCAATGACCATGTGCTAAAATCAGTTGCCTTCTTTTCTTTCTCAAAAAACTTCGCATTTATTTAATATAGCTACTCTATGCACTTCGTGCTGCTTAATTGTCATCTCATTTTATTTCTTTACGCTTGTCAGATTCCATTACAAGTATTGGATGGTTATCTTTTGGCGTCTTGTGATTTTCTTTCTTTTCCGTTCGTTATAAATATCTTAGGCAGTGAAATTGCAATCTTTTTTCATTTGATTATATTTCTCAATCACTTCGTTGAAGACTTATACAATGCCACAGTTGTATTGCATCAAGTAGCTTTGAACTAAAAATAATACATTGTATTTAAGACCAAATCACTAATCAGCATAAGGTTATTTCTATTCATCAAATATGCTCAGCATAGTCTCGTACAAAAACACAGTAGGGATTAACCCGTTCAGTATTGAATGTAACTGCTTAAATAAAATAGTTTTACCATGCAGTGCTAATTAACTAAATTGTCTGATTGCCGTCACCACCGGAAATAATGTCAGTTTAGTACTAGAATGCAACTGTACTATTCAAATATAATTCGTGTCCATTATGCTTCAATTTATATTTCGTCGACTTATTTTTCTTACAGTGTCCATGGATTCTATTTTGTTTTTCTTTAGAGAAGAGTAAAATAAGGTAAGACTCTATTCTTATTTGATATGAAATCCTTTCTTATCTTTAAATTGGTTGTTTGAATTTTTTAGAAATATGTATTTTCCGATTTAATGAAATGATAATTTGATTTCAACCATTGATAATTCACGTTAGAACTCACTAAAAATAAAGAATAGTATAGATTTTTACACCCCTCAAGACGGTATCTAATTGTATCTATGATAAAGCAATGTTTCCCCCTTCAAGCAAGCTTTTTGGTGTTGATCGCCATCACAGCATAAAGTTCCAACCCAAACCAGATAAGAAAGACATTGTATTTGCTTTATTATTGTACCTAACTGTTTTCAGTTGCTTCATATGTTATTTATTTTACATTTGTTTGATTTAATTATTTCTTGAACTTTTATTTTACTCTGAAATTCGGTGTAACCCCTTTTTTGATACCCCCATACCTGAAGGATATACACCAAAATAGTTTGCCAGGATGAAACTCTCAATTTTTCTACAGTTCATTTAATTTCATTGCAATATCCAAAAGACCTGAATTCAACAGAGTTATAGCAGAAAGACTCTCGTTCCTCTCGGGCTGAACTGGCTGCATAAACACACACACACACACACACAGACACCAACACACATGCACACACATGCACACACACACACACATACATATGTGTGTGTGTGTATACATATAAACGTTGTCTTTTATTAAACTCCCTATATTTTAAATATCCCTATGTTGCTTTTCATCGATAATCAATAGTTTAATGATATGTTCAGAATTCCAGGAATCAATAAGTATGACTTGATACGGTACCTTTCTTGCAAGGACACTAAATAGATAATGGAAAATACATTGTATTCATTTTCAAATGTAAAGTATTTTCGGAATTGAATTGATTTTTTTGTTATTTCTGTTATCTTTCTACATTGGAAACGGTGCAATTGGTTGATAGAATATTTTTCACTTATATTGTTGATTTTACTCAACAATTCATTGTGGAAAGATGACCCCCCCCCCTTCTTTGGGTTGATAGCTTCTTCAATTCAATATTTTCCACATTTTTATATGTATTATTGAGTTTTTCGACACATTTTCTCTCTCTCTCTCCCTCACACACACACATACACACTCACAAGCCACACACATACGCACACACACTCATGTGCAAACACACATACACGCACAAATATAAACTTGCACACAAGCACTAACATTCACACATACAGAGATATTTGGGTGTGAGTACATATGGATGAATGTTTATCTATCTATCTTTCTATCCATCTATCCATCTATCTATCTATCTATTCATCTCTCTATCTATCTATCTATCAATCCATCCATCTATCTATCTATCTATCTATCTATCTATCTATCTATCAATTTATCTATCTATCTATCTATCTATCTATCTATCTATCTCTCTCTCTCTCTATATATATATATATATATGTATATATATATATATATATATATATATATATATATATATATATATATATATATATATATGTATATATATATATACATATACACATAATGTATTCCTTAATTTAGTGTCAGAAAGATTCCATTGTATGAATTATTAAACTGATATATAGACAAATACTAAGGCAGGTAGGAAAGAAAATATAATTGTTATTGAAAGAAAGTTGAAAAAATATATGAAGAGTCCATTTTGGTGAACATTTTTCTCTCGAAAGTTGATGGGTAGAGGAAGAAATGAAAAGAAAACATAAAATAAAAATCTGATTAGAACGAGAAAATTGAGATTGACATCAAAGACAACAGTGGAACGATGAATTTTTTCTCGTATCCTTCTCGTTAATTTTCTATTCTGTTTCTTCATTCAGATTATATTTTTTTGAATAATTTTTTTTTCGAAAATTATTTCTTGAGTTTTTGAGTCTTATTTCTTTTCATTTTTATAAGTGTACCTATACCAATGTACACATCCTTCACTCTCTTGCATATACAAAAGATATCGGTTAGTTTCTCCCTCTCTCTCCATCTCCCTCTCTCTCTCAATTTCCCCCTCTCTCTCTCTATCTATATCTATATCTATATCTATATCTATATCTATATCTATATATATATATATATATATATATATATATATATATATATATATATATATATATATATATATATATATATATATATATATATATATATATATATTCCTTATGTCTTCCCGTCTGTGTACACAAAATATTCACGAGTTGCTGATCAGTTCAAATGCCATTCTGTGGAAAACTGGGTCATAACCGATAGCAGTGACTAAATTGAGAGCCGATCCAGAATATATTTTTTTTGGCAAGAAAAAAAGGGTAACACCATGAAATTTAAATAGTTTGCATACACTTTTAAAGTACACATCACAACGTATGTGTAATCAAAGTACACATCATTCTGTGTGAGTACATTTAAAGCTCTCTTTTCACCTCACTCCACCGATTTTTCTAGTTTGCTGTCTCCCCCCTTTTCTCTTTCTCTCTTATGATGTATTAAATTATCAATATTTTACTTAGTATATAGAGTATAGCCAACGTGAGATCCTATCTTTGTGTGATCTTCAAAAATTGCATATCTAATCTTCTTCATATTTCCATGCTATTTATCCGATTTCTCAACGATTTGATATATTTTTATGTGCTGACCATTTCCAGTTATGTATAAACTTCAGACAAGTTCATGTATGAATGTAAATATTTGAAACAATAATCTATAGACATCATGCCTAGAATATTTCAATATCATGAAGCTGGTGCTTGATGTGAAATAGTGACAATTAAACAGTCTACGAAGTTTTTTTGGGCTCAATATCAGCTATGTGATTGTGATCCCTTAAATCTTGCCCATATTCTGAAATTTCCCATCTTTTGTCTCTTTGACAAAGATTATGTTTCATTGTTGAATATTCACTGATTTAAGTATTTAAAAAAACACCATGATATGGATCAACTAATAAAAAAATAACTCTGCAGCAGGCACCTGATTGAGATCTGAGACGACGGTGAAATGGTAAATTCTCTTTTGTATTATTTTTTTTATTCAATCCCAGCTAAGCTGAGTTCTGCCCAGGATGAGGGATAAATATCACAGAACCACGTACCGAACGGAACTGTTACACAATAAATGTTTCGCGATAATAGATCTATCCATACTTTCACTGACTAGTATTCGAGAACTAAACTTGTTTCTTTCTAATTAAATGTTAAAATCTATCGAGATATATCTCCCTATATGAGAGAAGATTTTATCATTCCAACTATATTGATATATTGAAAAAAATAAAATAGTTATGTGGTCTATGGATGCCAGTAAAAGTTTTTAATGGGTACATTTGTGTAATCTGAGAAAATTCTTATCGAAATAGAAAAAATAATCTTGCATATAAAAGCTAAAAAGCTATCTTTTTTTTTAATGGTAATTTCTGATTGGCTGGTGTTCATTCGATTATAAACATATTCTTGTTATTTGTATTTTATTAGCCTAATTAGTCCAGAAGCTCTTATAAGATTTTCAGATGAAATTGTGTTACATTTCCTGTTGAGGTGATTAAGTAGTTATGGCGAATATTTTCCAACCTGTTTTCATCGCCAATTTTTTGCCAAATCCTTGATTGTTCCATTTCTATTGAAAGTAATATTGAAAGCCTTTGTATCCAATGGTATTTGATAGTTGTGTATTGGTAAATAAGCCAGGATACATATTGATATCAAATTTGCTAGAAACGAAGCACTATATAGAATTCCGTTGGGATATGAAATGCGGTTCTGCATAAATATTGGTCTACGTACGCTATTGTGCTTATGAATAGCGACCCATTTTAGGATTCAGTGAGAGTCATACTATGAGAAAAGCAGGAAAATATGCAACTGAAAAAAAAAACCGAAGAGAGAAGAAATAAAAATCAAAAAAGAAAAGACAAAAACTTTTTAAAAGAAATCCAGTTGTCATTGAAGCTTCGCTATTGGTTGCTACCATCGAAAAAGGATCTATTCATACATTCTATGGAGATGAATGCATAGTTTTAGACACGTTAGCGAGAATCAAGCAAAAATGTGGGTTTCCAACGCGATTTCCTGTCCGTCAGCTACCAAGGTAAATTAGTCATTCATAATGCACATAATGAAATAACGGGTAAAACCCTGCGGATATATTTATGCCCGTCGGCCAGAAGCCATTAGCTTGAATTACACGACCATGATTTTACTGAGACATGTACTTGAATCCCGTAGCTTTAATATTTGCGTACCTCTCAATGATGTGAATGGTTTAAGCTTTGTCTAATGAGGAAGCCGATAGTTGCGTAGGGTTAGCATGGGAAGTACAATTGGCAGGTTGAGTTCGTACTCCAGCTAAGGCTGTTTACATCCACTTTGCATTGATACTCTAAGAAGAGGCATCAATCAATTTCTACTTGGTCTTGGTCTACTTGGTCTTACATGGTATAAAACAGGTTGGCTGTTGCCGGGGCAAGTGTCAATCCCTGGTAAATGAAAATAGTTTGGGTTTGAGTATCATTATAATCAGTAAAACCTGCTCTATACCGAAACTACTGCAAAAACGTTGTATCTTTCTGCTCACAAGAGACTGCAAGAATAAATAACTCAGCATAAAATGCTGGTCTGGTTGAGAAATACAGAGAAATAAGAAAGGGAACCCCCAAAATGATTAGTATGAAGTGGAGAGAAAATGGCACAGCAACAACTACAACTTTATGAAAGGAAATATTTGAACAGTATTTCTTGAATATCGGCTTCATTTCTTTTTAGAGTGCATTTTTTAAATATATATTTTATGCTGTAATGATAAAATACAAGTTAATATCATGGTTGTTAAAATTCATCGCCGAAAGCAATGAATGTTAACAACCTGAAAATATGCATATTTTCGTTTCACACTAGTTTATCTTTTAATTTGATAGACTCTTCTGTTTGTCATCGATTTCTTCTTACATAATTCTTTTTGGGGCTCGTTCTGTCTATTTATCTGAGAATGAACAGAAAATCGAAAACGCTGCATATATAATCAACCCTTGTTAACGGAAGTGACCCTGTTAACCGGAAGCAACCAGCAAACCATAGCAACTTAATCATTCATTTTGATTAGAACCTACCGGAATTGACCTTTCTCATTCGATCAAAGGGAAGCAGCAAATTTAATAAAGCCGGAATCGATGATATCGATCTGTATAACATGTCATTGACTGATATTTTTATTGTTCTCTCGTCGGGAGCATGGATACATTCAGCTGCAGAATTGGATTTTTTCAAGTTGCACAAATCTTGACAACGGAGCATCAAAGATATGAATATCCCTTTGAGTAATCATTAAAATAAACAGAAATAATTTCCGTATGTTTGACTTATTCATTTATATCTTAAACCAACAAATTGTCAATTTTCTAATTATAATATATATTCGATTACCTAGTGATCACCCTAGAGGGATGTATGTCTTTTTTAGATCCCTATTCCTCGTCCCACACGCCTTTAATTGCAGCAGTGATGTTGCGTGTACAGTCAAAACTTCCCCCAGCTTTACTTACACATGCCTCTTCAGTATTTGGTGTTAAAGCTCCCACTGCAAACCAAAGGTTTTAAGTTTTAAGTCTCAGTATTCTCTCTAGGATTCTGCAGACCACAGGAGAGCAGCTGTTGCATAAATTCGACCCTCCCATATCGGCAATACCCTGACATCCATGTTCAACACTTTTTCAGTTACCTTGCCAAGTCCTGGGATTTTCCCTACCGCTCCCATATTCATTCTGTGATCTGTATGCACAGTCACACCCATTATTTGGCTTTTGTCGTTGTTTTTATTATTATTGTAATATTCAACTTGTCAATTGCTCCTCCGGGGGCTTTTTGGGATTGAATGCCAATGGATGCCCTTAACCCCGTCAGATGGCCAGGTAGTCAAATATTTGAGTGAGGGGGTTGTCCAGGGCATCAATCAACAAACGGTTCAGGTTTGGGAAGGGAAATATAAAAGGGGAAAGAGATGTCCACATCATATTTTGGTCAGTTTTAGTTGAGTGCCGAAAATGTCAAGTCTTTCCTTGTCTAATCAATCAATGTCAACTTCTGAAGACCAATTCCTAACATTGACGTACACTATTGGATGTAGCAGATTCGAGCAGAGGGGTTTTGCACTTCATAAATAAACCTAAGGCAGGGAAGGTGAACACAAATGGAAAAGACCGAAATCCTTATTCGGTACAATTAATGATAAGAACCAGGAGAAAATGGGTTTAAGAAGAATGATAGAAGTTTTAAAAGTTGAAAAAGAAGAAGGAAAAATTTTGAATAATAGTAATGAGCAAAATGTAATACTTGTAGCCAAATTATTACGCAGGATTCAGGTTATGGCGACACCTTTCTCTTCCCTTGTTAAGCTTTGATCTTCACACCTTATCGCTGTGGAGTAGTGGAAACCGATTTCTTTTATGAACACCTCCATCTTCGTTTTTATCTTCTTCAAAGTTTCATTTACTTTCTTCTTTCTCTCTCTTTCTTAATTCATTTGATTTTCTTACCTTTTCTTTTATTTCTTAACTTTTACTTACCCCTTCAATATCTCTCACTCCACCTTTCTACCTCTGAAGGATATTCCATCTGTTTTCTTCTTTTCCGATCGATCATTTTCCTTCATTTTTTACTTTGGTCTCCCCTTTCCTCTCCGTTCCCATAAACCAAATATCGAGTCATCAAGGTTCGTTGATAAATGTTTTCCTTCAAATCGTCTGTTGATATCACGATAACAATTTCAAACGGATCCTCAGAGGACAACTCTCCTTTCGTGGAAATAAAAGGCAACATCGACGTCGTTCAACAAATGAAGAACAAACAAACAATTTCATCAATGCTTTTGATGCTGTACTCGTTCCACTCACGACACATATTTATCGGCTAAGAGAAGGTGAGAGATACTAGTTGTAGCTATATTGAATGCCGATTAGTGCAACAGCTTCCAGTTCAAATATTGTCGGTCATTGATGACGAATGAAACGCATAAAATCTTCAGCAAGTAATTTCGTCCTGAAAATCTGGTTCTAACGTGTTTAGGCTTTCAACTTGCAAACCTATGGAGAATGAGCTTATGGCAAACATTGTTCAAAACATCACCCCAAAAAATATGTAATTAAAAACTGAACTAAAAAATGAATTCAAGAAACATCGATTTCAGATTTACAAAGTGAATTGAAGAACGAAAAATGCATTGAACAAAAAGGGAAAAAATCTCCTGCTCAAGCGATTTTGTTTTTCTCATATATTTGATTCTAAAACAAATCGATCAAGGAATTCTTTCTTTAATTATTCTTGTTTGCATTATCAATTAACTGAATGTTTTACCAAAAGAGATCAACATAAAGGGAATAAATCCATTCCACTTTAAATGAAAGATTATTACAAATTACCACCATCATTCTCATATCCATACGTGGTTATATCCCATGACAGTATGTTTGTTGATCTTTGCATTGTTGATTTTTATTTTAAGAATAAAAGCTGGAAATATAGAAACTGATGAATGAAAACTATCCAAGAAAATTGTTCATCACAAATGTATTTTAGTCTCAAAACAGATCGTCGTCCGCAGTTGTGTAAAATGATCCATTCCTGTTTTAGGATCAAACACAAGGAAGTTGAACAGATATTAAAAAAAATAACATCCACGAACTATTTCGTCTGTATGTTAGGCTCAGTATTCTATTTTTGTTATGTTTCTTCTCTGTTTTGCCCATCTTTCATTACATCCGGGAACGCTCCAATCCTAGAAAAATACAGTTTCCAACACAATTGACACAAGTCTTTAATGGAAGACACCTAAACGTTTCATTGACTCTACAACTTTACAGAAATCATATTTTGAAAACCCATCAAAACTTCTCATGCTGTTATTTCCTGACATTACTTGCCTAACGACGAAGACGATAGAATAAGAGACCAAATGAATGTTCTAACATCAAGTAGTTCCCAGGTTTTATTACATCATCCTATTTGGGGGATATCATCACTAACCTAACAGAAGCTTATGCATTAGGAAAAGGAAATGGTTCTGATTTAAATACGAAGGAATTACAAGAACCCGCCAATCCTTAATGAATATCATGTAGCAATTGTCTCTCAAGCTATAACAGTTCCGACCATACCATTAGTCTGAGTGCACATCAAGTATTCCTCCAATAACTAATAGGCCTATAAAAGTGAGATAGAGATACGAAATACGTCCCAAGGAAATGAAAATCGATCAAGAAGAAATATTCAACTACATGTTGGCCATCGTGGCATGTTCTTTTTGAATTGATAAAAATAATACTCCAAAAATAGTATTACCTGTTTGTAAAATTTAAGCATCGTGGCCAAAACAAAAACATATCCCTCTGTTTCGAAGTAGTAATTGTTGATGTGTTGGCCAACAAAGTGTTGAATATCAAGACCCTTTTCTCACACATCTCTGTGGTTAGTTAAGTCGATATCTTTGATATTAAGGACGGATTATTGCCGGCGAGAAATATCATTGATTTTGCTTTCACGGAAAAAAAGTAAATATAAAGTAGTTTATTGCAACACACGAAATGCGTTTGTCACAGCTGGTTTCAAGAAAATAATCGGAAGAAAATGACAGAAAAATAAAAAATGAAGAAAAAAAGAATGAGTAATATCCGTTCATACTAAATGTGTTACTGTGCAACCAGAAACACATAGTTATAACGACTGTTTCTTTTTAATTGTCCGTGGGAATTCACTGTTACTCATTGATCGATTATAATATGTCCTTCTTTGTTGATTTTTTGTCATATTCCAGTTTTTGCCATCAGCATACTTTTTTCGCCCTGTATCTTAAATTAACCCCCTTCTATTAGAAAAGTAATCTGATTTCCTGTAATGGCAAATAATCAAGCTAATTTTTTAATAATCACGTAATGATATTGCATAAATAATTCCATCGATAACTTTTTGTGAATCTGTCTTTGAGTTTAGACTATAAAGAATTATTATGTAGGCCATTCTCTTATGTCTATACAAAATGCTACGAAATATTAAAACAATAATGTTTCTATTCCCAAATCCCTCCAATGACATACCACCATTCCATTTTAAAATCGTTTTATCCATTCATTCCTTCATTCCAGTATTTCCTTATGCAATTCGAGAATCATGATCTCTACGCAGACATCTATTTTTTTCCATTCCAATGCAACTGATTATGGAATTCTTCCATAATAATCCTCTTTTATTTTCTTTTGAATGGATAGTGGATAGTGGAATTTTCAAAAATCCTTGTTCTAAAGTGATGAAAAGCTTCAAACTGTCAATGAGCATTTTCTTCGACTTCTGTGTTTATTCAAGTTGAGAAATGTATGCAAGTATTGATCGACTACATTATTTTTCTTCTGTACATAATTTAATCATTTCAATTTAATGTTTTTGATGGAAAGAGATATCCAATTTACAGACATGCAGGCACATTCATTTGGGGCTTTTTTAACGCAATAATTGGAATATTTTCTTTATAGAACTAGCATAGTACCTGTACAAAGTGACAGATGCACAGCATGTCGTACATTTGAGAAAAATGTTACATATGCCGTATATGTATTAATACATATTGATGGGTTTATTCTAATTCAATTATTTTGTTGGCTATCATGTCTAGGTCAATAGGTTTCCCATAACACTTCATATTGTCATATAATCAAACTCTAGTAGGAAATATGCGAATGTTGTGAAACTCTTGTGCAACGTTACCTTTGTTTTCTCACTGTTACGAGTAGAACACGCACAATTCCCAACGAAATGAAAGATGTCCACTGATATGTGGAGCTGACTTTCCTCTGCTGTAAAAGAGATTAGGATCAATGATAAATCATAGAAAGAAAAACGTAAATTCATAAACGGAGGGAATCAATTTGTGTTGAAAGGAGAACAATCGAAAAAAATTAAAAAACAATAAAAAGCAAACGAATCTAAACAGTATTGGAAAAAAATCATTTAAGATTAGGATTATAAGAGGAAGTGAAGACAAAAAATGGAGAAGTGGAGAGTAGTAAGAAAATATAAATGAGAAATGTTTTGAAAAGCCATAACAGGGAGAAAAAATGTCGGCTTCCTCTTTCCTTCAAATAAAAATTCTTGCCATTTTTGACAAAAACAGTAGTATTTTTGAAAGACTGTGTGGAATAGAAGTTAGCAATTTGGAAGCTGTTGTCAATTTAAATGTATGCTTGCCTGAACAAAGATCATTATTTCTCTCCGTTTTTCTCTTATTTTGCCTCTTTGTTTCTCATTTCTTCTTCCTCTCTGTGTTTCTGTCTGTGAGTCTGTCTGCCTGTTACATTTTTTCTCCGCCCCCCCCCTCTCTCTCTCTCTCTCTCTCTCTCTCCACGTGTGTGTTTGTTGGAGGAGTGAAATTCATAAAATTATAAAATAGGTTTAAACTCTCGGAAAACATTGCGAAGCTATGCAGTGGAAACTCTGGTGGGGTGGGGGGGGTAATTTAATATCTTTATCAAACAAATATTTACTTGTGATAGTTTTGTTTAGAGAATCGGCGTTATGTTGATTCCACTGGGTTACAAATGTACGTTAAGCTTTTATTGGTCCCTTTATTTTGAATTAATTTTCGCTTCAAATGGTATTTTCTTTTCTCCACCAGGGGAAGAATGAAACAACATTCCGAGCAAAATAAATATTTTCTTAACAAATAACTGCTCGCTTAGCAAAATCAATGAGTAAAATATTGGATTCGATACTGACAGGCAAGGAAAACAAACAATTGATCTAAAGATTGCTTCATAGTATCCAACCAATGTATTTGAAAAAAATATGTTTATTTTTATTCACGGACAAATAAACACCATACACATGGTTGCTTTTGCCTGGTTCTGTTTAGGAACATTTCTGCTCACTTTTTTTTTGTAAGCTAATGCAATGCTCTTCCATAAGAATAGAGCACACTGGTGGATGAAGGATTTCTGTGCGAATAGATATATCGCTTAAATTCAGCCTTACTGACTGTCCAGTGCCGTAGTCCAGAGTTAGGATATCAGCCTGCAGGTCTGAAAGTTTTCAATTCTACCTCCCAATGCTGGATAGGACAAGGGAAAGTCTATAGCCACACCGCATATATATATATATATATATATATATATATATATATATATATATATATATATATATATATATATATATATACATATATATATATATATATATATATATATATATATATATATATATATATATATATATATATATATAGTCATAGAGGGCAAAATAATTAGAAAAAAAACGGGAATCGAAAGGATCCATCCACTGAAAAACAAATGAGAGAGAGAGAAACATAAAACAAAATGAAAGAGAACAACAAAACCCCAGGGTAAGAGAAAGACACTGAAATAGGAGACAAAATAGGGTAATATTTTGATGATAAATCCCCCTGTTTCATGAAGGGAGAAAGAACAAATGTAGATGCAAAAGTAGGGGAAATGAAAAAAAAATACAGTTATGAAATAAAAAGAGAAAAAAACGTAAAGAAATAAAGATGGAATAAAAACAACAGACAGGAAAGTTTGAAAAGAAGATAAGCAAACGTCCGGGAAGCAAAATGCTTCCTGGTTCTTTCGGTAGTGATATTTCCTGGACTATGACGAGATGTAAATCAGTAAACTGGTTCAGAAGAAACTTATGTGAAATAAAAGGTTTTTGAAATTACTGGAACTATTGAGATACACATAGGTCTGCATTAATGCAGTTACCCCGTTCCAACATTAATAGTACTGTTAAGATCTGCACAAATCAAGGTCGTATGATATTTTAATGTTGTTGTTTCATTCGTTTTGTATTTTTTTCAGGTTATATATATATCCATTAAGAATATTTTGTAAACGAATATCTGGACTAGATTGAATCAAAACCTGTGAGAAAAAAACAGAGGTTGCACTATTCAAGCAATTTTTCTATCAAAAAATCTTTCCTCTTCGATTGGAGTGATTACACTTACATATGTATATACTTGAAATCCTCTCATGCTTCATTTATGCAACTTCATCGTTCTGCAGGGGAAAGACATTTGATGAAGAAAAACCTATAAGCCTTATTTCGTTCATCTGGATGATGAATGCTGCACTTATATACAAAGGTGTACCATTATGGAGATGACTTTTTGGTCTCAATCAGGGATATCAGGTCAGATACATCCATGAAACCAATAATTGCAGGCAAACCCTCCTGAATGTGATGTTAATTTCGAAATAGTTTTAATCCAAGTTTGAACCGTTGTGTAGAAATATCCGTAAGATAGAATAAATCGAATCATCCGTATCAAAAAAAGTATCAAACGAGAAAAGACATTGCATTTATTGCGTTTTTTTTTTCACTCCCCTTTTTAAAAAAGCTTGTAAAATATGTACTTTTGACCAACAATGCAAATAAACGAATCAACATACCTACATACAAATTCATTAATATATAGCGCCAGTTTGATGCTCACCTCACTTACTTTAACACCAACAATGGTTTTCCACGCTAAATCAAGGTTGGTTATTCATGATTTCAAAGACGTTCATACTTCCGTGGACGCTTTATGTAAGTAACACATACTTTCAGTATCAATCAATCCATCTTTGTATCTATACATGTAACATGATTCCCCTCCACTCTCTCTGTCTCTCTCAATATATACATATATATATATATATATATATATATATATATATATATATATATATAAATGTATACATATATATATATGTATATGTGTATATATATATATATATATATATATATATATACATACGCACACACACGCACAAATACACACACACACACACACACACACATATATATATATACAAAGCTTCACAGCGTTCAACACTAATCATTGGAAAATTGCATAGATTTCTGTTACTTTGGTCAATCATTCCCTATCGTATCCCCATGAATTCTATGTGATTACACAAAATGTTCTTTCTGTAGTTCCCCCATACCTAATATCGTACAATGTATACATTTTTCTTTGTTGGGGTCATCGGTTCTTATCAATGCAAACGTTTCGGGGATGCTAAAAACAAATGCTAGTATGGTACCTTAGCACTGTAAATCAAACATTACCCTCCCCTTTCATTCTATAGTCTCAGCCATACTTGTGGTTTGTCATTTCATGTGAAGTTTTATATGTATCAGATATTGATGTCATTTCACTATGTATTTTTATGAACTCAAGTAGGTTACCCTGAAATTCTCCAGGGGACTTTACACACACACACACACACACACACACACACACACACATATATATATATATAAATATATATTTATATATATATATATATATATATATATATATATATTTATAATTAAATGTTTACAGTTTTGTTTTTTTTTCTTTCAGACAAAATCTGCAAACCTGCATAACATCCTCAATCGGTTACTGTTACTATTTAAATTCAACACTGAAGAGTTTTTTGTCCGCCTTTTTTTTTTTAACATAGCAATTTCAATCAATATGGACCGCTGGAGGCTTCTGTTTTAATGGCCACTTGGTTGTTATTTGATTATCGATTTTGTAGGATTTTTCACAAGGCTGTTTATTCGTTGGCTCGTTTCATTGCAGAAAGAATTGCTAACTAATTATTGATTTGGTAGTCTTGATTCATATGATAATTCCTTATTTTTTAATTCCTATCTTTCTTTCTCTGCTTATTTCATCTTTTTCAAGGCTCTCTCTGGTATCCAAATGAGAATTATTCACTTATAACTCAATTTGAACTGAATAGGACGAATTTGAAAATCAAACTTTCTATTAGTACCTGAGATATCATGTAAAAAAAAAGAAAAAGGAGCTTCTGCGAGAGGAAATTACTTTTTCTGTATTTAAAAAAAAAATTAATCAGAGACTTGCATTGAGAGAAAAGGTGAAAGTCGAAAATGAGGTGTCAAATATGGACGCTGTATTGAATATTTTGAAACAACTTGAAAGCATTCAAGGAGTTGAAAAACTAGTGGGATACGAAAAACAACACCAAATGATGATCATAGCCAGCGACAGCAACAACTTCATCAAAAATACACCAACAATGCTCAGTCTTAGTATAAACAAGAGACTCAAGCGTCGATCACTTTGTAAATTCATCCGTCAAAATTATTTTGTAAAATCTTAAGAATAAAAGAACTGATTTCAAACTAATCTAATTGTGTGAGCAAACATTCGGTTGTTAAACAAAATTTGAAATTTCTCACAGGTTTCACAATGACTAAGATGGAACATTTGAAAACAGCAATATGGAGAAGAATGACGTTTATAAAGTCTCGTTTTTTGATTGAATTATTTTCATTTTGTTTTGTGAGTATTATCAAAATGATATTTAAATATCTTTCTAGTCTTCCTGTCTGTAAAACTGCATGCAATATTGTTATTAAATAATAATCAAGTCTAAACAATAAAAAGGGATATGAATGCATCTGTTATCATTATCTACTGTCATTTTGATAGAATTTGTCGCCCAGCAAAAGATATTGAATTAGCATTCATGGAAACAAACTTCTGCCAGAACCTAATTCCTTAGGAATATTTGCAGCTTTCCGGTGTGGTTTCTATTACCGATCTCCATTGGTTCAAGTACACAAACAAACATGGACACACATGCACACGCACACACACACCCACACACTCATGTATGTGTGTGTGAGTGCTTTTGCGTATATGTATATGCAAGCTTGTGCATCTGTGTGTTCATACATGTATGCATGAGTACTATGTGTTGCACAACCAGACACATCCACGCACTCACGTGCCTGCACACACACGTGTGTATACATATATACCCATATATATATATATATATATATATATACATACATATATATATATACATATATGCACACACCTACACACGTATAAAGACATACACGTATATATATATATATATATATATATATATATATATATATATATATATATATATATGTATGTGTGTGTGTGTGTGTGTGTGTGTGTGTGCGTGTGTGTGTGTGTTTGTCTGGAAGTAATGATTTACAAAGCAAAGCATGTATCACCGATTCGTGTCAGTGGATACAGCAATATTTTGGTCAGGCAGCGGAAATAAGATAAAATAGCAGAAATGAGCTTTGCTATTGGATACGATGTGACAAGTTGTTCGCAAGAGAGACTTCAAAAGTATTTGCACTGTTAAAATCCCTGTTAACTTTGGGTAACTGTGTTGCCTGGCCCCGTTGCGTAACTCTTCACCTATCAAAACCTTTTCGTTCACGCATGTTAGGAACTGAAATGATTTTTTTTTCTTTTTTTGATAAAGTTGAAAAAATTCCATAAAACGTGTAAAAAGTAATAATTATCTTTTTGCGTTGCTTGGTGACACTAAGCCATCTTTAGCTCCTTGAAAATAAAATATACCATTCTCCATGTACTGTTATCTGGATATTCCGACCGATTAACATTTTGACATTTTATCTTGGGTGTAGTTTTTTTAAATATATATACTGAAAACACAATTGTTAGAAAAACATCTCTTCATCTGTGAAACCATCTGATCTTAGACAGACGTATGTCAAAAGTCATTGTTGATATGTAAGTGAACTTGTATCGTCAGCTGAGTGTGGACAAGGGTTTGTTTTTGAAAAAATACATAAATGCAAAAGATCTACGGTTCACGAAGTATTGGATGTGTGAATCATGAGTGAAAACATGTGTCTGAGTATGTGTGTGCATGTCCTGATATATATATATATATATATATATATATATATATATATATATATATATATATATATATATATATATATATATATATATATACATATATATACATATATATATATATATATATATATATATATATATATATATATACATACATATACATATATATATATATATATATATATATATATATATATATATATATATATATATATATATATATACATAAATTTTTTAAAAAAGTTTTATGATTCAGTTTGGTTGAGATATTTATCAGTTTGAAATGAAAATTAATGAACTGTAAAATTTTGATGAAACGTTATGTACCATGTGACCACAAACAAAGTATTTCAAATTGCAAAGCATGATGTTAGCTGATATCAATCACTTAAATTGTCTGATATGGTTTGATTTATTATTACTTATGAAAAAGCCGTATGGTATTTGTTTGAATACTCCTTTTTTCGTATTGTTCACTTCAAAATATATATATATATATATATATATATATATATATATATATATATATATATATATATATATATATATATATTTATTTATTTATTTATTTATTTATTCATGTAAAATTTTTATACGTCTCACACGTCTCACAATCAATATCAGTCTCTTTGTATGTATATATGTATGTTGATACGTATGTATGTATGTATGTATGTATGTATGTATGTATATAACTGTTTCTGATGGAATAAGGGAAAGGAATGAAAAGTAATGAAAGACAAAAGAGATTCAAAGCAAAAGAGAAAACAGAATGCTATTGAAATGTGTATTTCTATGTTGAGATGAATCAGAAAAATTTCAAATGCACTCCCAGAAAAATGTAAATATCTCCCAGCTGAAAAAAAGGAGAGACAAAACTGAAAAAAGACTTCCCTAACTGATCTGTTTTTATCATTTGTTTTTTATTCGATCAAGAAACGCGTACAAGCACTGTCCGAATGTTTTACCTGCAGAAATCATGTAATTTCATTCTGCATACCTAGCAGGAATGCATTAATCTGAATGCATAGATAGACACCAATCATAGCCGACCTTCATTTGAAAGTACATTTTATAATGTCTGTCTCTTCTTTGATGCAGATCAATAAATGACAAAAACGAAATGCCAAGAAGAGTATTGCGATGAACAAATGTAGAATATCTGAGACAGTTTGTTTTAAATATCATACCACGATTTTATCTCATTGTAGTGGAAAGGCACAAACATCCAAGCCACACTGCAAACCAATGTTTTTTTTTCTGACTATGAAAATGTCAATATCATACAGTCTGACCCGAGTAAGTCATGTTCTTACTTTGTTAGAAGGCTTCCACAACACAACTTATGGATGATTAAAATGCCCAGTCATTTGGCAGCTTTCCTAAGGAACCTTCCATGGAAATTTAATTATCATCATGGTACTGAAATTGCAGTCTCTCCTTAGCAGACTGACTTGGAATGCTAATGCAGGTGCCACAGAGAATTCTGTGATACGCTTATAAATCAAAGCCAAACTAAAGATCAATATCTTTAACTGATGTACCTTATTGCCCGTCTATATCAATGTCCATACCGATGCTCCAGTTGCATTTGTGGGAGAGGTTCTAATATTGACAGGTATCCTAACACTTATTGCCCCGATGAAGATTTTTGCCATTTTTTACTCAAAAGATTAGTGCACTGATTTCAGTTTCTATGTAGTAAATAATAATATGATCATCATCATCATCATCCTTCTCCTCCTCATCATCATCATCATTAGTCTAGAGAGCATAGGCTTCTCAACGCCGATGATAGTGAAGTGTGGTGAATCTTGGGGAATGTCTATGTCCACCGACTGAAGCGATGATGATGATGGTCATGATGATCATGATGATCATATGCCTCCCCGATGATCTGTTTTTTTTCCAAACCAAACGTTACAGTGTCCAAACATTCTGTAGCTGCCAGGACTGCTGCATCATGGGATTTTGTATCAGCAACTTTTTCGCCAATATCATTGATGTATCCATGATTTGAAACTAGTTGTTCCGATGATATTTACGCAATACCAATCTATAGGCATTTCAACTATCTAATAACTTCTTGGATATCTCTGGCGAATGTTTCTAATATATCATCAGGCTCAGCAATCTAACAAAAGGTAGAGAGTTTTTGAACGGCTGAATGAGCCAAGGTGACGTATATGAAGATCATATGACCATCATGATATAAATCACGAAAGAATATGTTGCAGAATTAGAAAGTCTTTATATTGTGAATTCACTAGGTTAATGGATAATTTGCTTCCATTTTCTTTAGGCCAGGCGTAGTTAGTGTAATGTATCAATGTGGTTTTGTTCTAGTAAGATTAAAGGAGAGGGAACACCAAAAGAAGCAAATCTGTAATGCAGACCAATTTAAAGCAATATCTCTTTTCTGACGTCATTATATAATCCATATAATGTTTAGATTTAGTGGTTACAGATTGAAGAAAATCAATGATTATGTTTTTCTGTAATTATACGTAATATTATGGATATAAAGTTTAAAATAATTGGGATATTGTGATGATCTTCTTTGGAAAAATAGGTCAAGGGAAAGGGTACGTGATGATTTTTCTGTGCAAAATTCAGTTCATTTAAAAATATCTTCCTTTTTTATGTGAAACAGTGTGTACAATCTGTTATGAACCATTCGAAAAAAAAACTTTGCTCGTATATATATATAAAGATGATCTGATGACAAAATGTTCTTAACCTGAGATTGTTTATTTTTTAACGTACAACTAATCATTTTTATCTTTTGCCTTAATTTCAACGACATTTTCCAGTAAAAAAAACTTGATCATTTCTCTTTCCACAAAGCCATTCCCTTTCAAACATATGTGGCATTTCTCTTTTACTCAAGTGTACATTGCTTAGAGGCACTAAGCTACTTCTTATTATACCAAAGTGCATTTATCTATTTCATCTGTTTGGCCATATCCTTCAATCTCCTTATAAATCCAAAATAGTGATATTTACCAAAGATCTACGAATAATTCGAATACTTGAAACCTTTTGCTCGACTATCAGTTAGGGGTCTCGTTATTTCACGGATGCAGAAAGTATCGGAGCGAGTGTGATTCGGTAATGTTGAATATGTCTGTCTAGCCTCGAGTTATATGTGTTACATAGCAAAAGTAAATGTCAAGGGATTAATCTGATATACAGTGCCAACTGAATACGATAAACAGTATGCAAATGCAGGAAACATCTTCGGGATACCTCGATGACAGGTTTTGATCGAAAATATCCTGAGGTCTGTATTGACAATACGACATGCAACGTCTGTTGTCCTTAATGAAAAACAAGAAAATAACAGTTGTTTTCAAGAATCCGAAGCGTAAGTGGATGTGGGCATAGACACCAAGAAGTGTACGTGGATCCATCAAACGCGTGGGCGTAGATCCCCCATCAGCTAGTGATGATTGCCAACCAGGTCCAATAGATTCCCCATTCCTCTTCGTCCACTTAATCACAACTTTCTCTCTCAGTTCTCAATATAAAACTTGGAACTATACAGAATATGTAGAATAAAAATGTATGCCTATATTTCTAGGAATCCGTATCCTCTTTTCTTTTTTGATTCCCTTGAAGTCCCAGGCTTATGTAACAAATGATTATATATATATATATATATATATATATATATATATATATATATATATATATATATATATATATATATATATATATATATATATATATATATATATATATATATATATATATATATATATATCAGTGAGTGTTTTATATACCTTTTTTGTGCCCATATATACTCACAAATACAAACATGCACATATGTATGTATGTATATATATATATATATATATATAT
>OY735220.1:17478865-17493865 GCA_963457665.1 Thysanoteuthis rhombus
TTTAGGCATATATTTGAAACTTGATGATTCCTTAAAATATAAGGATTTCTAAATAGGGTCACCTTCAATTGAAACACATCCGTCAACAATGAAAAGAAAATTGAACTGATTTTTTTTTTTTTTGCTTTCTAAGAATTCTGCTGACATTTTGTAGATAAGCTCTCAGCTACGCTGAATTTTTTTTCCCTTGTTGAATTCACTGAGAACAACAGAAATATAGTTTTAAAACTATCCCAGAGTAATACATTTTTATAGTACTAAATTTCAGAACATAAATTGTTTCGAATAATTAAGGCAATTTTCCATTGCAGCAAAATACCGAATCACCGTGATGAAAACTGGAGAAACACTGTCCATGTATTTGGTCATGATTGTTATTCCTTTTCCATTCATGTGTTGTCAGTTAAATTTTGTTTTAACACCTTTGTCTTCTACATTTCTTATTCATAAGTTGGGCCACCCTTTACCTCTACCCACTTAATTGTTTCTTGTTCCACAGATCACTGCTTCTGTCGAATATTTGGTCGTTCCTCTGCTTTCAGTAATTAGAGATCGTTCATAAATACCACCATTTCATTGTGAAGGGAGTTTTTTGGATACATATGTGACCCTCGTCGAAGTCACACGGCACTTCCAAAGAACACAAGTGAATATTGGGCACCCTAAGAGGATCAAAATCTTTATACATTCAGTGGCTTACCTTTTCCAACGAATGCGAACGGATATTGGGTCTGAATTTCCTTTTTTGGTTTAGTCATGTGAGAATCGAACTCATTACCCATAGTATATTATATGCAAATAGTTATCTACAGCAGGCACTTTGCTCAGTTGGGTTGATGGCTTCAGTGCTGGATAGGGTATGGAGATCTCTCCCATTACATGTGTGCCAGGGTAAGACGTAAAGATCAATCTCAGTCGACGTATCAAGTTCAGTCTGGTTGAAGGTTACAGTGCTGGATAGGTTATGAAAATCTCTCCCATTACACGTGTTTTATTCCCTGCCAGTCTCCTTGTCCCTACTTTTGGAGCAATGCCTTCTCTTGGAACAAAAATCAAATTATTTTTGTTGTTTCATAAAATATAAAATACAGTTTATATCATTTGATTATCTTTGAATAATCAATTGTTTGGCACAGAGACCATATGTGGAAGACAGGTACTGAATATTTTAATGAACATTTTTTATCTATTTTTTTAAAATTTCAATCGTTTTATCCTGAAATGCAACTAACGTGAATGATTGATATTGAAAATAATGACGCAATCAATTGGACTCCACATGAACATATGAATCCATGGTAATCACTGTAAGCAGATGATCAGGTATTTTTCCATAGATATATATAAGTAGTAGAAACATTTGTAGAGTAAATATCCGCATGAAGCGTAAAAATCTTCTAAATTGTTGATTCTGTAAACTTTTCCCTTGAATTTATAACAATTATATCAGACTCTTTTGTTGCTTTTTTTTATTTGTATTTTATTGGAAGGGACTTTTCGTCGATTTAATTATGTTTTTAGAGTAAATCGTTCAAATATCTGTTTTGACTATTTTATCCTGTATCATGTGTCTGTTTCAGGATTCAGTGAGTATTTGGGCATTTTTGGAGGTTATGGATATGATTATGATAATTATTGATATTCATATTTGTTGTAGTAGTATTAATCGTTGTGATAATAGTAGTTAGGATCTCCTGGCAGGATCAACGAGTTCAACATGTCTCCTAATCATAATTCGTGTCTCAAGGGATTTTTGGGTCACTGACTTTGTTAGTTTCTGAGTTGATGCAATCATTTTGACAACATGGGAACTTAGGCAAATGAAGGTCATTGGGGTAAATCGCATAACCAGCTCAGGGAAGGTTTTGTCCTAATATCATAAGGTGGCCAGTACACTACTTCCACCCTAATCACACGGCTTGAGGTATATTCAATTAGGAAAAATGTAATAATACTCCAACAGATTTCCATCAAGTTCTTATCAAAATTTCTGATTACAAAGGGGTGCCCAATAGGATAGATATGACAATTGCAATAACACAATCTACTTGGCAGAGTCAAATTCAAGTATCCATTACCGTCTAAAATAAGTTTTTTTCGATTAAAAGTGCTAAAAATGATTTATTGCCTGTGTCATGGACCGAAATGAGACAGAATTTATTATTGCCATAACGTGTCAGTGTGTTTCAGGGGCAGTAAATGCAGCAACAGATGTATTAAACATAAATAACCCATCTGATATGATTTCGGACAAAATAGAAATTGAAATGCTCTCTCTTTACTTTCACCGTTTGATCTGATCTCGTATTATCAAACATGGACGTATATAGGAGATTGAATTCATCAATGCATTGGCAGGTTGAATCAATACGTCATCTCAAAAGTTTTAAGGGGGAGATCCCATTTCCTGAAGAAATAAAGAGAGAGAAGGGAGAGATAGGGGATATCTAATCTATTTTTCCAATAGATTTTCTGCCCAAAATGTAAATAAAAAAACAATCATGCATGGGACAAAAAGTTCAATTCAATAGCGCCGTGTAAGTTTTTAGAAACAAATGTGTGCGGCAAATCGAAGAAATGATCCACTATATCTTTTTCACAAGATCACAAACAATTACAAGGAAGTTTGTTTTTTTTCCGATAAAATGAGTCATTTCAACATCTAAATGCGCCACGGTGTCCGACGTTGCAACAAAAGCCAGAAAGCTTCCTAAAAGCACAAAAACGCACTCGTAAGCAAGCTATATAACGAATTCATCATTATATTTAAGATTCATACAAACAATATGGTTTGACGTTGCTAGAGGTAAATGAATAAAACGGAATGTTTATTACTGAGGGGAAGATGCACGGACAGAAGAAAGATATGACATCCAACAATTAGTGAAAAATAACAAAAGATACATGAAAAAATCAACAAACGAAGAACGTTTTCCAGAGTATTGCTTTCTACTCATACACTTGTCTACCGGTGTACGAAAGTCATTTTTTATTGACTGCAAGGTTATTTAGGTTCATTTTAGTATCAGTATCAAGCAAAAATTTTCAATTATTGATATAAACTTACATGATCTATAGTTCCAGGCCAGGGATTAAGGAACCACAAGAATCAGAGGAATGCAGTGAAAAAGAAAACTGTTCCCCCCAAACTAACTTCTTTTGAAGTAAAATTCAGATCTAATTTAATTTCCATCAAATTCATTCTATTTTTCCCGCCATTTTATGTAGTTGACAGCCAATAGATTTTTAATCCAGTGGGAAGTACAAGTTCCAGATGGTATCCGCGTATATTGATTTGGTATATCATATGGCAGACTGGTCCATTACCTTAGAAACTTCCTATATAAACATGAGGTGCCAGGAAGGATCATCAGATCTAGAACAATCCCCATCCATTGATACTCAGAAAAGAGAAATCAGGCAAGCAAGCTCAGCTTACATATCTGCTACAGATCGGAAGTTTTACGCTCGGGGTAAAACGATTGTAATAAATTGATTTTTAGCTACAAGGTTGCAGACCAGAAAGAAAAGGTGCAATATAATTGTTCTAGATAGATCAGATGGAAGTGGAAAGAAATATGACATAATCAATCATTGCTGTATAGCAGAATGGCTTAGATCAGCTAATTCGTGGTGAGATCCATAAGGAACACAAAACAAACAGTTAACAAGATGGCAGACAGCGTTAGAAAAAAACGAAATGGTTATATAAGGGAGAATTTTCGATGGGGCACTTTGTCCCAACTTTTGAGTGGTCAGAATCTTTGAAAACAGCACAAAATGTCCAATCCTCCAAAAGAAAAGGAATAGTCAACAATAAACATTGGAAATATAGCTCAACAAATTTGAAGCATTACTCCGGGGCATTAGGAACATCTCGCTTCTGGTGAAGCACAGGGGAAAGATATATATATATATATATATATATATATATATATATATATATATATATATATATATATATATATATATATTCATATATATATATATATATATATATATATATATATATATATATATGTATATATATATATATATATATATATATATATATATATATATATAATTGTGTCATCCACAGACATGTGTCTCGATGTATTACATCTCTTCAGTGTGGCCATAGACTTTCCATTAACCAATCCAGTACAGAGAGGCAGGCTAGAAAACTTCGTTTCAGATCTAGAGATCGATATCCTACCTCTGAACTACGGAAATGGACAGTCAATGAGGCTGAATTTAAGCAATATATTTATTTACACATAAACCCCCCCTCTACCAGAGTGCTCTATTCCTGTGGAAGTGTATTGCATAAGCCGTTACGATGGATGAGTTAACTCACTTAAAGAGTGGTCAACTCTGAATAGAGGAGCATTAATTATTGAAACAGACAATTGTTTCGATGTATTACATCTCTTCAGTGTCGCAATAGACTTTCCAATAAACTATTCATATATATATATATATATATATATATATATATATATATATATATATATGTATATACATATATATGTATATATATATATATATATATACATAAGTATATATATATACATATATATATATATACATATATATATATATATATATATATATATATATATATATATATATATATATATATATTATGTAGTAGTTTGACATTTTTGGAAATGAATAATTCGAGAATTTTTAATCATGTAATATAATACATAATTTAATTACATTTCGTTCAAATTTCAAGAATTCTGAAATGTATCAATAACTCTCCCTATTATGGAATCCTAATGCAGTAAGAAATACATGTGAGCGTTCAATTGAGCGTGATTCTACGGAGTGTAATTTGATAATTTATTTCATAACCCTAAAATTGTATTCACAAGAGGCTTCATTCCCACAAGGAATGAATAAAAATCGTCCTGAAAATTTCTTCATTTGATAAGTATAGACCACAAATTGTACATTCCTGTTCTGCTCGTGACGATGTGTTTAAGGGATGATTCATAATTATAAACGCATGCGTTTGTATGAACCAAAAGTTCAAGTATCTTAGCAAATTACGGCACTTTTTACTAATTCACTTTCATTCACTGCTGAAGCGTAACGATTTTCATCTGAAATCCAAATATTTCCTAGTTATTTTCGCCCCCAAAAGTGCCTCCAGTCCTATATTTACCAGTCCCACCTACTCACGCAGCTTTCCAAATCGATTTCGTTCTAAAGGAACACATCATCGCCTCGAAAACGCTTGAGGGATAATATTTAAATGGTTTTCACGAGTAATTGCCTTTTTCGAAAGAGGAAAAAAGCAGGAAACGTCCAAACCGATCACTTGGAATTTGAAAAGATCAAATCATTATGATGAGAGGCATATACAACGATGAGATCGATGAGTTTGGAATCGGAAGAGCGACGGAACGATAGTGTGCAGCATGCATATGTTTGTGTGTGTGTGTGTGTGTGTGTGTATGTGTGTGTGTTTGTAGAATACGTGTACATATGCAAGTGAATGTCCAGATGATGAGGGTTTGCTGTTATTATCAATACTTGTGCTTCGATGAGTGCAGATATTTCCTCACTATTTGTTTGGATGTGCATTTATGTATGTATGAGTCTGTGTTTGATGCTTTGATAATGGATTATGTTTTTGCAGACTTTTAAGCGCAAGAAGTTTTAGTATGAATGTACGTTTGCCTGTATAAGTGTATGCATCTGTGCTTTACAATTGTGATTATGTCTTTCAGTACGGCTATGTGAATGTGTATGCAAAGAAACATCTGTGAGACGTTCTTGTGTATGTGTTCGTTGTCTATACTAATGGTTATGTGAAATAATGTGTGTTTCTCAATACTTGCGTTGGCTGAAAGATAATCAATTCTACTTGATTTACGCAATGTTATTTCGTGACCTCTCTTTATCTTCTTTATTTATAATCACCAAAAAGCATTCCGAAGGTATTGGAACATCGATAAGTACCGTATATAGAACGTTACGCAAGCTTTATCTAACGACTGATAAGAAAATCGAAAAAACTTTTGATGAACTCCGAATATATCTTTCACATCTTTTGAATAAAAAGACCCGGTAATGTAAAAAAAACGAATTGATTTATCATTATCTGAATTATTTAAACTGTCCAGAAGTGTGTAGGTTTTTTTTTTACTTTTTCCATCTCTTTGCTCCTGCTGTTTTCGACGGATTTTGTCTGCCAAGAACCTGTGTTTTCAATTTGGTCGATTGAAAATAACATGTGTTCAGAGGAGGAGACATCTGTCAGGGAGGTGTTTTTTCAGCTCAGTTTTCAAGCTCAGTATTTGCATTTGATCGGAGCTCCTACGACTTATCACCACCGTAACTGAAATTTCCAAATTATATAATTCTGGTATCTCAAAAACAAAGATACTAAACAAATAGGGATACGGGCACTAGACAATCATATTATTTTCTTGGTTATTTGCTGGGCTGACCTCTCTCTCTGTGTTTCCCCCCTCTCTATCTCTCTCTCCTTCTTTCTCTCTCTCTTTTTCTCTATCCCTCTCTTTATGTATGTAGAGAGAGGAAGAAAGAGGAAAGAGAGAGAGAGAGAGAGAGAGCGGGAGAGAGGAGGGGACTGACCCCATAGCTTTCTTGGACGCCTGCATGTACATCGATATTAATAAAAACCTTTGAACAATCCTCAACACTGAACTCACGGACATCCATTACTACCTCCACCCTGAATGAGCCCATCCCAAACACCTAGAACCTTCCATTCCAACAAGCATCTAGAATTGATAAAATTTGCTCAACAGATAGTGAATTTACTGGACCCTACTACAATATACTACAGCATTTCATTGATCGAGAATATTTGCTGAATGATACAAAGCAGTAAATAAAAAGCAAGCAACAACAATACCTAGAAAAGAAACCCTTATACACTGAAACAAAAATAAACTAGACCATATACAACTTATAATCACTTTGAACAGCGTACTCCCATTTTTGGCACATATCAATAAGAGATGGAATATACTCACACTGAAAATGGAACCCAAACAAATATTTGTAGAACCATGTGCTATTGCCTACTGCAGACCCCCAAACTTCGAATACATGATTAACAGCATCACTATAATAAACAATAGTCTCAAATAACATCCTTCAAAACTGCAAAGCTCTTTTAACTATGCAACAAAAGAAATAGTCTATGCTGCAACCACATTTAGTAGGCCAACACTTATACTAGGTCTACCATTAACGAAACTTACTACATATACCATAACTCCCAATAACGTAGCAAAAATAGTATTCACTTCATGGAGTGCAATACAATACATTGATATGTATGAGCGGCAATTCAACATTGTGCTCAATTAGTAAAGAAGCAGAATAAGATCACCCAATCATCTCAGCGTACACCTCGTAGAACTAAATTTCTGCATCCAAGGCCATAATTTTGCCTCTGATGCCAGATTCATAGTCATTGGAAGAATAGGAAAAATACCCCAACACACATAATAACACTTTTAGAAAGAGATGTTGATACGTTGAAGCGCAAATTCAAAATGTTCTCCCCCAATTGACCTAACACGGAACAACTCCTAAGCACACAAATTACCAGCATCATAATCCTTCTACTACTGCCAACATAACATCCATACTCTACACTGCTTCATGTATATCCAATATTGGGAACTTCACACATTCACAGTAACGCTCGATTATAAAAAAATCTCTGAATGATATTCCATTTGAACAATTCATAGCCCTCAGACTTTCCTTGGCCAGTAAGGATAACAAAATTGAGGTTCCCTAACCCCATTAACCTACCATCTGTATTTTCCCCATTCTACCGACATGATCTAATATCAAACCTCGACCCAGCAACCCTAACATCTTATGGCCTCTGTAACACCTACTACGGCTGCTATTATGTGATCCTACTTCAGACCAACGCAGACTCCCCAATAGACAAAATGGAGTCCCAAACATCATGATGACCCTAAAGGAACCCTCATCCTTGATTACAATTATTGCTTCGAAAGCAACACATCTAATGTTAAATTCATTTTCTCCAAAATCTTTCAACCACTGAAAGACATGCACACACACACACTTACAAGACGCACACACACACACACACATATATGTGTGTGTGTATGTGTGTGTGTGTGTGTATATATATATATATATATATATATATATATATATATATATATATATATATACCCCTCTCTATTGTTATTGTAGATGGAAGCGTTTTAATCGTTCGGCAACGGATTAATTGATATAACCAAGTAAATACGCATGTGCTTCTATGTGTGTGCGTATACGTGAATATGCATCTGTGTGTTTCTTTTTGTATATGCATTTGTATAAGCCTCTGGGGAAATGAGAGAAAATGATGTAGGTGATTTTTCTAGATTTTCAAATAACATATTCTGTTATTTTCATCTTATCAAAAATAAAATATGGTAACGGGAGAACCTGATATAGCTAGGATTGTTGACTAATATCGAAAATATTTGGACAAGGGAATCATCATTTTAAAAAGGCTTTAATTTCTGTCCCCGCCCCCCACATTTCAACGATTACATCCTTAACAAAAATCTCAATGACTTCTTTTGGTGAATTAAACTCAGAGCCCACTGAAGATGGGAATAAATCCCGAAAAATATGTGGACCATTAACATCCATGGATTAATAAACCTTAGCTCTAAACACTTACTCCCGAGTCTCTATCACTTTTTACAGTTCATATCATATATATATATATATATATATATATATATATATATATATATATATATATATATATATATATATATATATATATATATATATATATATATATATATATTGTTGTTGTTGTCACTCATTCAGTGCAGGAACGCTACCGAAATAATCAGTTTTTGCATCAATCATGGTAAACGGCCTCACCCACGATAGGTAAATTACAAATTCAGCATTCAGTGATATCTTGATTTTCGAAAGCTACGAGTGCCGTGGAAAAAAGCCAAGGGACGAGATTGAGAATTATACATCGAGACAGTTGATAATGATTTCGAAGAAAAAAATACAAAACAGAAAAAATCTGAAACGTAAAAAAGAGACGCTGATTTGAGTGCATGACGTTCAAAAATGAGCACTCAGCTGAGAACTGAGACACCATCGTTCTAGGTATGCTTCGTATACCATTGAGGTATATCTTGATGCAATCATTTTCAGATGCTTTCCCCGTGATACCTTCACTCATCGTAGTATCAAAAGACACACTTAACATTGAACGATTTTACTCATTGAGAGTAAAAGACGACCAATTTGAAGCAAGATAGTTGGTTTAACTTTACTGTTAAAACTCTTCCTACGTAGATCAGACTGATAAGTGTCGTATGTATTTCGCCTTTCAAAGGAAAGGCTTTTTTGTGAAACATACGAATATCAATCGATTTTTTTATAAGATCCTTCTCTGAGTTTATGTACTCTGCAATAACGTCGTCCCTGACACTTCTTTTGCCAACCAATATTTCTTTTTCAATCAGGTAAACATCTTTTCAACTTATAGTCCTTGCTCCCGAGCCTGTCTATTCGGAAAAAAAAACAATTAACTCTTGATTGTTCTTTGGCGACGTCCTGGTGGTTGGGAATCATTTTTTTTTCTTCTTCTATAGTTACCCTCAATGTGCTATACATCGTGGAGATTGTTTACTTAATAATATATGTATACATATTTTCTATCAAAATGTCAGATTTTCACGTATGAAAGATAACAATGTCCTTAAAAAATATAATTTCCTTTCGTTTCCAGGAAAAAAAAACAACAATTCAGACACACCCAAAATGATTGTAATGTTACATAATTATTCTGCACAGACATTCGACGAGAAAACAACCATTTCTGATAGTCTTTTCTTTTTTTTTTTTCAAATTATGATTTTAGATATTTCTTGGGAGCAGAAGACTGTTCATTGATATATTCATACGTATTAGAAAGCACAAACTTACTGCCATAAATAGCTTTTCTATTTTAATAAATATCCAAGTGTATTACATCACTCTAGCATGGGGGAACCAAGGGTGGAGGCGGCAGTCATCCAAATGATTAGTTTTAAATTACATACCTCAGGAGACAAACATGTCTGACCCAATGCTAATCGTCCGCATTTAGACATAGAACTGTAAGTCAAACAGGAAAATATAATAACCAGATAAAAAAGAAAACGAAAAACAAAATGAAATACCTACAGTAGAAGAAAGAAGGAAATTAAACATGGAAGTGGGTTGAATAGGTTTGGGATTTTGCATGCATTCGCCAGTAAGTAATCGTTGTTGGAATTACATATCTTGATTGGATTATTATCTTCTCTTTTTTCGTTTTGCTATTTACTCCTTCCTACTCTCTTTAACTGTCATTTGCAGACAGAAAAACAAACAAAGACACACACAAAAACAAAGGTTGTACTGTGTCGAATAGATTCCAGGTCTGGCATTAAAATTCGCTGGTAAGTAATCAATGTTTCGATAACACGTCTGGATTTCAATTTCAATTTTTTCGTATCCTGAATCGATGACGTGATGTCTCTCTTTTCTCACAACAATGTCACTTCAACTTCTCCTCCAAATTTTGTCCTCCCTCTGTCTTCCAGAGATCTTTTCAGCGTTTCATTTCCAGTAGCAGATACGCTATTGTTCTCATAAATGATTGAAGATCTTCACTCTTTATTAGATTTATCTGGATATCTGCGAAGCATTTGGTTTCTCTCCTGACTTCTCATGATTCAGTCATAGATAAGAGTATATATATATATATATATATATATATATATATATATATATATATATATATATATATATATATATATATTGGTGAGTGTATGTGTCCGTATCTGTCTGTCTGTCTGTTTTTGTGTGTTTGTGTCTATCTGCCTCCGTCACTTGATCCCTCTCTCTGCTTTTTTAATCCGTCTCTGTCTATTCTTCTCTCCATTTTAATATCACTTGAAGCCATGTGGTGATTATGGACGTGTACCAAATGTATTTTCATCCCTCATGAACTGTATCTAAACTATGAGAATGTTGTTTGTATGAAGGAAAGACGAGGGAATACCCGGCTCTTGCATTATTTGCCTTGCAGCTATTGAGAAACGATTCAAAGGCTACATTGAGGAATTACTCCTGATGAAGGCCATAATGTCTATTGAGCGAAACCTCAATGGCATATAGACGAAACATGGGAGTTTTTTCATACACTAAAATATTCTTTCATGTGTCGCTATATTATTCTCTAATCTTTTTTTTTTCAAACTACAATCTTTCCTATTAGTCCTACACCCCTTTAATCATAACATCGTTATTCTTTGAATTTATTTTCCCACGATCCTTCAAAGGAAAATGTCTGTTCCATCTATGTTTCCTTCTTTTCGAAAAAGAAGTCAAATCTATTTTGTTAAAGAAGACGTTCATTTGGTTACATTCTGCCACCTTGCTATCAAGCATTTTATAGATCTGGTTGCAAATTTACGAAGTCTTTGAGAGCCATAACCTTTCTCATTTTTTTTTTGTTTTCCATTACTATTTTAATTGCGTTCATTCGTTCATTATATGTCTTTGCCTTTTTCTTTTGTTCTTTCCCTTTTACTTCCTTCACTTGTCTTGGAGTTTTCTTTTAATTTTATTTGCCTTGACATATCCTCCGTTTAATATTCTATCAGTCTTTGGATGACGACTAAATACTGGTTGTTATTATTATTATTATTATTATTATTATTATTATTTTGGAATCTCACACCAGTTGCCTGGTGGTAACCGCTGGAGTTTGAGTGACAGCAAGTCTCCTCAAGTCTCCAGCCCTCCTCTCCTACTACTCATAGGTCGCAGTAATTCTACGATTTACAGTTTCACACCGGTTGCCCAGTGGTTATCGCTGAAGGCTGAGTGACAATAAGTCTCCTCAGGTCTTCAGCTAACGTCTCCTCCCTCTTTCGCATATCATGACAGAGCTACTATTCGTTGCAGTCCTTATATCTCTAGCACCTTCCTCAGTATCCGTGCAGTTCCAAGTAGCGCTGTGGTCTGTACGGTCTCTATCCTTCCCCTAATCCCGATCTCCTCCAGTCTCTCCCTCAGCGTTTTGGGGACAGTTCCTAGTGCGCCCACTATGACCGGTACTACCCTGGTTTTCATGTTCCACATTTTCCTTAACTCCCTTGCTAGGTCCTGGTATTTTTCCCTTTTTTCACCCTCCTTCTTTTTTACTCTATGGTCTGCAGGTACAGCAACGTCTACTATTTGGCAGGCCTTCCTTTTTTTGTCTACTATTACTAAGTCCGGCCTTCTTGCCTGGATGAGGTGGTCAGTTTGGATGTCAAAGTCCCACAGTAGTTTGTGGTTGTCATTCTCCAAAACTGCCTCTGGCTTGTGCTGATACCACTTTTCCCCATGGTTGAATCCCATTTGTTTACTTAGTTCCCAGTGTATCATCGTTGCTACTCTATCGTGTCTATGCTTATACTCCTTCTGGGCGAGCTGACTACATTCACTAGTTATGTGGTTTACTGTCTCATCTCTTTCACCGCACATGCGGCATTTGCTGTTTGTCTGTGTTCTGTCGATTTTTGCTTTTATGTAGTTTGTCCTTATGCTTTTGTTTTGGGCTGCCATGATGAGCGATTCTGTTTCTCTCTTAAGGTTTCCCTTTCGTAACCACGTCCATGATTTCTCGTCTACTATATCTTTTATCTGTCTTTTAAACTCGCCGTACAATTTTTTCCCTTCCCACTTTTCTTTTCTAGTTTGCTGTACTGTTCCATTGTTTTCTACTTTATTGTTTGTTGCACTATCCCTCGCGCTCTTTATGATTTCTTCACTATTTGTTTGCACATATCTATCTAGGACTACTTTAGCTCTCTGGACACAATCTTCTATGCTGATGAGCCCCCTACCACCTTCTTTTCTCTTAACGTATAGTCTATCTGTATCATCCCTAGGGTGCAATGCTTTATGCATCGTCATAAGTTTCCTTGTTCGCCTATCCATTGATTGGAGCTCTTCCTTTGTCCATCCTAGAAATGGTCCTGTATACCTAACTACTGACACAGCCCAGGTGTTCATTCCTTTTATTAGATTTCTGCTATTTAATTTGGTTTCTAATATTTTCCTTATCCTTCTGAGGTATTCTCTCTTAATTTTCTCCTTCATCTCTTCCCGTTTTATCGTGTCACATTCAAGGACACCTAGGTACTTGTATCGGTCTTGTGCAGTCAATGCCCTAATCTTGTTGTTGTCCGGAAGTTCAATTCCCTCAGTCATTGTAAGCCTTCCTTTGTGCATCACCATGATTGCACATTTTTCTATCCCAAACTCCATTCCTATGTCCTCACTATATTCTCTTACTTCGTTGAACAGAGTCTCAAGCTCTCCCCTGTTTTTTGCAAACAATTTAATATCGTCCATGTACATTAAGTGGTTGACCTTTCCTTTTGTTTTAGAGAAGTGGTATCCTTTGCTGTTTTTCAGGATTCTGTTAAGCGGTATCATTGTTAGAACAAATAATAGAGGGGACAATGAGTCTCCTTGGAAGATTCCCCTTTTTATCCCTACCTCGGCTAGTTTGTCCCCTGCGGCTGTCAAATCTACTTTCCAGTCTTCCATCGAATTACCAATGAATTTAACCACCGGTTCGCTAATTTTGAACATTCTAAGGCATTCGAGTATCCAGCTATGTGGAATCATATCGTATGCTTTTTTGTAATCTATCCATCCCATTGCGATATTCTTTCTCCTTTTCCTTACTTCTTTTAAGATCATCTGGTCTATGTAGAGTAAATCGTTTGCCCCTTTGGTTCCTATCCTACACCCTTTCTGTTCTTCTGGTAGTAGTCCCCTTCTATCCATTGACATGTATATTCTCTCCGCTATTTGCCCGGTCAGGATTTTCCACATAAGTGGTAGGCACGTGATTGGTCTATAGTTGCTTGCTATGTTCCCCTTTCCCGGGTCTTTTAGGATGAGGGTGGTTCTGCCTTTAGTCATCCATTCTGGTGCTTTGCCTTCATTTAGACAATTTTGGAGTAAGTGAGTGAGTCTGCCGTGTAACGTGGTGAATTTTTTGAACCAATACCCATGGATCCCGTCGGGCCCCGGTGCTTTCCAGTTGGCTACTTTCCTAAGAGTATGTTTTAATGTGTTTTCATTCAGTATTATTGGTTCCCCCTTGTCTATATCTTCTAGTTCTTTTCTCATGTTTCCTAACCATTGCGGTGTTACGTTGTGTCTTTTTGGGTGCCCCCATATGCTATTCCAATAGTTCTTGGCCTCTGTGGCATCAGGTTTCATGTCCTGCCTTCTTTCCCCATTTAAATCTTGGTAAAACTTTTTCTCATTGTTTTGGAATGTGCGGTTTTGTGTGTATTGGGCCGTTCTTAGTCTGTATCTTTTTAGTCTTGCCTCTTTGGCTAGTCTTTTCTGGTGTAACTCTTCGACTACAGTTGCGATGCCCTTTTGCGTTACTTTGTATTTGTTATAAAGTCTTACTCGTGGTCTGACTGTGTGTGGTGTATTTCTAAGTAGTACTTCATCTCTCTGTAGTTGGGAGATCTGCCTTTGTAACCTTCTCTCCCAGTTGGGTTTCCCTTCCCTATTATTGCTCAGGTTCCTATCTTGTGTTGTGAAGCTTTGTGCTACCATTTTTGCCCCAGCGTAAATTAGGTTGTTGAGTTCTAGGAGGGTGTTCGTTTCTATGTGCTGTAAGAGGCAGTTGACCTGTTCGGTCACTTCTCCAACTTTCTTTCTATCTTTGTCTCTTAGGGAGGGGAGTGTTGTTTTCTCTCCTCGCATGATCTCTTTCAAAGCTTGTATTTTGGTTTTCTCTTCTGCTGTTGGTGCCTCGTCGTCACCCTCTGGTGCATAGTTTACTGTGGGGGTCTTATGGGGAATTCTTATAGTTTTGTTATTGGTACTAGTTGTGCTGGGGGGGCATTCTACAGATGTGTCACCTGAGTCTCTCTCTACATTAATGCGAATCTCTAGTAGTTCTGTCTC
>OY735220.1:17498865-17563865 GCA_963457665.1 Thysanoteuthis rhombus
CTATGAGATTTTGGCAGCGAACTGGTTTTCAGATTATTTGTGAGTCACTTGCAAGATATATTGTTTTAGCCTCGTAACTCCCCCAAAATGGAGGGGTTACTTCCGTATTGACATTTTTGCCTCTGAACATAGTATCTGCGCGCTCAGCCAAAGACCAAAATGTTACTAGAAGCAAAGTGTAGTATCCGTTTTCTCTAGCAATATAACGAAGAGATGAACAAAAAAGCACAAATAAGTCAATTTCCTCATGAAGATCAATTACCTCAAATCAGAAGATCTGCTAGATATTCACAAGAGCACAGTGTTGTTCCACGGTATCTGTGCTATTCCGTCAAAATGACAGACATAAAAACTACAACAAAGCAACTCGCACAAAGTCATTGTTTGTTATGTTGCGTAGTTGTTGATGCAATGCTATGAAGATCCATTATATCCAAATATCCAAGGCTATAAAATATGACCCGAATCATTATTACCAATCGCAAGTCTAAGTCAAAGGCAGATGTTGACTTTATTTTAAATCATACAGCAGGAACAATTTTCATCTTAATCAGAGCAGTAATCTCACCATTTTTCCATTCAACAAACAGGTATACAAAATTAAAATCATCCTATCTTGATATGAACTCACAGAAAATTGATCAGTATGTGACTCTTTTACAGACTGAACCTCATTTTTTCTCTACTTTTCCACCCAAATGTAAGAATTATGTATATTTTCAAGTATATATTCAAAGTTGCAATAATGATCTCCAACTGAATAGAAGTAAGAAAGTAATTTGGCACTGTTGCAGGCTAGTTTATTTAACAATAATACAAATAGATACCAGTATCTTACGAGCCCATCAACTGCCTGCCATTTACTAACCTAAACCAAACCAAAGTCACAAGTCATTCTTTGCAAACCGGTGCTGGTCTGTTAAGATCTTGTATAAGAAATCTCTTTTGAATTTGTTCCACATTGTGTTGATGTGAATTTATTACTGTTCTTACAAAAAAAAGGCATATATTGAATAGAATCAGGATCCGTCCTTATATGACCTGAAAATAATCTTAACTTGGAAACCAAAATATTTTGACATTCAATCACAAAATTATTGTTAACTGAAAATCAAATGTGCTCTATCTGTTTATTACTAAAACACTTGAAACTAAGAAGAAAATTGACTCACACGATACATAAATAATGTAGGGCGCTCATAAAGTATAAAAATGATTTGAAAAGGCAGTTTTAGAAGCAGACTATTCCAAAGGTTTTCATCCAGTGCATGTCAATATGAATGGGTAAAATATGAATGGGTAATCTGGGAACCCACTAAGCTACGCAAAACAATATTTCTGACAATGTTCAATGGTTTCTGGGGTAAATTTTCTCGAGAAATCTGCAATGGGCTGATTCAACTTTTTGTGTGGATCTATAATTTCCTTACTGTTATCATTTTCTACTGTTATATATATATATGTACATATCAAAAGATAGTGAGAGAGAAAGACGAAAAGAAGGAGAGAGACAAAAAGAGAAAGAGAAAAAGGAGTTTGATATTCTGGAAGATATGTTTTGACTTAGTTTTGTTGATAAAAACATGCCCAAATGAAAACTGACAGGCACAGATAAGAACAATCTGTTCTTTAAAGGGTGCAAAATATTGAAACCATGGATTCCCCTTTGAGATGGATAAAGCTTTTTGGGGAAAGTGGGAAATGGATGCATGATGGCGTGTTTTAAAAACGTACTGAACTATTTACTTTTTAGAAGATTCCATGAAAAAATACATGGAAGTTAATATTCTTTTAGGGGAAATAATTTGCAGAAATGACAGCTCCATTTTTTCGCATTGGGTGGGTGCAATTTGGTATAAGAGAAAAAAAGATGGGAAAATCAATGATGGCTGAGGTTGAGCAAGGGCAAGAATAAGTCTTATGCATCGATATAATCCAAAATATAAGAGACGACAGAATTAAAAAAAAAAAAAAAGAACTGGAGAAGCAAAAATAATAGGAAAAAAACTCCGGCATTGTGAAATAAAGAATGAGAACACACTGGTGTGAAAAGCAGGTAGAGGAGAACGAACACAGAGGGAAATAAAAGGATTACAGACCGAAAATGATAAAACAAAAATATGACAATGTGAGCAATACAACACAAAATTCATCGAAAAAAAATGTGTATAAAGTAAGTTGGAGTATAACATAAAAAGTTCGAAGGTATTTTGAAGAATAGTTAATTACAGTTTGAAAATTTTTTGATTTTTTCAATGTAGATCTCCTTTCAGTGAAGTAGTCCAATGTTAAAAATAAAATGTCTTTGTCTGTTTCAAATAACTTATACAGACCAAAAAAGTCATTGTTCAACGTGTGAAAAGATATCCACTCAAATAAGTAAATCTTCAATATATAATAAATCCTTTTTAAAGTCATGTTTGTAAAATGGAAATTTTTATGTGAAACGATTTGGTCGATCACTGGTGGTCTTCGACGGACGAACTCCGTCTTGAAGAAATTTTTGTTCCTCTGTCTCATGAAAAATTGTTGGAAACTATGTTGACATCATAAATGTTCAATTTCTTGTATGTTTTGAGTCTGGTTATCGTTTTAACGATTAGAATCTTCCAGGAAGAAGGGAAAACAATTGTGATTTCAATAATGATTACTATATGAATAATTCATGGAACATCGACTGGCAAAAATGAATCAAATGGAATCCTTGATTCATCTTCAAATGTTTCTTTTCTGTAAATATGGTCAAAGAAATGAAAGTAAATCGGAGAATCAATGATAAAAGTTGGAAGACAGGGGTAGGAATTAATTTTTATTCAATGTGATGATGTAATCCAATCTCCTCAAAGTTGCCTGCAAGGGTTTTGAAGAACTACAATATCTATAATTAGAACTATTTTAAAAATTGATATATAAAACTTTAATCGGAAGTCAATTATTGTTATAAGATTGTTTTTAATTTCCAATTAAGCCTGATAAAATGAATAACCATAAATTTTATTTTAGAACTGATCAGATTTCATATGGAGTGCACGCGGTATCCATATATCTACTTGAATGTCATTTCAAACGAAAATCGAATTTCATTCGATATTTGCCGATTGCTTTGATATTGTCATGATTATTTGTCCGTCTTAACTTGATACTACATTTTGAGAATCACGCGGTGAATAATGAATCACTTTTGCGGATCGAAAACAGATGATAGATTCAGACTACTGATTTTTGACTGATTATTTCAAAAGATCAAAAAATGGAAATATCATATTGTTATAGAAGTAAAGGGAGAAATATTACAGATGAGAGAAATTTGTTGTTTTCCCCTGAAATTTGGGGTTTTGGATTATTCATTCGATATGAAGGTTGGCGTTCTTTGGTTTCCACTCATTCGGATATCGAAAATATATTTTTTCTTCATTCGTCGGAGAATTTGAAGTTGTTGAGTCATTATAATGTTTAATTTATTACTAAAGCATGCACATATTGTTTTATGCATCTGGATTAGTGTCCAACACTAATCATGGAATAATTCAGTTCAATATAACATTTGATGTTGAATCGATGAAAAAATATTAGCTGATGATGTAGAGGAGCAATATTTCCTTGATCCATCCTCACAATCAGCTCATGCTACGTTTTTTAACGAAACATAGTCTCCCCTCGAAAGAAAACTGTGCAATTTTTCTGATGTTCTCTAAACTTTGCAGAATGCAGAATGCTTGTCTTTACATGGGTTCAGATGTAACTTTGCGTTTGTATGTAATAACTTGATCCACTACATAATCATTTTTCAAAAATAAGTCCCTTACCATTTCAAAGAAAGAACTAACAAAAATCCTCTTTTATAAACAAGCGCTCCATAACCTGACGGATAATAGGATTATTCAGTTTATAGCCATCAGAGCCTCAAGGAAGTAAATGTTATAGGTGATCAGACATTGTACAGATATGTGGTGTCACCTTTAAAAGTATTTCGGTGCTTCAAGGGGGCTATGATAAAGAAACTTTGGTGGATAGCGAAGAACATGCACTCGAATTCAAAACTTGAGACAATTTTGTTTGAATACAAAAGGATTCATTACTATTGACTGGATAAGATTTCTGTATGTGTGCATTTTGAATTCGGGAAAATTGTATACATTTATGATATACACTATTGCGTAACTATTAAAAGGTACTTGATGCAAGTTTGTACGCTTATCCAACACATGACCAACGAAACAACAGAATTGGGATATTCATGGTGGCTGCCTCTGCAGAGCTTAATGTACGCAGGTGCATATATCTTTTTGACAGGACAAAGTAGAAACTCGTGTGAAATGTGCTTTTGTAGGTTTTCATACACTGGGAATCTATTGCCATGATTTATTTTTACATCGAATAGGCAGAAACTGTCTCAGTCTTGTAAAAATTACGTGAACTGCTGTCTTTGTCGATGAACAATCCGTCGAGTAAATTACATCAAAACGTTAGATAATGATTGCTCTGAGAAAATTGCTCTAGGCTGCAATAGGTAGAAAAGTTTTCCTGAATTAAAAGATATTGCGAGTTCCTCCCAGTGTACCCTGAGGAAATTTCTTTTTTCAAGAAAAGAAAAATATGAATGGCTTGAAAAAACCCCAATACGATTAGAAGACGGAGATAAGAATAGAAGTTGCATTTGAAGATTCTTCGACAAAACTTGTAAATTTTTCAGATTCAAAAGAACTAATCAACGAACCTGACACCCTCTGGCGGGAAAAAAATGTGCAGAATGTGGAACGGAATATCGACTGCCAACGCTGTCAGCTGTACAAAAGATAAGTTTGGAACAAAATGAAGACATTGTTTCCTCCTTTCATTAACCTTAACGAGAAACTTTGTATCATGATGACAGCAGCAATAATTAAACAAAGTGTTATGAGGGACCCGGATTGACTACGTATAGGGAAAGAAGAATGAGGGCAGGACCCGAATGAGGAAAGTGCAATACAGGCCTCAACCCCAGGGGAATCCTGAAGCGCAACAGTAGAGCAAAAAACGAAAAAGTATTTTGCAAGCTTATAAATATTATATATATTGAAAGAAATGAAATTCATGAGAAAATCTTTCATCTTTCGTGGTCTTTATACATCCCAAATTGCGTAGAGCAATCTCTCAATATTTGCCTCTTGATATCTGTCAATCTGAGCCCAACGTCGTTGGACATAAACCTTCCCTACGATTTGCCACACTTCGTTATGATAGGTGTGGCAGAGCTAGTACTTTCTGAATTTGTCTAGCTCGTTTGTGTATCTAATGTTCTGCCGGGCTCAGTTGGACATGTGATCTCAGGGAATCCATGTCACAAGTCTCGATGTCCATTGGTTGTCTGCCATTGCCAGCTCACTATGATGTCCCTGGCTCATGTGTTTCCCCGAATGTACTGTGCAGTCTTGTGGTCACTCTATGTGAGGCCAAGAATATTTGTTTCTTGTGCATGTTGCATAATTTTCAATTTGTGCATTCGTCTTCGGGTCAATTTCCATGTTTTAGCTCCATAAGTGACTATTGGGAGGATGTTATACACCTTTTTTTTTCAGATTAATGGGATCTTCTCATTTTTGAAAGAGAGTTTGCTCTTTCAAATGATAGCCATCTTAGCGTGATTCTTCACTTGATTTCTTCTTCTTTTGAGGGTCTCATGGAGATTCGTTGTCCTAAGTACATGTTGTGATCTACTTTCTCCAGTTCTTCGATTTTGATCTTTGTGTTTTTATCTCCAACGTAGTTGTTTCATATGATCTTTGTCTTGCTGAAGTTCATGTGTAGGCCCAATTTCTTGCCCTCTTGATCTAGTTAATTTATCATTTGTCGGAGGTCATGTAGGTTTTCTGCAAAAAGTGCAATATCGTCTGCAAATTTGAGATTGCTCAGATAATCACCGTCTATTCTAATTCCTTTACTCTCCCAGTCTAGTCTCCTGAAGATCATCTTGAGGCAGGCTATGAAGTGTTTAGGTAAGCTGATATCACCTTGTCTGAAAAGGGGTCCAAATCTTTATGTAGTCTGATGAGAGAGCTACTGCAATTTTATATATGTATCAGCACTTCGGCATATCCCGGATTTACACCTTGTCAAAGGATGGCATCCATGATCTTAGGGATTTCTACTGAATCTAACGATAAATGCTACGGTGAGTAGTAGTTTATATTCTGCTGCTTTTTTCTTTCAGCTCATTTATCGAATACAGGTGGTCCATGGTTGAGCAGTTTCTATCGAAGCAAGCTTGCACTCATGGTTGGTTTCCATCGAGTATTTATGTGATTCAGCGCGTGATGATTTTTGTGAAAAAGTTTGTATACGCAGTTGAGTAGGCCTACAGGTCTGTAGTTGTTGAGGTCTTTTTTTATAGCATTATGATAACTGTGTTCCAATCATCTGGGACTTTACTGTGTTTGACACTCAAGTTGAAAAAGATGGCCAGTTTCCTAATGATGATTTTACCTGGTTTTTGGAGTAGATTGATGGTGATGTTGTTTAGGCCAAGGGCTGTTCTTTTCTCTGCCTGTTTAATGGCTTGTTTCACCTCCCTCTGGGTTATTTTTGGTAAGTCCTCATGTTGATTGCTCACGTCTTGCATATTTTGTTCATTGTTCTGTAGTCCTTGTTTAGACGAATAAAGTTTTTGGTAGAATTCTTTGGAACGTTCAACAATCCTGTCTCTGTCAGTTGTTAAGTTTCCATTTTCTTTGAGTATGCTTATTAGTAGTTTTCGTCCTCGAGTTGACGCCTTTGTTTATAGCTTTGAAGCCCCGACCTCTTTCAAGAGTTGTTTCGATGATTGTTGTGGTGACTCTTCTCCTGTCTTCTGTTGTTTTCGACTTCTTTAATTTATTTAGCTCAGTTTCTTCAATTTTGTTGTTGTCGGTAGTTTGAGGTTTCTGCGTTTTTCCATGAGATTTCTATTTCCATATGAGATTTTACTAATGGGTTGTGTGCTCATTGGTTTGAATATAGGGGCGACTTCTATAATAGATGCTGTTATTTTTTTGCTTAGATCATTGATGTCGGTGTCGTATTGTTCAATATGAATTCTAAATCTGTTTTTCAGTTCGAGCTTTAAAGATCAAGCGTGTTTCTATAAATAGGTTCAATGCTCAAATAAACATCTCAGGTTTGTGTTTGGGGTTTCTAGTTATTGCTTTAAGTTTAGGGTAATATCTACGGGTAAAAAATAAATTTGCTTCCTTTGTCGTTACTTCTTTTAAACAAATGGGATGTAGTATTCATAATTTTTTTTATACTGGAGTGCTCGGTGATTAGTTGATTAGTTGAAGATTATAGGGTGAGAGAAAAGGTTTAGGGTAATTATTGATCAAGATCATTGGTACAGGTGATAAAGACAGTTGCCTCACCTCTTTGATGCTTCTGTTGCTTCCTGTCGTTTCCTGTATTTCACGGTGACCCAGCTGATACGCAGAAATTGATGTGATTGAAGAAAGAAAAAAGAAACCACATTACTGTTCCAGCTAGAACAGGAATTTGTTTCTATTTCGAGAATTATTTTTGATCAAATATAAAGAAGCAAAGATTAGGTTAGACAATAAGGATCTGTTGGCCTGAAAATATATCCAAACCAATGGCCAAAGATAGCGATCAGGGGATTATTTAGAGTGAAAAAAACCCCGAAACAAACAAACAAACAAACAAACACAACATAGACACCGATATAAAACAAATGCATCTTTTTAGTTTTTATACATAACCGTTTGAAGCACAGAGAACACAGAGATCTCACTTACGTGTAAATCCCATCTCAACTATGGATGGCAATTGCATCCGTATTGATAATATATGTTGTTTTTTATATCCATTCTGGAATCGGAAAAAGAAATTAATGGGCCATTAATGTTATCTAAACAAGAAGCGGAAGATACTGATCAGAGAACATTTCGGAATAAAGTCTTTCATGAATAACAACGAGAACTATCGTACAATCAACATTTTTAATAAATTTCTTTTTCATCTTTCATTTGCACTTGTGTAGTTATGGGGAGGTGTGAACAGTAATCATGTTTTACAATCGCTTTTATCATTCTATTTTTACTTTAGCAATTCATCATAATTCTCTCATTGGTTGTAAATCCCGTCATCCCATTAGGATCCCGTTAGGAAAAGATTTTCAGGATAATGTCTGTCCGTGTATATGTGTTGATATATACTTGTATGTTAAATATGTAAGTATGTGTGTATGTGTGAAACGAAGTTTCATTCCAAATGGTTTTGGATGAATTCGTAAAAATACGATGTTTTCAAACAGATCATTTTCTAACTGAAGTGTTTGCTTTGGAAGCACACTGAGAAAGATTGCTGTTGATGAATAGCTTTAAATTCCCCCCAGATTCTGCGATCGACGGAAGATGTGTGTCTCATTTAAATCTTCAGTTAAAAGAGGTGCCGCAACGTCAAAAAAAAAAAATAACCTCACTTATCCGGATGACATCGGAAAGATAAAACAGAAAAAGGGAAAATAAAGAAAGAGCTCCTTATCTCGTCAGATCTTATTCATTCGCTGCCACAGAGAAAAAAACAAAAAACTTCCATACGTATGTTTACAACAGAGCTGCAAAAACAGTTGTAATGTACAATGTTTAGGACATGAACACTTTCCTAAAAAAAAAAAAAAGCGAAAGTGAAGGTGAACAAACATATAAATAAAAACATATAAATAAAAACTAAAAAAAAAAGGGAAAATACTGAAATGTTTTGAAAAATCCGGTAACTTTCGCTTCCCCGATTTGCTGGTGATGTTTGCCGTTGGTTGTATATCGTACACTCAACTAATACTTGATGATATCTATGGAGCAAACACAGGGACAAGTTCATTCTCAGGGTAATTATTATGAAACAATGGAACAAGTGGATTATGAAACAGTGGAACAAGCTTGGCAGCACTCGGGTGAAATTCCTTTGCTTAACTTAAATCTAGAAACTAGCAAAACAGTATTCATCTCACAAAGAAGCACAATGATATGCCAAGCCAGTGTATCCTATTTCAATTCCTTCGTTGGTGAGAAATGCAACATTCACAAATAATAAAATTAAAGACTCTTTGACTCCGAAATTTTTTCTTGATTTTGTCAGTTTTTTTTAGAATTTATATGCAAAAAAAAAATTGGAATTGCATATTTGGTGAAATGAATAATATTTGATTGTATTTCATTCGTCGTGGCAAAGGTAATGTTTTTTGTTTGTTTGTTTTTTTGTTTGTTTTTTTTTTGTTCCTTGACAGGACATCAGTTTTAGCTTATATGGTTTGCAATAAGTATCATTAGATTTTTGTGATGTAATATTGTTATTTTGCAATAACAAAATCAACTCTAGAACTTCACAACAGCATTTTCAGCTATGCAAGAATCTTTACAAAATTACATATGTACTACATTTCATTATTTTTAAATGCAACGTTTACAGCAGTTGATATATTTGTTCAAAAAGTATCCATACATTTTGATATCTCATGAACTAGTACGTTGGTAGTTTGTTTTGTCCGACTATACTATGTGATCACACCTCAAAGAAAGATTTACGGGCAAAATATTGTATTGTATTGGTCATTCTTCTCCCCAACGGTCATCACTCAGTTACTCATCATATCTTGCTTTTTACTATTGAATTAAGTAGATTTCCAACCATGGGAAAGTTTTTGATGCAGCTTATGGCAACCCACACTTCCTTAAGTATTTCTGAAAGTGGAATGGACGTAGATATAAAAGGGATCAGGTCTCATATGGAAAATCCTAGATGAGCCTAAAGTTTTAACACTGAACTTAGGCTATTTTGCGTTATTGTCGAATGGCTATCTCTATCAGAATTTGTATTCGATGAATCTCGCAGAAATATGAAAATACTCTATCTTGGAACCCAATACAATACGGGAAAGCAGTCATCCCGCATAAATTCTTTTAAAATAGTTTGTCAACACCAGTGCAATAACTATATAAAGAATGTTGGTCAGCAATATAAATGGGACTTTCAGAGACTTACGTGACTGAGCAAGTAGTTTCAACCATCCGAGGATCTGTTTATTATGAGCAAAAGAGTTTAGTACAAAATTTCCCCAGGATAATTCACCGAGTGATAATAAAGGAAGCATCACAATTGATCGTTCATACGCAAATATAGTGGTTGTATTTTAAATACTACTTATAGAAAGCACTATTATCCATCTTGCAGGGTTGAGCTATTAAATTAGTCTTGCACAGCGCCCTTTTCATGACCCTTTCAATTAAAAAAAATCACATCCCAGTCGGTTCGATGAATGGAAATAGATGATGGGATTGGGTTGTGATAGTTTCTCAACACTAGTTTTCAGTCACTTCTAGACCCTTCGTTAATCTCAGGAGATCTAACCAGTTCGTGTCTTTTTCACTCGATGTGAAAGTTCATTTCTTATGTTCTATCTAGTTTGTAACAATAAATATTTCTAAATATGTCATTATCGGTAGCAGAAGCAGCGGCAGCCATTATGTGTCAAATGATCAAAAAAGGCTTTGCCCACCATTTTTCAGGCCGACCCTGACTGCTATGCCCTACACATAGATTTTTCTATCTCTCTGTCTTATGGCCGGACTGGTACCTATCTACTTGCCATCAACAGACTAAGATGAGCATCACCGAATTCCTTAGTGTCTTGGTATGTGTCCAGCTCAGATCAATTTTGTGTGGCTCAATCACCTCATTGAAGTCTTTCACCTTCGTCTGCACTTGAACCAGTGTTGATTCATTATATCCCTCAGACTTATTCTTAGCATTCTTCACCCCATTGAACTCAACGAACTCCAGAGTTTTCAAGCGATTCAAGTAGTTTCTATGTTCTCAACCATACAGTATTATGTGCATCATCCATTGTAAAGGGATCATCAAAATAGGATCAAAGATAAACAAAACTCAGACAAAATTGATGGAATCATTTATCACACAGAAGTGACAGCCAGCAACGTCCCAGAAATTAACACTTTAATTGTGCACCAACAAAGATCAACAATAGTAATAATATAAGTGTATATACTACAATTAACTAATTACAGTGATTAAAACAAGTATTTAAAAAACAATTTTATTCAGACCATGACACACAGGTCACATCGGGAAGATTAGTGTCACCTGAATCGAAATAAGGACGCAATCGTCAGTCAAAAGTTAATGTGACAAATTAATCAAAATAAGACCGATTTGAAGCAATAACCGTTTCCCCAAAAATCGTCTATTTATGATATGCAAACTCTATAGAATACATTAAGTTTAGTAGATACGAATCCAGTATTACAGAAATAATAAAGGTTTCATTATTGAGCATTTTATTAAGGATATTTAGTTGAAAATGATTATTGCTATGATTTGTGTGGAAAGTTTATATCACCCAAAACCGTTAAGATATCAGGAGTTTTTGTTTTATTTACAAATGGATCAGTTCTTGAATCAAACAAATCAACGTCGGTCTTTATACCTTTTTGGAGAAAATCATTAGAAATTCAATATTTTCATTCCCGAAATTGGTTATTTCTGACTTTCATCATTTCTTATGGGAAAATATCTGCTTATATATATCCACTAAAGCCATTTCGGATTCTCAAAATAAACTTCATGAAGCTGAAGAGCACTCAAGACAATGGGTCAATCCTGTTGCCCTCGTCTAATTCTAAATACCTTTCCCTGAACATTATTTTTATAATCAGCTTTGCGTTTTTACTTGGAAAGAGGCAAAATTCATTACTTTTTGCATTCTCAGGATTAGATTCCTCTTATAGAATGAACTAATCTCAATATTACATCTTAAAACTCGTAAAAGCGAAGTTCATTGCTTTTTTCTCAGGGTTTTATTTATTTAAGCCATTCCTTTTTCCCTTACAAATCATAGCTTATCACTTTTGGCACAAAGAAGAACAAGTTCCTTGAATTGAACGCACTAATCTTGAATTTTCTAATTCAATCGAATGGAAAAATAAAAAGCTGTGACTCCCATCTAAAGTTACTGTGAATGAGCTACTGATTTATTTTGAAAACTTGCTTTTCTCAGCATCTGAGTAAAGGTTGACTTTAAAAGCAGAAACTAATTCTGACCAAACATTCAAAACTTAATTGTAAATAACCCATGATATATAAGTAGTGGTCTTACATATGAACATATATTCCGTATAGTGTATAGCCCATATAGATTGTTCGCAGTTCCAATTTTCAAAGCATAATAAATATCCGAGAGCATTTAGTGATTGGAAAATATTCTTGCAATCGCTTGATTGGTTCGGGGATTGATCTTCACACAATGTTCCTTCCGCTACAGTCCCAAATCAGATTAAACTCTCATGAATGATATTTTTTACAGGAGAATAGTCGTTAGTAAGCTATTATCTCAGCCAATTGCTAATTTAGTGATTTCGAACCCCAACAAAGCTCAGCCTCTTAATGGATTCCCCTAGTTCAAACGAAGGATTCTCATAATACATTTACTGAATCACACCGTCGTCGGATCTCAGATATTTTCATACAAGTCCCAGTTTGATGCTATTCAATTGACTAATTCGGATACTCATACCAATAGCAAACATTAACGGTTCCAATCTACCCCTGGTTGATTTTGAACAAAATTTCAATTGGCATGAAAACATAATCCTTCAATTAATTTAGTTTTTTTAATTCAATATCCAATTTTCCCGTGAGTTATCCTTGGAAAGCAAAATGAAATGATTTCAAAATAGCAACATGACTGTTCAAGACTGGATAGTTTCCTAAATGAAAATGATACTTGGCATTTCCCTGTCGGGAGATGGATTGCCAATATACCTCCAAAGTGACAAAGGTCATTAATTACCCAGACCAAGCAGTTTCTTCCGGTTTTGTGAAACGATGTGAATTCTTCCAGTCCCTTTCTTTCTTTCTTTTCGAATTCTTCCTTTCAATAAAACTGAAAACTGAGATCGATTCATAATTTTATAGGGACATTAACCTATATTTCCATTTAAGATTTTTTTTTTTCATACTATTCATATCGTTTTACTTTGACGGATTAAATTATTTTCACTGCTGATCAGTTCCAAACCATTAGTTTATATATATATATATATATATATATATATATATATATATATATATATATATATATATATATATATATATATATATATATATTTATATATACATGTCTGTGTGTTTGTGTGTGAGTGTGTGTGTTTGTGCATGTGTCTGTGTTTGTGTGCATGTGCACGCACGCATATATCTTTGTTAAATTAGGAATTGCCAGTGTTTTATCTTGGATTTATACGGTCTTTATAGGCCAAATTCCAATCTCAGATATATCTCATATATTGCAGTAAAGATTTTTTTTTGAAACATGACATAGTTATGATTGATTAAATCAGAGGAAAAAATACTTCATTTCAAGGATGTATGAGATTAAAAAGTGTAAATGATGTGATAAAACGTGTTACGTGCATCAATGACGTTTATTCCTACATGTACGCTTCCTGTAGTTCAAAAGCCAAAACATTGCTGTCTGACTGCAATCACTCAAATCCCGTGAACATATCATAGGCTAGCCCTGGATGTTAAAGGCCATTATATCTCATGGTGATATTGACAGCGAATACTTTAAAAATCATAAGTGCATATATTGAAAAATTCTTAAAACTATCTTTTTTCTCGCTTTTTTTCCCTCCACCTCTATTGATTTCAAGTTAGAAAAAAATTTTCCAGTTTTCATTCGACTTTCAACAACTGACACAATCAGATACACTTTAAAATGGAAATCAATGAATACCAAATTTCATTCTTTAGCTGCAACAACGTGAGGAATGTAAAATAAATTAATACTGGTATCTATTAGAAATCAATGGAAGTTGAACCAAATCATCAACTTTCTCATGTGAGCTGAAGCAAACACCATGCAGTACCTAATTTTTGCTAGCACTTTGTTAAGAAACAATTCTAACCGATTAAGTAAAACATATCTTAGATTCTAAGCGCTGAAGAATAACTGTAAAGAAAATATTTGCTCTCCTTCCTGAATGGGAATGCAATCGTAGAAGCAAAGAAACACTCAATAGAGAACAATTACTAAGAGGAAATAACATAGACCCTTACAATATCAGTATTAAACCCTTTAACAATGCGTACAACACCAAAACACTTGAGTCTTTAAAAGAATTCAACAACACGTAAATATATTAAACAGAAACATTCATATGAACAACATTCTTCGTCAAGAGCAAACACCAACCAAAAAAATCGGAAAAAAAGCTACTGTCAAAGGCCAAATTAGCTCAAACAGCAGAACCGACGGATATTTCAAAATTCAATTGACCTAATTACAGTTTGTGTTTGAATCTTAAACGGGTAAAGATGTATTTTAAAGGTGGAAAAACTTCTGTATTTGAATCAATATCTTTTGTGATATCTAAAAAAATTGTTTACAGAGTATCCAACGAGAAGTATATCAAACAAACGGGAATCAAATAAATTGGACCCGGAATCCACCAACGTCTTGTTAAGAATCCAAAACCAGAATGCTTGATGTGAGAAAATACATTAGTGAGTTAATTAACTTAAACCCAAATTTCAAAGTTTTCCCGTTCATCAAAGAACAAAATTATCAATCCATCCTTTTCTATAGAATGGTTCAATTCAGGAGGAAGCAAAATTGTGCAAGAACACTTGAATGGCAGATACACCAGGTAATATATTCAAAGTTTACATCTACATCTATCTATTTATCTATCTATCCATCAATCTATATATATATATTTATATGTGTGTGTGTGTGTGTGTGTGTGTGTGTGTGTGCGCACGCATACAAACACACATATATGAAAGGGGAGAGGTAGAAAGGAGATGCCGTGAGAAAATGAATGTATCGGATGAAAAGTTCCCCATTTTAATTAGGTAGAATAAAATGGTTCCGATAACAAAATCAAATAACTGTCAGCTATTTTGGAAAAAATCTGACTTCTTGTCCGTCATTTCTTCCTGAGGTTTTTTCTTTCTTTTCACAGTTTTTGTTCACTTCTTCATCATTTGCCTCAAATATCTATTTTGTATGTCCAATAAAACTCTGCAGCGTGTGTGTTGCCAGTATCTTGAACCAGTCTATGAAAAGGATGGATTGATTTAGCTGAACAATAATCTTGATGAATAAAAGTCAATTTTTAGGGGTTCATTTGCACTTCAAAAACAATAATAATTTTATTCTTAGCGGTAATATTTGCATTGTACCCGTCAAAATCATATATGCATATTGATCGGTAATGTTTATGATGAAAATCTATCTTATCAACTCTTTCCTTAGTGTCAGTGCAATACGTTATGCTTTCGATCAGTGTCACTCGTTTGTTCTGCTTAAGATCAAAGTAAAGTATCACACACATGCTTAGATACAAAACGTTATAGATAGGTAGATATTGTTGAAGATAGCTTGTACTGTTCCAATAATGACTTGCAAGACAAACATTGAACACTATTGAGAGGAGGCATAAACAGAATTTTGAAAGGCGGGAAGTTAGTTATATGGATCAATCTCCTCAGAAAACCAATAACAACTTGACAAATTTCCAAAAAATAAATGACTGTAAATATTACATCGTGAAATTAGGCCGGAGCTAGAGTATTCTATTTGATCAAGTTTAAAAGAAGAAGAAAACAAGATCTCTTCGTTCATTCGAAGACATTGTATTAAAGTATCAAGAAAGTTGTTAATATTGGAACTTTTGCCTCCAAATGGATGGGGAATACGTGTTATAGAGCGATCTGAAAATTGATTTGATGTTCTTTTGTGCTACAGTATAAAATTAGGGAAACCTGAAATCATTTTATCCTTCAAGTACGGGTAATTCTATGAACATGTCATCTTGTTTTAAGAAATGGCAATCGATACGAAAAACCAATGATAAGAAAAAGAATCAACACAGAAAATATGTGACGGAAATATGCTAAAGAGAGCAACTGAAGAAGAGGCAACACTAACAAAGATGTATATTTATTTCTGCCGATGAGAGGAAACCAATTTTCAGTAGTCGAAAAGCCGATAAAACTGTGAAGAGTGAAACAACGAAACAGAATTAGTCATGAAAAAAAGATACAGAAAATTGTCGTGAGATATCATTGGAAACCAAAAATATGACTGGTCCAACAAAAGGAATATGAATATTCAATAATGAAAGATGAAAAAAGTGATTTCATATTTCAAACACCCGTTAGAGTATTTAGTGTGTGTGAGGAGAAACTGAAGAAGAGATAAATTTTAGAGAAATAGATAAAAAAAATGTCATGAACAGAAAGGATCTAAGTAAAAAGTAAGTACGAAGTTAACCCTATAACAATGAAGAATAGTAAAGAAGAAAATGCTGGGGGAATAATGTAGCACAGAAATTTTAGAAGGGAAAAAACCCATAAAACTGACGATTGAGAATGAGATACACGGATATTCATGTCTGATATAGTATCATTTATAGAACACGAGTTATAATGCTACATTTACTGACAAAAGAAAGGAATTCAGCATGAAAAAAAGATTATTATGACTATAAAATTGATATCATACATGAATCTACGTCGAAAAGGAAATACTTTATAAAAGAAACTATATGTGAATGGTAGTCTGCACATCCCCACCCTGTTAGAATATGTTGCAGCTGAAAAAAAGTCAGATATTTGGAAGATATGCAACATATCAAATGCTTGAGGGAACATACTGACTTACATCGACGATGATATGAAAGAAAACCAATGAATTATGTGCCAATAATTCATCATACCGACAATTTTGTTATATTGTTTGGACGATTTCCATGGCTTAAGTGGAAAAACATAACCGTTTCTACCACTTATCTTCCGAACAGACGAGTATAGTATTGGAGCCTCACTCTTGAAACCTTCAATCTTTTATAAGTACAGCTGTCATCATGAAACTTTTCTTTTTGGCATACATAATGGTGATATATATATATATATATATATATATATATATATATATATATATATATATGTATATATATATATATATATATATATATATATATATATGTATATATATATATATATATATATATATATATATATATATACGATAAGAGAAATGAATGGATTCTGGGAAGAAAACTGCAGATATGAGGTCGATCATAATACCTGCCGAAATCAACATCAATGTAAAAGACGAAAGAAAGAGACAATGATACAAAAAGACGAAGAAAATATATAAAAAAAACAAGCAATATAAAGACAAATGATAAAACACAATGATGAAAGTATAGTGTCTAATTATTAGAAAGCAAAGACTGACTGATAAAAATCATCCAATATCTTGATTAAATTAATAAATAATGCTAGTGTTTTTTACGACCATCATCTTTATTGAAATCAAATCTCTCTGTTGCTACTAGAAACAGCTATAGGCAGAACCAGATTCACACACTATGAGATTAGATGTGACCCTGAAAAAAAAAACGAGACTGCCACTGGGATTCTGTTTTAGTTATCACTATCATTTACCTGAATATGTGATTGTAGGTGTTTAAAAGAAGACACAACATGAAATGAATCGAAAGCTACAAGATGTTCATGTCCCAAAACACCTGACTGTGCTAGAAAATTCCATAGTGTCATTGTTAAAATATGGGGCCAATGCTTGCTTTCTAATTTTATATCGCTGTTCATTTCATTTTATTCTCAAATATTTGATTTGAATGCTAAATAACATTTTTATACTAATATAATTTTTGCGTAGGTATAGGTGAAATATACATATGTGATAGATCAAAGGCGATAGAAACATATCCAGTAGATTAATTGACAAATCGAAGCGTGGTTGTTTTGAACCACTGCAGATAGATAGCCAGTCACAAACATCCTTGAAACGACATCAATAAAAAAAAGGAAAAACATTGATAAAAAGGAACTGTGTATATAAATTCTAAAAGGGGAAATAAAATGAAAATAATGTTGAGTTTAGTGGCTTGGGGAACAGAAAGAAGCAGGATTAAAATAGAAGATAAAGGAGTAGATGATCATTTAGTGCCAAAATCAAAATGCTAAAATAATTTGCTGGGATCGATATCAATGGAAGGGTGACCTTTACTTAAAAAAATAAAATTAGAGGTTGGTCACTTGGGTCGCAGACGAGAGTAGCAGACCAGACGAAGGGAAAGGGTCAGACGGTAGAAAATCTGATTCCTCCCTCTCTCTCACTCTTTTATTTTCTCACTCTCCTTTTGTCTGAGTGAGAATTTCGTTCAGTCATTAAACGAATACCACAATGTATTTGCAGTCGATCAGAAAAAGGATGCAATCGATTTTGGATTCTGACATGAGCCTTGCGTCTTTGCTGAAGCCACAGTGAACACGCATGCAAAGAAAGACATTTTCGTTCACCACCGTTCATATCAACCAGTTATTCTGCAATATCCATTATAAAAATGTTCGCTAACCAGGAAGCCATAATTTGAATTTCCACTGAGAATGTGACCAGCGAACCCGAAGCATTTTGCAGACATCATATTATCATTCGAATGATGATTAGAAAATGTTCATTTTATTGAATGTGTCCCTTTTTTTCTGTTTTTCAGATCATCTTCCATCTTACCTTTCAAAAATCAGCATTTTCCACACAACAATCGAATATTTTTTCGTCTCTCATCTTGCTATTTCATCAATATCTGGATATTGTTATATCTTTAATGGTGGATAATCATCAATTCCCAAGAGCCATTCATTTTAAAGTTTTCCTCTGCAAGTCAAATTTCTCAATTTCTTGATTCATTTTTAGATCATCATCACAATGAATTAATTATTCAAACTTCAAAGAAGGAATCGGGGAATCGGTGCAACGTTTTGCTCAATCGCTGGAATAAACAAGAAGCTCAATGAGAAAAAATGAGATGAACATGCATAGGATACTTTATAATGCGGTCGATACAAGTAAATCCCGAGAAATAAAAGAGATATTGGTACGAGAAAAAATGATTTGACTTCTCCCCTAAATGGTAGAAAAATTTTTTATCCAAAATACACATTCGCTTGTTGGTTACAGAGGTTGCATGTCGCACACAAACATACAAGTACAAGGGAGTGCTGGCAGAATATAATGCATTGCTGCATATGTTCAAGAGCAGTATTAGTGAGGTCCTTACAATATATCTGTCTATCTGTCTGTCTATCTATCTATCTATCTATCTATCTATATATATATATATATATATATATATATATATATATATATATATATATATATATATATATATATATATATATAGTTCTATTGTATGGGCACATAGACAATTGTATTCATACACACAAACACACGCATACGCACCGACATGCACACACACACACACACACACATATATATATATATATATATATATATATATATATATATATATATATATATATATATATAATCATTTTCAATAGACCCCATTATCAATTTCGATATTTAGTAATTGCTTGTTCTTCCCGTATGTAGATAAAGACTACAATATGAACTGTAATCAGTGAATGAACTATAACATGATTCAGTCATTTTAGAGTCAGCTTAACATTAGACGTTAGTTCATTATTCTGACTTGCAAGGACGGGGAGCAACGACTGAGTTCACTTCGAAGTCTGGAAGGCTTCTGCAGAAATCTGTTTTGCCAATGGCATATTGAAAAAAAGTCAAAATCATTCCCCATCTTGACAATTCCTGCCTTAAGATCTATTGACTGTTCGTTTTCTGATTCGGATTCGCCCTGCCGCTAAGCCTATGGCTTGATGATCAAGGAGGAAGCATTTGTATTTCACTTGGAAATGGGTCTTTGGGAAAAAACGGATGCAACTGGCGGGCATTTCAGGCTGGAAAAGACTTTGGGCAGTAATACATGAAGCGAGAAAAGTCGGAAATCGAACTGAACGCTGAGGAATACTACGGAAGAGAAAGGGATACACAACAAAAAAAACGAATCAAGAAAAGGAAGAGGTAAAGCAATAAGTGCAATGATCTAGTAAAAAGAAGAAATATGAGTAAAGAAAGGCGAAAGGAAAGAGAGAATAAAATGAAAGGGGAAACATAGTGAATCATTTTGGAAAATGGTGTGAATAAAGAATGAGTAGACGGAGGGGTAGATTAGAAACAGGGGAAAGGAGAAGAGACCGAGAGAGACTGAAAAAAACACTAAAAAAAAAAGAAGAAATAGCCAAAAAAACTCTGTAAGGTCGTGAATAAAGTGAATTGACGAGATGTTGGGTATCCAGACATTTTGGATATCCCTAGGACTGTTTAGTCTGACATAGTAAATAGGCAGTCAGTGGGAAGGGATTTTATCGTTTAAGTGGACGATATAAGTAATCAATCCAAGAGAAAGGACCTTACCCTTTATTTAGACTATGTGATGTAGCAATCAAAGGACTTTTCTGAACATGTGTGAACGGATACACCTTAGCAATTTTTTCATTCAGCGATGAGTTTGATTACATTCATTATCATGCAGTAAAAACATCGCATCATCTATTTTTGTCAGTGCCCAAACTTACTACAGTCTTTGGTTTTCCCACGAGTCTTGACCGTTGTAAAACTTTTCAGACTGGTTTGGAAAAGGGAAAGACTCTCGGATATTTATGTGAAATCCAAAGGGGGTTACTTTAGAGATTAAGGCACCACCAATGCCCTTAGGAAGATATTTTCCCCAATATCAAATATTTGGATAATGTTTATTCGATGTGTTCCAGTATGTGTAGATGCTGTTCCTCATCATTTCGCTCTGAGGATTTCAATTGATTCTCTCTCCACAGTATTTCAGTTTTATTTTGTGTACGAATCCCGGGTTTGGATGAATGTACAGATTTTTAACAAAAACCTGCTAAATATAAATAGGGTGTAACATAACATAAATCCACAGGCAAAGCTTTATGATTAATATAAATATACTTATATGTGTGTGTATAAGTGGTTTGATGTAGTATTATGAGTGGCAAGCCAATAATTTAAATGCAAATCCTATGAATACTTTTGTCAATTTGTGGACATGCAGTGATGTTATAGAGAAACAACGAAATTGCAACTATGTAAATAAGCAGTTAGTTCATAGCAAAGCTACAGAATGAATCGATGCTTCTGTAGAAGATTATATTAACAATATATAACATATCAAAACGCAACTAACTTTTTCCCCTGGGAAACATCTAACTTTAATCAAAGTGTAATGGAGAAATCTCTCGATTCTGGAGCCGTCCAGCTATGTTTTCTCACTGAGAATATTTTAAAAATGTATATAATGGTATACTGATGCCTATATTTGAATCTATGAAATAAAAAGAAATCATGGACGGCGATTGAGGAAAGAACCATACCGCTACTGTGATAGGTGAAGGAGATATATTAGGAGGGCTGATCACCTGAGAAGCCGTACTGTCACTCGGCCTTCAGCGATAACCATTGGGCAACTTGTGTGAATTTCTAAACCACAGGACTGCTTTGAACTATGAGAGTGTCGAGATGAGGGATTGAGACTTGCAGAGACTTGCTGTCACTCAGTCACCAGCTGTGACTACCAGGCAACGGTGTGATCATGAATAATGATGATTTCACTCATGTGTGTAGAAAATGCCCGCTCCATATCTATGATAGCCAGCCCATTCAAGAAACATAAAACTGAAAAACAAAAGTCCAAGATAGCCAATAAGGTTTTGTTTCGAAAATGGGTCATTGAAGTACCAACGTCATTTTTTTTCTAAGTCTGTATGCACAATTGTATTATCAAGAGCGCTGGAGAACACTAGCCAATTTATAAACTTGTCTAAAAAGCCCCTTTCCCCTATAGATCAAGCATATTCTTTTTTAAAAATTATCATAAGTACTGATACTATTTCACTGGAACATACAGACATGCACAAACAAAAAAATACACAAAAACACACACTAAGAATCACACTCTCGTGTAAAAAATGATGAGGGCCTTTTCTGTTTTTGGTTATTGAATTAAAAGTATTATTTTTGTGACTCCCATTCGTGCGAATCTCCAAAGAAATTTGGATTGATAGGAAATGCAAAATAGAATTTCAATTCATACATATTCAATGAATTAAGTTTGTTTTGTTTTTTCAAGTTAATAATAAACTTTCATTTTTTGAGATCCCTCTAAAATAGCAAGAAATGATTGGGATAAAAGCCATTTTTTTCTTGATTTTATTGTTTTGAATTAGTTTAGATATTTTGATATTGTGCGTGCAACAATATTTCTTAGATTTACTACTTATTTCATCACTCGGATATTCATCGAATCTATCACCCTCTCAACCCGCATTGTATTGGTTTTACATTGATACAAAAACATGAGGAAAGACTAAAGAGTCGAGCACGTGAGATGTTATAACACCTTTTTGTCGAGCTGAAACATGAATGTTTTTTTTCTCGGCTGCTTGCCCTAAAATTTTTAACTTTAAAGAAACGAAACATCAACTTCCCTTCCTAATCGTACTTCAACCCAAAAAGTGAAGGATACGATTTCTGTATCATTTTCAGATTTAATGTTCTTTAGACAGGGATGTTATTTGCAAGGATCCGATCCCCAAGAGAAGACAATAGAAAAAAATTGGAAAATGGGTGATGATACTGATACAAAATCGATGCTGAGAATAAAAACGAGGAATGACCAAGTTTCCTATTGCCATCTTTCATTCTTCTATCCTTATCAAATTAATATTCTTATATGATAACCAAGTTTGATTTTTCTAAGAATGATAATTAATAAGGATAAACTGACAAAATATGCATTTCGTTTACCCTTACTATCTCTAACTATTCTACCAGTCCTAGGTTGTACAATATGATAATAATCATCAGTCCGTCAATGTCCATCATGGACCTTCCCCAAAATTCACCAAATCTATTGATTGTGGGCATCGAAGAGCAAGTATTTTCTGATTTTTTTCAGCTGACCATGCCATCTTATCTGCTATCGAACACAGCATAAGATCTCTTCGGATCCATATTTTTATTTATGATGTCCAGCAGTCGCTGACATTCTGGTAACATGTCCAGTCCATTGCTGATAGAGTTTCCAAACATTTACCACGATAATTAATCTCATATATATATATATATATATATATATATATATATATATACACACATATGTGTGTGTGTGTGTGTGTGTGTGTGTGTGCGCGCGTGTGCGTGTGCGTGTGTGTGATTTATGAGGAAACGATATGTGTCTATGTGCTCGGATTTTTCAGAACTGAGAAACTAAAACTGTGAGTTTCTTCCTTTTTCTTTTTCTTTTTTTTGAGAGAAAAACCATATCGTTGACACATACATTAAAGGGATGAATCCAAACACAGGGGTTCAGACATCAGAGGTGTATCAGGGGGCCTGGAACCCCTTCCTGCCAAGGTAGAGTCTGTTCTTACTGATAAGAAATTTCATAAACATATCATTACAGATAATCCTAATAATCATGAATTGTACTTTATTTACAAAATCAAGATGTTTTTTTCCCTTGTATGACTCAAATGTAGTTGAAAATGCTGAATCATGTATATTATTTTGCTTTTGATGTTCGGAATTCCTGCCGTTTGATTTTTTATTTCCCATCAGATGCCAAAAACCAGAATAAGAAAACAAGAAATTTCATAAACATATCATTACAGATAATCCTAATAATCATGAATTGTACTTTATTTACAAAATCAAGATGTTTTTTTCCCTTGTATGACTCAAATGTAGTTGAAAATGCTGAATCATGTATATTATTTTGCTTTTGATGTTCGGAATTCCTGCCGTTTGATTTTTTATTTCCCATCAGATGCCAAAAACCAGAATAAGAAAACATGGACTTTTTGGTCTGATTGATTCTGCCATTGAAAAGCTTAGGCAGGAATCTTAGTTTTTGAAAGGCTAATAAGTTTTTAGATTCTTTTGACAAATGTTTTCCAACCATATCACTTTTGTTCGTCCTGCAAAATGTTTTACTCAGTTTTTACTCAGTATGGTAGACTATCATTATGCTTGATTGCGTGCACGACCAGGAATTTTAATGACTACCATTCATTCCTACACTTTTATACTTTCTCATCCACCACTCCACTAATCCATGCAAAGTGAATAACAAAGATCATATCGGAAGGGGCTGCTTGAACAAGAGAAACAGTGGCTCATTCATCATCATATCTGGCATAATTATTTCCCCTTGCTTGCTAATATAAAACTTAAAAATAAAGGTATAGCAGTAGTTGACTCATGGAACATAAATATTATCCATTATTATAATAACAGCCGATATACGATCTTCCCTTGCCATGGATAATTTTGAAAGCTGATATTCAAAGCAAGCAGCCTGTCCATGATTTAAAGATTAAGGCAGCACAATTCATTCACTGCCCTTCTCCCTGTGAAATGATAACATTGGGGAGTTGAAAATTAATTAAATTGTTGCGAGATGCGTGTACACGTGTTTAAATAACAGAGCAATGGGAAATGGTGCTGTTTGTTTTAGCAGAAATTAGTTGTAGGTTTGGTCAGTAAATCATAATTCTTTTAGGGATATTTTAGTTTGCTTGACCAATCAGCATACAGCTTGATAATAGTTTGTTGTTGTTGTCTTTTTCACAGTGATTCGATCTTCAAACAAAGAATCGCAGGTGGAAGGACAGATATTTGAATCATTACATTAGTTCAGATCTAGATTCAGAGGTTCAACAATTTTGTTTCCCACGGTGCACCCTGGAAACGAGCGGGCAAAGGTGAAAACTGAAAGATCATTTGCTCTGATAAGGGATAATATCGTTTCAATCAACACTTTTTTCATTGGAACAATTGGACTTTGTTGAATTGTTCTTCAAGCATACATCATTTTCCGTATTTGCCGACGTATCTTTTGTACGAGACCATCACAAAAATTTGGTCGAACCGATCACACTTATGACGATGTCTGAAGTAAAAGCACTCATGCAATTCTTGAGATATCCTACACGTGTATCTTACACATAAATTACGATGTACATCCAGTTATGGCGCATAATGACGATTATGTATACTGGTACATTAGCTTTAGATCTAGATTAATTAATAAAAAAAAGGACATTGGTGTACAGCAGTGAGAGCATAACGGTCAGCGGCATTATCTCTATATTCGAATTACTTCCAGAAGAATAAATGTCCACCATATCAGCTATGTCAGTTACAGACTTGGAAACACATTAACCCACACATATACACGCACACTGACACAGTCCACACACACACACACATTTTCTTATTCCTACTGTCTTCGTTGTTTGTGGACAGGGTAAAATGTCCTACTGTATGTAATTACATTACGTACATTCAATTTCATTATTCTTTTCTTTTTTTTCCTCTTTTGAAGCGTAATACATACATAGTAGTATGATAAAAGGCAAGATTAGAAGCAGAGTGTGAGTAAACTATTGTACGATGTGGGTCTTTTATTGACATTCCCAGGTGTCTTAACTACGAAAATAGACACTTATTTTGTGGGACCGATGTAAGAAATGTTTGTACGTGTCATTGTCATGGGAGATCATCAGAGGAGCTATTGTATTATCAAATGAAGTCAGTTTCCCTTCAGTATCAACAGAAAAAAAAAGTTTTCCGTAAGACAGTCAAAAATATCGAATGGATAAGACGGTACCCTTTATAATTAATCTAATGGTTGATTAAATTGACAGTTGAAAGCTTTCCAGTACTTTTACCATGTTAAACGAGAGCTTTATTCATACAAATGAGAAAAAAAAATGATTTATAAAAAGAGTTGTCAATTGAATGCCATAGAATGTTATATTGAAGTCACTATTACTATTTACATTTGGAGATTTTTGAACACTCTGATTTGGTGGAACACAAGGTAATATGAACAAATACAATCTTAAGAAGCTGACTTCCGATATCATACAGTGTCCTAATATGGTTGTGGGGGATTTTTTTTTAGAAAGATAACGAAAGTTCTGTTTTAGGATCCGACCGAAAAAAGCTTGTTTCAATGATCCATTTGCAAATGCAACGCCTTCAATCCACACTGGAAAATCTTTCACTGTTAAATTGTGCTAATTTAGACAAAAGATACTTAATACCAATTTCTCACCGTAGCAAGAGGTTTTCAATGAATTCAAATATTTCGAAAGTTCAAGGAACCACTGATCAATGATCAGGCAACTGAGACATTCACATTGAATATCTTTAAACAAAATGAAAACAATGCCGTCTGATGTTGAGCGATGGTTAACAAGCCCTGCAATAGAATCATGCCATTTCCCAAATGACTTCGAAGTTGACTAAGATCACCACTGTCATAGTCTTGTGCTAGACCGTTAAGTACAGCTACTACTACAAAAACATTATCTTTGATTAGTAGAGAGAGAAGTTTACGAAGGGAGAAGAACCTTGAACTATGAATTGCCTTAAGGAGTTGTGCAATATTGCATTATAAACAAAGAATCATTTTGGAAGCAGAGGTCAAATTGCTTTGGAGTGAGAGGGAAGACGTTCGTTACGGACACCAGAAACAAGGAATTATTGGTTTAAAAAAACATGATATATACAACAATTATCAAGCCAGGAATGAGCTAATATGATGAACGAAATAAGGAAAATGTAGTTTTTATTCGATCTGAACAAATAATCGTGTATAAGCGCTGATCTTTAAGCTGTAAGTGTTGGTTACGTCGAAGAAATTTTCTTTATAGAAAATTCTCACTTGTGTAGATGGCATAACCGAGGGGAAAAACAACTCCAAAATCAATTCCTGTGCGGTCTTCCACGAGGCAACGGTGCTTGCCTAATAATAAGAATCGACTGAATCACTTGGTTGGATAGCTCAATCTGCTTGGCCATCACCTATGTTCATGCTTTTCCAAACAGCATTACTCTTTCTGTTGGGGATCGATCTCAATTCGCTGATTCCATTTTTCGTGTTGTTATACGTGTGGTTCCCCGAATTGAATATATCTTATGATTGTAAGTTATATGTATGTATTGCAAATCAAATTTTCTCATTATAAATTGTAGTAAGGATCAGTTTTCTCGCATAGTCCGTAAATATCGATGCATTTTTAAAAAAGAAATTTCAAAATAAAATTAAAAAAATAAATCTTGATGTCAAAATCTATCCGGTGGATAGTCAAACCTTTGAAAATACAAAATAAATCGTGTTTAGTAAAATTTCTCTCTTTTTCTGTGTCAGTTTTTTTTGTCTGAATTGTTTCCTGAATCATTTATTTCAGGATTTTTGGAAGTGTCCAACCAAGTTTTCCGTACTTGTCAAGGACAAGATAGGAGAATCTATTTATTTCGATGTTGTGAGGTAGTCATTAGTTCGAAACATTAAACCTTTGCTTGTTTGAAGTGAGAATTATCATTTGAAGGAATTGTTTTTCCTAAAATTGAACATGCACATGATAAGATAATTATGCCTGTACTGATAAAATGAGGAATGAATAAATGAAAAAAGTTTTCTTTAAAAGCGTTCAGTGTTTCTTTTGTAACAAGCTTTTACAAGTTGCACGTGTACTCTGGCTCATTAACCTACATAACAATCTCTTGTACTGCCCCACGAATCGTTCACATTTCGGCGTTCTTTGAATGCTTAAAATCCTTTCCTATCCATATCAACGGTACTAGTTTAACAATCAACCCCTTCTTCACCTTAAAAATAAAACAGACCGACCACCCACCAAACTACATTATAGGGACTTTTTCATTTTTCTCCCACGAAAACACTGTATATATTATATCTTTGGATAGATCTTCACTTTCTTAAAAGCTTCGTGTTTTGCAATTAATTTCTTCCTAATATTTCTTTCCACACTGTCCCTTTCTTCTTTTTTTCTATCTCTTTTTCTTTTTGGCATGGCTTTTTTATTCACATTGGATTTATTTCGACTTCCTCCTCGATTTTTCTCATCCCTAATTAATGCAGATAATGTGTCTGTGCAAGTCTTTCCCGAAGCATTCTTCTGAGTATCTCTTTATCTAAGCAGTAGTACAAAAAATCTCTTTCAGTCGCGCTTATATTTACCATACTGCAAAAGGCCTTAGGAATATCTTCTGGATAAACTTTTTTGCTTCGTTAAACACAGTAAGGTCAACTATCAAATTCAGTTCTGTTATCAAACACTTAAAGCATGGAAAAAAAATTCCTTTGCAGTATACACTCGGAGAGCTGGAGGAGATATTAATTAGAAAGTTATTTTGATAAATACGAAGACCCCAGGCAGAGTGATATCAATATCAACCAGATCGTTGAAAAAAAATTAGAACAAATTATGACAATAGTATTGGACTATATTGAATATTGGAAGCTTTGGAGAGTTTCTTTCACTCCAATTTTTACCTGCTATCAAAAAAAGGTGAGAATTATAATCAGCAGTTCCTTCAGATTAAGATGCTGACCGTCGGAGAGACCCTCAATATTCTTGCACTTTCACCCTGATCATGTATATCTCGCTTTCCTATACATTTTTATGCAGTATTTGAGATGGACAAATCGAGGCTTTTCAGTTGTTCAAACATGAGTAAAGTTTATTTTTTATCATGATATCTGCCGTCAATTAGATATTTTGAGATTAGAGTGAGAGAGAGAGACAGAGAGAGAGACGGGGGGAGAGGGATTGGATTGAAAATAAGTAAGTGACTGAGATGAAATTATGATACTTTACCTACGAATTGGTACCTGCAGATTCCCTGTTTTCCTGTCAGGAAACTAGGATTGTGTCACACATCCGATCAATGATCGTGGGTCACACTGTCTTTTCCCAACTGCATCAGTTGACTTGATGGATTATATAGAATGACCAGATGACAGCTCGCCGCGTTACATAGACTATTTCGTTTATGGTGCTATAATCAAACTCACTTGTACTGAAAGAGGAAACTATGAATAAAAACCAAATCATTTGATTAAGTATAAGATCAATGTGGAAATAAGTCCCACTTTATTCCTATCCGTCAACATGAAATAATGATAATCGATTTTAGATCAGGATTCTCTTGATCGTTGTGTTCATCGAATATTCAATTTTTACGTTTTATTCGAATTCTTTGAAAGTATGAGACTAGTTACGCTCATTACGGGGTGATTGAATAGGATTAAAATCATCATTTTTGCTGTTTCTCTCCTCATAGCATAATCATATCGCATCAGTTTATTGAATTGGTATTATCATATTCCCATTTTTCCTTACAATATTTTGGTCGATGCACTCTTGGGCTTTCCCAGTACTGTCTGATATTGACATGAACCATTGTAATTATTGCATTAAAATTTCAATTCTGTTTTCATCTATACGTTTTGGGAGATGGTTGGATCGTATAATTGTTTGTTTCGATTAAGATACTCCTAGTCACAGTTGATCTCTGATATAAAGGAAAAGGATGTGGTCTTGATCTACACTTAGTCTGATCTAAGTCCCTGCAGTTTTATGTAAAATGAAAAAGTTGAATCTAGCAAATGTTTTCTATATCAATTATGACAGATGGATGCCAAAACAGTAACTCTATATGACACTCAGAAGAAGACGCTGAATTAGTTCATTGTTGTTGAATCGGCATGAATGTCTGTTTTTGTCTCATTGAATTTTGTAGCTATTTTACAATTCTAATCTTTTCATTATGTGGCAGCTAGCTGACCATTGCCCATGAGCAAGATGTGGTTTTGTTGTTGTTATTGTAGTTCTTGCTATTGCTGCTGCTGCTGCTGCTATTATTATTGTTATTATCATCATTATTATTATTACTATTATTATTGAACAGTTTGTTTTCAAGTCGTATCATTGGATTTCACTTTGAAACGACTTTATCATTATTTTCCGGTTAGTGTTTTCTAAGCCTTGTGTCTGAATCTGATGACAGTCCTATTTCGTTAAGATTTGATCAACAGCATTTGCCAAGAACTCATAACTAGAGAAAGAGAAAAAGATGACGACCTTCCCATGAACAGACATATCGTCAAGTTTGTGTCTGGATTGATCAGACCACGGCACAGTTCATACAAGGACAAAAAAAAATGTGGACTGAATTTAGACTGAGGAAATGAAGTGTTATTGTATTGATTATGGTTGATTCAGGGTGCAGTCTACCACAATGGTTGATTGAAGTTGGATAGATAATTCCCAAGTGTCTGCGTGGAGCGTCATAATAGAAACTTTCATTTATGGTGGCAATATCTCTCGTCTGTCACTGACTGTCTCTGTTATAATGGAGTTGTCACATTAGTCTCAGAAATATCTGTCAGACAATAGCACTATGTATGGGTATGCGTTTGTGTGTTTGTTCGAGATTTCACTTGTGTAGGTATATATATATATATATATATATATATATATATATATATATATATATATATATATATATATATATATAATCTATGAAGTTTCACAGATTTAAACATTATATATTAAAACATTTTTCAGTAGCATTTTGTTTTCGTCACTTCGGTCATATTTTTCCTGACATCTGTCAATGCAATACATGCAATTTTTCAGAGTGTTTTTCTCCCCAATTCTTCACTATATTTTGTTATCATTGAACAATGTATGAACCATATCATTTTTTATTTTTTTTAGTTCTGGGTATTTTAAAAACAAAACATTTATATGAGCATGTCATCCCAGCAAAGTTGATCAAACACCACAACCCTTCACTATATAGTGTTTGCCTTCATTATATCGTGTTCACATGCTTATTTCCTCAAAGTTTTATGTTTATTATATATTGATATGATTTTGTAAGGCCAGATCATTTTTTTAAATGAAGCTTATTCTAGTAAGTTACCGTAAAAAAATTTTAACGATAAATGATTACAGGATATAACAACAGATAGGACTTGTTCTTGGTCATATATATATATATATATATATATATATATATATATATATATATATATATATATATATATATATATATATATAAGGAACTCGTGTACTATATGTTGATATGCAATGATCTTTCAACTCTCCAATTGAGCACTCTGGTAGATGGAGAATTGCGAATGAGTAAATATATCGCCTAATTCGTTTCTACTGACAGTCATATTCTGCATGAGGCAGAAGATAGAGAATCTGCCTCTGGGTCTTAAGCAAATGTTTTGACCCTACTGAAAGGGATATTGGATAGTTCATAACCCAATAGAAGAGTTGTTAAAAACAGCCGTTTATGGATGACACACACACACACACACACACACACTCACACACACACACACACACATATATATATATATATATATATATATATATATATATATATATATATATATATATATATATATATATATATATATATGACCAAGAACAAGTCCTATCTGTTGTTATATCCTGTAATCTTCACATAACAAAGCCCTAACGCTTGGTGAGACTATGAATGGAGCGTTGCAGATCGTTTCGAAAGAAAGAAGGGAACAAACTAGCTGAGAGAGTTGCGTGATTGCCACCACCTATAATCATCATTCTGATCTCTAATAGTTGGTACCGTTGATATAAAGGATTCGCAATCATAATCGAATCAATGGTGAGTACATTTATCGATTAAAGAAAATGTAGTCGGTTAATATACGAAATTCAGAGTGATTGGTCAGTTTATAGTGTTGATATAGTGTTTATAGAGGTTGATAATGCAAATATACCCACTTCAGTAATTCCCTGTTTTGTTCATATATTAGTCATACACCTAAGAGAATGAAAAAGAAACATAACATTCAATCAAGTTAAAATTCAAATCAAAGAGGAATTTGCAAAAAATGATTTTGGTTTGAAAACAGATAAAAAGTGCATAATCAGATGAAAGCATCCTTGAAAAAAACTGTTTCATGGAATCAAAGCCAAAAAAAACAAAAACGAAATCAGAGTAGAATCAACTCTAACACAGAGAATATAAAAGTTTAATGATCGACAAAAAAGGTTCCATTTATCACCAGGAGGTTCAGATTTTAGTAGTTTATGCAGAAGAAAGAAAATGGAAAAGATAAAGATAACAAATATTCTTTATAAAAAGATAGGAAAACTATATTATCCGGTTATTTGAAAGTTGTGGGTTCTTATTATTAAAATAAAAATTAAGCAGCTATGGCTTGAGGCAAAGTGGTAATTAAAATCAATTCATATGGGGAAAACGTTGAATGCTCCCAAAGCCAAAACAAATTTCTTATTGTTTGTATTTCTACATATTAAAAAGTATCCTAAAAAGTCTTCTGGACTTTTTTTTGAACTGAAACGATCGGAAAAACATAAATTTTGACGCTGACTTGAGATTAGAAAAAAGAAATAAAGAGAACAGCCGATCATTTACAAGCACCATATTTGTCGACCGTTTGAATTTCTCACCTCATTGATTATACTCCAGTGACATATCTTTTGATATTATTTAAATTATCTGCTATTTTTGGTGAAAGTTCATTTATAACTTTTACTTTTATGTTTTGAGAGAGGTGTTTGTTAAATATAGCATTTAATGACTCTGCAGGTTCGATTACAATATGTAAATATAATGTGTATGTTGTAGTGGATTGAAAAAAAAACGTGGTTGAAATATTCAAGGATCATTTGACCATAAAATGGTAACAAATTAAAACAGCGAATTGTTTTTTCATTATTTTGTACCAAAAAGGAAATCAATATCATTGTCTGACCCAGAGATTGAATTCACAGAAACTGGTAAACAGCGTACAATCGACCAACGCACATTAACTTGACGAATCATTTTTTTCGGCCATTGCCTCAACACGATGCAAACAATCTTATTCTGTCAGAATGCAAAATTCACACTTTTATTGAGAAAAACACTTAGCATCAGGTTGAGTTATTTCTCGAATGAACTTTGAGATTCTGTGCTTCTAAACAATGAAGCGTGTATTTCATTCTATAAGTTAATGTACAGTAACTTCGATGAGATGAGAAATTCGATTCTCTTCATTGAAGGGAAATTAGTCATTTGAAGATCAATGTTGGTATCTTAGTTGTTCAGTTCTTTTCCTGGCCCCGCAGGATTAAATTAATCCGTTTTGAAGGGAAATAGAAATCCAAACTAATGGACCAATTTTCAAAACTGGCAAAGCACGGATGACGTCGAAGTAGGAACTACATGACGGGAAATTTTAGCTATCAACACAGACAGGGGGCAATTTCAAGTCGAAAATAAAGATGATAGGACAGGTAGCAGTTTTACTAGACCGTTTGTTTAAAGATTCAAAGGGATGTGCCTACCCTTAGGTGAGTGACCAAGTGACTATTATTTTATGTACGGGGTTGATGAATCAATAACTTTAATCAGAAACAATTTTTGATCAAATTAGCAAAGTAACAATAAAATCGGAATACATACCATGCGTATCTTGCCAACGCTACCCACCTAATATCACTTTCTTAAACTCGAGAAACATATTTAACACGGTCGTTAAACGTGATCCCAAAAAGCATAATTGTTGTTTGTTAGATGTATTTCTTTTCTGCATCTATTCAACAGTAAATTGTATCAAAATTGGCGATGTCAAAGTTTAAACATATAGAGATGCTATCGTTGACTTAATAAGTGTCGGAAGGTATGGATTATATGTACATAAACAGTTTCATATTTTTCATAATAATGAAATTTCATAGTTAAAGTATTTTCCATTACAATTCAAGTAAAATCTGTAGGAAAAAAAAAGGATCAATATATAGAACATGCTTATTTATGGTTGACATAATTCAATAATGAATGGGATTCAAGCAAATAACAGCAATAATTAACAACCCTGGATCATAATTCTGGATGACTAACCATGTTTTTTTTTCCCTGAATGTTTTGATTTTTGTCATTATTAAATCTCAGAACATTCCAAATCAAAGTTGATGGTACCAATCGTACAATATGGCTTGTGGGAAATGCTGGGATTACTATATTTGTCAAAAGATTACCTGGTCAAAACAAATGAATGAAGTAATTAATGCTAACAACCAGTGTTTTCCATTCTCTTATTTAGAAGACCAAACAGGATTTTTTTTCACTGATAAGTAAAGTACCTTCACAGAAATTACTTTTGAATAGGTCTGTATTGACAAAGTATACACACATTCTTTCAAATTTACAACGCGAAAATTTTGAAGTCCTGGAAGTGGTGTATTTTGGAGTATTGATATTGTTTAATCCAATTTTTGGGTTGATGAAATTTGGGTATAATTTACTGGTGCTATTCGTAAATTTTTTCAAGGATTTGGAGTGAGTTAATGCCTCCCTAACTGATGTTATTGACTCAAACCTGATGTAAGAAGGGACGTTTTTCAGATTCTAGATTGCGGTATCAACTGACTTGGACTTTTATAGAATAGAAACACGTGAATCCCAACCAATGGAAATTATGTATCTTTCTGATGGAATCACCTTTTCAGTTTGAGGAAATGAGAAAGGCAGACGAAGTTACGATAAATTCCAGCAGAGAACGTACTTAAGGGATTCACATATTTTAATCATCGAAGTATTTCAGGTTTTTTTATATTTTTCTGTGAAGTTGGCATATTTGCCTGGCATTAACACTTTGCAGTCTATTGGCGAACCTAGTTTATTCTAAAGGCTTTCTTCCAATATCTTTGTTTGGCTCGACTGAAGCAATCTGGCAAGTACAGACCACGTCAAGGTCGCCAAGCATTCGAGTGGAAAACATTGTACTGCTGGTTCAGATTTGGAAAGTCATTTCCTGTCTTTGGCTGACATTCAATTATGAACAAATGATTTCATGACTTTAATATAAATATTTATATCGAATTCTCCTTTCTCCCCTTCACTTCATTCCGCCATTCTTTTTTCTTGTCATTGTTTCTTTTTTCTTCCTCCCTCTACAAACCTTGTATATTTCTTTTAAATGATCTTTCTCTTCCTTTTCCTCTGCTTGTTGTATTTGTCGTTTTCTTCTTTCTTTTTGATTTGTTTTCTCCGTACGTTTTATCTCCTGCTTTCATTCTTTGTCGTTCTTTGTCGTATGATAACATATTCTTTCATGTCTTCCTATTTATCTCTCTTGCCCTCTCCTTCTATTTTTCTATTTTTTCCTCATTATCATTGCGAGTGTACAATGTATATTATTTGAATTGTGAATTCTTATCTTCTAATCTGAGATCTCCCAAGTGGTAAGTAGATTCATAGGTACATCATCATTCAAAAAGAATCGGGGGTTGGTTCTTAATATTCCTACCTTTCCAGTGGTCACCACCCTTTCACAGCTGGTGATAACAGATGCTTTTGGGGATGAGTACATCTCAGACGCCGTCTCAACAATGCAAGCTGTTAAAAAGAGACGAGTGTTTGCCAGGACAACAGTTTGGGCCAATTATGATTCGGAACAAATAGTGAAAAAGCATTGAGCCATATTTCTGCGTTACTGTGGCGTCATATCCTTCTGTCAGAAACACTTAGAGACAATATAAGCTGAAAGCCTTTTCCTTGCAGAGAGAGGCATACGAATTGGCAACACAATACTGAGACATGTACATTAGCTATTAAGAACATAGAATCAGAAACACAGCGAGTGTCTTCTACAAAGCCTCGGATAGCAAACAGACAAAAAATAACATTTCCATTTCAATTAAGTTTAATATTCACGAAGTTTTTCACTACATTGCTCTTCTGTCCGATTGAAGTGAGCTAAACTCATTCCATTTATGTACATGGTACTGACTGTAATGGTTATCAAGTTAATCAAGCAAACCAGCTGTAACTTTGTTCTTGTCTGAGGAATAAAGATGAGTTTCCTTTACTTAAGCATCATATCTCGGTACTTTACTCACTTGGACAATGCAGTCGTTTCTATTATCATCCCAGAATTGGGAGTGGTCTAAAAACAGTTTAAAGTCCTTGATTGATTTCATATAATTAAAGATCACAGCACTGGCACGATGATACCGAACAAAATGGTTGCGTTATTAGAAAATGGGATGCAAGTCAAATAATTGCAATTACAAATATATAAAAAGGTCAGTACATTCGATGTGAAATCGCACTAAAGCTCATGTATATAAAATATGATTAGAATGAAAAAACACAAGAAGTATATCTCGAATTGATGTGGCAGAAGAAAGCAAACTGTACACAAAAAAGGAATATGACAGTTTTTTGTTGTATGGGCTGTGAGAATTGCAAGATAATATCAACAATACAGGGATGAAAAGTAACAGTTGCATGAAATCTTTGGAACACGAACACACCAATTCTTTTCAGATTTATAGACCTTATGCCAAGAGTACAAAAACAGTAACAAGTCTGTGTTGATATAACTTGTGGGTCCACAATGTCATTTATGATTAATACAAAGTGTGAAAGAATTGAATATCTGGTTTTCGTTCCAGGCATTATGTGGAGATTCAATTTGATTGTTTCATTTTCATGTATTAGCTGTGACTCAAGGAGAGATTTGTCAAACGACGTAATGGTGTCAAATTGTGAATTTCTGGAGTTCAGTGTGAGCAAAACTCTCATTTTTAGGATCTCAACCTTTTAAACCTGAGGGATTTGGGTGGGTAGGGTATTTATATCAAGATCTCGTTCCCTCAAAATCGATGACACTATCAATTATCGATGAAACTGTTCTATTTTCAATTTGTTAAAACCTTATCTGGTTTCTTCCTTCTATTCTTTTTCAGACCAAATTATATCGATTTTCACAATTCATTTCATAATCAAGAGAAAGAAACGCCCAACACAATAACAATGTATGCAATGTAATCCATCTTATGGACAGTTCCCATTTATTTGAAAAAGAAGCACATATCTAATCTGTTCCCCTGAGTGAACATCATTCCCATAGGCAACTATTAGTCCAGGAAATGTTTGAGAGTCCTCCAACGTATATATCCAGTGATACACATTTGTTACGATCGTAGTTTAAAGCAAGAACCAACTTTATTGTCCTATGATATTAAATGAGTTAGTGAAGTCAATAAATGATTTTAAAAACAGAAAGAGCACAAGGAATGAATTCATCAAACGGTTGGCATTTACTTCTATGTGCTGGAGTTTTGTTTAACTCGATTCCCAATGTTTTTCCTAAAGATTGAAATAATACAGAAAACAATGTGAAATATCAATGAACAATGAAAAACACCTTGGTACTAGGATTTAGGTTCAGATTCTCAGGCAAAAGTAGCATTGTGTATCACAACTTGGCACTAGAGATCTGTTCTCAAGACATAATCTCCCAAAAGCTTTTACAAAAATAGATCTTGATACTATTTGATTTGGTATACTACGGCAGTATCACGTGGCAAGTTTTCTATAAGTATTCTGTAATTTGTAGGGATGAATGTAATATCTACCAATAAGAATCGAACAAATGGCATTTTTCTGCATACAGATGTTATCAAGCTTTCGAACATCTGTAACACGTCACTTTTTTGCCTCCAAGGGAAATGGTTATACGAGATATTAGCGTTCAGCATTTGGTACGTGGTAGTTGCAACCTATAGGAGCAGCGACCACACCCTTCTTCTCTCTCTTTTTCTCTCACGTTCCATTTTTCTGCACCCATCCCCAATTGAATCTCCAATGACTCATCTTGACATAACATCATCATCTTTTTTGTTCAGGGGACTGACAATGCAAATATTTAATAATAAATCAATTATACTTACTTTTTCAATTCATATCATTCAAAACGTCTGTTCACACTATCGAGTGTTTAACGAATGATCACATTCTAAAGACCATTCTCTATTATTCAACCAACCAAATATTCGTTTGATCAGCTGACCAGCTGCTTAAAGGACAAGTTCCATTACTTATTCATTCTATCTGATGAAACCAGAATTTTCCCACAGTCATTTATAACATTCCAGGGAGATTGTGGACACAGAAAGACACTTAAATACACATCTTTGGTACTCTCCGTTAAGTGCACTTCAGTGCATTGACAACAACGGAAATTATGCTTGAAATCATAGAGGGAGAGAGAGAGAGAGATAGAGAGAGAGAGAGAGAGAGCACGTGCTTGTCTGTACAAATGACAGTTGTGTCCATCAATCGTTTATATGTCATTCATCGAAATATATCGTTTTTTTAAAAGCCTCCTGAAATATAACCTAACCCTTGATCAGATTACTTTCTTCCTATTATACATGAAGTTTTCATCCACAACTAATGGTAGTAGTAGTAGTAGTAGTAGTAGTAGTAGTAGTAGTAGTAGTAGTAACAACAACTTTGGACGCTGTGATATTAGTAATAGTAGTAGAAGTAGTAGTAGTAATTGGTACTTTTAGAGACGGGCTCAACTTGAGACTGAAAATATTACCATACTTGTAAAATCTGAAACATCAGATTAAAACAAAATTATTGCACTTTGGAACATGCATGACCATACCTTTGAACTCTGCCATTCCCTGTCACATGCTTTGACTTAAGAACATTGTCACTGCCTCTGGTTAATTAGACGTCTCGATTCGAATTATATTCCTGACGCACACATCTAGATGTTTCTACGTGTTGTGATGTTAGGGGATGAAGGAGATAGAGCTTGCATCGAAGTATTTTATTTATGTATGACAGGGAGGGACTGGGAAATAGGGTTGCAATGAAAAGTACTGACTAAACACTTTCATCTTATTTTTTCTTTTTTTCGATTCAACGGAAAGACAAAAGCAAGCAGAACCCCGGTACATCGTTCATCTGCTCAATCCAAAGTTATGTACAAAATTTGACGCCAGCCAATTTGATTGGATCTTCCAAATCGAAAATCTGATGGAGCCTTTCCAAGATTTTAACATAGACCTTCCTACAAGGTTTTAAAACACAGAGAAAAATACAGTATTCTCGGAATGGCTTTGGATATAAAGAAATTGGAAACCAAACTCAGCTTCTTCTAATTTTGTCAGTGTCTGTCCTGGAAAATAGTCCAGTTGAATTTTTTTTCAGATGCTACCTTGAAGTTGTATTTATTATATTATTCGAAAAAAAGTCTTTTTTCTGATGCCCCAAAGTGTATGGAAATATTGTGTCACATCGAGTCATGAACAGATATCTGATTTTAGATAAAAGATGAGGATTTTTAGATGTAGTAATTGAAACTCGTTCCAAATTGGTGCTCATATCCACAACTTTCTCAACATACTTGTTTGTATAATTTCAGCTCAATCATTAATATTGGGGGGCGTACATGGTTTTCTTTCCATGTATTTCCTGTCAAGATATTCTCACTTGTCCAAAGAACTCTCGTCAAGATGGAAAGAAATGTCAAGTTTGAAATTAATAAAAATGATGGTCCCCACATTTCACAAACCCCATCTGTTAATAGAGATAAAGCACCACACCAACTCCTCATTCATTTTGAGTATAAAGAGTCCCTTGTCTCCAAAAACCGAGGCAGGTGTTTACTTGAAAATCCTAATTTTGATTTAAACTTGCGGTAGATATTTTGTCAGCAGTTTGAATTGTTTAAGAACTTGTTCAACGACTATTTCAATAATTTGAATACGGACGAACATAAACATGGACAATGTCTGATAATGTGAAGTGTTTACAGGTGTGGATGATGATGTAGTCGTGGATGAGAAAAATGGGAGACGGATGTTACGACCAAACTTTGTTATTCAGTGAATCAATTAGAGACCATGCATCTCCCCCTAATTTTTATTAGGATCCACGTATCTCCCGCTGATCAAGCCTCTGACAACTCAGCCAAGCATACCATCATCACCATTCTGGTGGTTTCTGAACGCTCAATCAAGTTAGTCGTAAATGTTTCTTCGTTTCACAACTGCTTGGATTTCAAACGCTTTTCAAAGTAAAACTGCCTATTTGGATAACGTGGGAAACACACACATGAACACACACACACATACACACACACATATATATATATGAATATAAATATATATATATATATGTGTGTGTGTGTGTGTGTGCGTGTGTGTGTGTGTGTGTTCCAAGATAATTTGAGGGTGGGGCTGATGGGATACTAGCATCATCAAAGAAGCATGTCATTTTTTACCTGGGTGCTGGCTCAGTTCTTTTACTACTGGTTAGTGTTTTGTGTTGCTGTGATGTTTGTTGAAACTTTTACTCCAAACAATGGATGTCACTCCAACGTAAAACAGGTCACAGTTCGTAAATTCCACGGAATATATAATAGAAGAACCTCCAGGAATTCTGAATTTATTACTGGATCAAACATTTTTTTAATGTTCCTGTTTGTTCCATAAGTTCAAATAATTTGCACGGGGCGAGTGAGTATTTTCCAATTAATCTCTGTGATTCTGATGATTGATCCTTGTTATTCTTCACGCCTTTGTTGACAAGAGACTAATATCGATGGAAGGTCTTGGTTTAGACAGCACAGACATATCGGATATTCTGGAAAGTTTGCTGCGAGTTGTTGGTGATCATCGATTAATATCCGATGATTTATACGCAGGATTGGATAAAGCCCTTCAATGGTCAATGCCTGTTACCACTGAGCACGTGTCCGACATAAAATGGAGGTATTTGATACTTCAACACACTATGAAAATTGGTTGACGTTTAGGCTAGAAATAACACTTTCAGCCAACTGGTTTGTTTTCAGCATGACGTCTTAGTTAATTGCTTATCGAAGATTAAGAATAAAATCGCGTTTTGGTAACGTTCACGTGTAACTTTGAAGTAATCTTTCGTTTCCATTGATAGAAAACACTCTTTACCTTTTCAATATTCAAAAGAATCATTTGAAAAAAATGTACCTCACTAATGAGACTGTATAGAAATAATGACTTTTTTAAAACTTGCGTGATAGTTAATTTATGCTACATTTAATCTTTACTATCATGCGGGTGGTTTTAGATAACGTACATCTCATGTATCCATTTTGATGAGAGCCCCGATTATTATTATTATTATTCGTAGTAGTATTATCATTATTATTATTATTATGATGATGATGATGATGATGATGATGATGATGATGATGATGCCAGTATCTCCCCTTCTTCAGACCACATTTTTTGCAACGCAATTAACTTCTGCTATTACACATTATTTCAATTAGCTAAGTGTCCGTCAGGTGCAAGGTATTGGACGGTAGTGGCAAGGAAATAGACGTGTCAGACATATTAGATTTCTCCAATTTCCATCAACGAAATTTTTTTGCAATTATTTCCTGAGTGTTAAAAGAATAAAGCATTATCCAAATCAGGTCTGTTTGTTCAGACAAATCAAATGAAAAAACAAGGCCATTTTGTGTTGGTGTCTTTTATTTATTTATGGACATTGATTATTGCATGCAATTAATCTTCATTATTGCTTCACAGATCACATTCCCCAACTTGATTTTTTCCCTGTCAAGTTTTGAAAATCGTCTGGCTTCTACGTGATTATTACATTCTGAGGTCAGGTGCCATTACTTCTCCTTCGTCGTTGATTTGACAGTTTGGGGTGTATCAAGTAAGAGAGTCGTCAGTTAAGGCAGCAAGGATACTCTATCTTGTATCACGAAATATAGTTTATTTCTTCTCGACTACGACTACTACTGATGATGGTAGTACTACTACTAGTGCTGAGATCATTCCAAGGCATCCAATAATGCATCAAGAAAGAAACCTGGCTAAGAAAAAATGATGTTGGGAATGAATTCACATTTTGAGAGATTCAGTTGCTCAAACGGTTGCTTTAAATCATTTCAACATTGGGAAGCTTCTATACAAAAAATTTCTTTTATCTAGCACAGAAATATATACATATATATCATATGGCTATGGACTTTCCATTATCTTAACCAGTACTGCGAGGCAGAATGGAAACCTTCACTTCAGACTTGTAGGCTGATATTGTACCTCTGGACTACGGCACTGGACAATTAGTAAGGCTGAATTTGAGTGATGATTCTGTTTACACATAAATCACCTATCTGCCTATTCCTACCTATCTGCTCTATTCCTATGGAAGAGCATTGCATAAGCCTTCAGTGGATGCCTTACCTCAATCAAAGAGTGCTCAACGCTGACTAAAGGGGTATTTGTTATAGTGTCATCCACGGACAGCTGTTTTGATGTATTATATCTCTTCTGTGTGGCTATAGACTTTCCATTATCTTATACATATATATATATATATATATATATATATATATATATATATATATATATATATGACGGAAACCAATGTAACTATTTATCCTTGCCATTGATTTTGAAGATCCAGTCAAAAATATGCACACAAGTAAAATCGTGGTTCTGGCATCCGATGCAGTTTATTTTTCTCAATCGCATGCCTTGTTGCAACTCTGTCTGACCAATAGTTTTCAACACACATGATAGTAGTAGAGATCACTTGTTATTTGCAAACTCACCTCTCGTATATTTTCGTAGCTCCGTACTTTGCTCTTCCGCTCTGCAGGGGTAGATCATCTTACAGAGTGACAGTTCAGAGGGATCACTTTTGTTTTACCAGTTACACCCTTTTATTGTATGTCACTTGATCTCGTTGACTGGAACTTTTGTCCGATTGATTATTTTCCGCCAAGAATATTGATCACTGACATGAATCTCCCAGTAAGCAATTGTGAGTGCAGCTTCAACTTATGAAAAGGAAATCAACGTTTAATGGGTTCTCCACATAAAAAAGCACCATGGGATTGTTTCATCGCACATTATAACGGACTAACTGTCAAGTTTAGGAGTGAGCCTTGAATATCATCCTAATGAAATATCTCGGATACTTTAGCATCATTAATGTACGTGTTGCAGTGCACACTTTCAATCCTTTCCAAGTACTTTTGATAAAAGTGATCCAAGCGTCTTATACGAAGACAAAACGCCATCAATGTATAGTGTCTATGAAGTGAGAAGGTCAGAACACAAGCACAGTTCACCTTTATCCGTTTCTTTTTTTTTATCCCTCATTGTTTTCAAAGGTGTCGTTCTATCTCTCGTGCGTACCACACTTTTTTTTAATCGTATGATTACACAGTCAGAAGTGTCATACATGTTGGCATTGCTTCTGAGACACAAATGTGTTGACCACAGCCAAACATTTGTAACTTACAAAGATGTCTTGCTCGTCGTATCAAATGCAGGTTAAAACATTATGTCTGTTTTCTTAAGCTGATGACTAGTCATAGCAAAGTGCCAGCATTAGTGAAACCATCAAAGAGATGTTACAGGCCATTTCCAGGACGGATAACAATCATCTGATTTCTTACCGGAGAAAAAAACCTAGGTTTCTGATAGTGATAACCTGGTAGGGAACACATTGCCAGGCGTACCATAGCTAATATAGATACGATGGGTCCAGTCTAGGAACGTCACACGGACAACCAAGTACTTTTTAATGGTGCTTGAGCCAAAATACCCCCAGTTTTACTACAGGAAAGTAGTATGATGAATGGACACGCACACACACAGAGACAAACACACACATACACAAACGCATACATATATATAGAAATAGATCAAGAGAGAGTGAGGAGGAAGCTTAATGGTCACGAGGACTGATTATCAAAGAAATTTTCGAGGTTTTTTTGTGGCACTCAAGTCACCCAGTTCTCAATATGTGCCAATGGAATTAATGGAATTTTCCAAAATATTATTCTTTTTCCTCTATACTTTGTTGTAATTCCAAACAATACACACACGGATACACACACACACACACACACACACACACACACACACATATATATATATATATATATATATGTATATATATATACACACATATATATTTTCATATATATATATATACACATATATATATATACACACACACATATATATATATATATACATATATATTTATATATATATATATATATATATATATATATATATATATATATATACACACACACACACACACACACACACACACACACACATGTTCCATTTCAAAAATATGCAATCCCAGTTAATATATCAAGGGGAAGACCAATATACAGATATCAAAAGGAATTAAGAGACCCCATTCCAAAAAAGAAAAGAATAGTGATTCGAGAAATTGATTTTCCACGAGATTTTATATTTGCAAATCTCTGGAAAGAGATATGGATATACTTCATACACACATCATATATCATTTGTGTAAGGTTATGTAAGGGTTTTTGATCGAAAATGTAGTTATCCTCAAGTAATTAGGTTGGTTTCCCTTCAATCATTGTACCATCCAAATGACAAAACTATTGTGTCAAGGCATCTGTTGATTTGACTGAGCAGAAGGATCCCATGTTTTTATTGGTTGGGCAAAAGATTCGGTATCGGTGTAGGGGAGGATTATGAACCTCATGAACACCCATGCAAGTCAAAAATCGAAGGTTATCTTTGCTTAAATTAACCAAATCGTATGAATTAATAAAAGAAAACAATTAAGCATCAATTAAAACGTTTACAGGAATGATCAACATCGATGTAGAAAATGTTACGCTCTTCTTAAACGAAGATATAAACACGACGTACCTTTATGCAAAAGTAGTCTGGTTGGAATTTTTAGCGCAATTTGAAACAACCCTTCATAATACAAGACGTTCTCACCGATGTCTTATCAAACAATTAATAGGAAAAATTGGCATCTCATTCACAGCGGGAAGTAGCGGATATATTCGATATAAAAAACTGTAAAGCATTTTAGAGTAAGAAAAAAAGTAAGGATTTACGTCTTGTGTTCTATTATTAGGGTGAGTGTTAGTTATCTCATTGAGGGTAGTTATCCTGGAATAAGTAATACATTATTTCATCAGTTTATAGTTATCTTTATCGGATAATTTAGTAATTACATTGACAAACCGAACATTGTTTCTTTTTAAATAATAAATGAAGGCAGCAAAATAAGTTAGATTTCTTGTCAATTTCATAAAGGCTTTAGCAGACATTTAAACGTTGAGTATATAAGTAATGTTTATTAAATCAAATATTTTTATCCATACGTTAGAAAAATTAGATAACCGAAATTGATGAATTTACTCTTTGTCAGTGAGAAAGATCATTGCTTTGAATAGAAGTCAGAAAAGGTAGAAAGATTTGGCTCGGTCCTATTATCTGATTAGGTAGTGGGGAAGTTTGAGAGATTGAACATGGAATGCAAAGTAAGAAAGAGCTGCGTAGAAATAGAATAGCTGATTGAAATGTGACACCCCATTACGATACTGTTTGATTTCGTCTGAATTATGCATATATGATATTCTAATTAAGAAAAATTAAGGATCAAAATGTTAGTGGGTGACGTTTGGGAATTTACTCAAACTTTGAGGAAAAAAAATGTCTAAATCTTTGTTCAGAAAAGTTGGTAAGATATCAAACGGATTTTTTTCTGTGCAACAAGTATACTTGAAGACAACCGCATAAGTTTGTGTGGACGGCACTACGGATCCAATATCTACATGGATGAATCCTCAAAATAAGTGACACAAAAATGAGTCTGAATTTATTGATCCATCTTCGTTAAATACGTGTTAAGGTGACTTACGTAAGTAAGCCTCGTTTCAAAAGAATGAAGCATGCATAGTGTAAAATAATGTATTGTATAAGGATGTTACGATGACACCATAAACGAAATAATATAGTAGAGTATGATATGAGCTATTTAATGCAATCATAGTTGGAGGGAAGTATTTTGATCAACACTGTAATGAAACCATGTTCAAATCTCTGTTTTGTTCTGAAATTTACAGAATACGTGCATGATGAATTGATGATCCAAACAATGAAAAAATTCATGTTAATATAACAAATTACGTGTGAAATGTCAAGAAATTACATGAATCAATTGATAGTTATTGGGGAATAAGGGACTGACATATTTTTCCCACAAATGTAGCATGGAAAGCAATATATATATATATATATATATATATATATATATATATATATATATATATATATATATATATATATATATATATATATGTTTTGTGCATGTGTGTGTATGTGTGTGTGTGTCTGTCTGTCTGTCTGTCCGTTGGTGTGTCTGTCTGTGTATGTGCGTATGTTGAATATCTTTTGGTGTAAAGAAATCATAGAGACACTTTCAGAGTTCCCGGTTCTCCGTTCATCACTTGGGCGCTCTCATTCTATGAGATGGCGTCCTAGTATTTGGGTTATTCAGAAAAATGAATGAGGGGAATATTAAAGAGAGACCATTTCGATGGGAAGAGAGAGAAAAAATAATGGAAATAAAATTTAAAAAAAAAACGTTGAGCAGTCATTTAATCCCAAATGGAAATCATACATATATATATATATATATATATATATATATATATATATATATATATATATATATATATATATATATATATATATATATATATATATAAAGATTCCCACTCATAGGCACCAATCAATTGTTCAGATGCTTGATAGCAAGGTAGCTGGATCAATAGATAGATAGGTGATTGGTATATCAATATAAATATCCAGTGGGCAAACTATTTTCCTTAATTGATAAATTAATAGATACGCACTCATGGATGGATGGATAGTTAAATCGAATTATTCCGTTTTTCTGTGAGGAATCATGAAGATTTAAGTTTTCAATTCTCTTTTTATCATTTGGCTGCTTCCCCCATCAGACATGTATGAAGAATGACGTCCAAGTCGTTCGGGTTATTTGGAAGAACGAATAGAGAGAAAATTTAAAAAGAAAAGTATCTTAAGAATGAGAACAAGGATGATGAGAAATGAATGAAATAAGAATAAAATGAAATATAAGGATTTTTTTTCATGCCAAATACAGAATCTCTTGCCCCATCAATTACTGGAATTCAATGACAAAAGAAGAAAGTCGGAAAGGAAGTGCTCATATTCTTGTTTGCTCTTATTTCTTTCCGTTTAGACTTTTTTCAATCTCTATTTCTGTGGCCAAACGGTAAAAAGTATTGGAAATAAATCGACAAACTGAGTTCCAATTCTGGCTGAGGCCGCTTTTCCCTCTTCTGAGTACCTGATCCGAAACTAGCAAATAAAAACCCCTGTAATACTATCCAAAAATGATGTAACTGTTAAATACATACAATATTCGACAAAAGGATCCGATTGAAAAGTTACCAATAAAATTCCAGTCTGAGTCTCGGTTGCATTTTGTTTTTCTTTATACGGTAAGTACAATCTTAACCAAATTAATGTGAATAAACTCCCCAAGTTGGACAGGACCTTCGAATTAAATCAACCAGTATGAGCAATCAACATTTTCCCCACTGTGACAGAGAATTGCAAACAACCTATTCATAGGTGGCTGTCTACCGAATGAGCAAAAATCTTACATATTTATAAAATTGTATTTTAGTTTTATTTCATATTGAATAAATGAATTCATGAAATTAACATTTCCCTGGGCCAAAATGTCAGGCTTCATGTATGTTATCATTTATATATCATGTACACCAAAGTTATGTAATCATTTTAATTGGAATAGGGGTGAGAGTTGGGTTTGAACCTGCAACAAAGAAGCATGTTTAATTACATTTTAAAGAAATATGACTTACTCTTTAGCTTCTACTGCACGTACCTCTTACTTGCTGACCGTGTCAATGTATTGAGTCAATCTACTTAAATATATGAAAGTTCTTATTCGACAGCTCGAAGAAATGAAAAAAACTTGTTATTACACACAAAAGCAATGGAACACTGTCACGGAACCAACTGCATACAGTTACCGATTAATATTCCCATTTCCTCGTTATACTTTTATCCATTCACCAAAGGGAAGAAACGCCCCCGGTGTCATCAAATCGATTGATATTTTGTCAGGCAATTTTGCTACGGATTGACATTAGTATCCACTTTCAATTTCAAACTTTGCTGATTTATCCAAGTATTCTTGGTTGTTTCTATAAGTACCATCAAGTAAATTACTTGTCTAAATTTTAACCTTGCTCCACCATACAACCATCCCAACTTATAGATGAATGCTACTACTGATATCCAGAGTCTGTAAAGATTATTTAAAAAAAGCTTTTTTGATTCATCTCACATTTGGAAATAGATATAACGGATATTTTGTTTGGAAATGTTGGGAAGAATAAAGCAGGAATAGTAGTTGTTTACCGAGAAACGGTATGACTGGTATTTAATAAATAGTTTAGACTTGCACCCAGATGTTTTATTCTTTGTTTTCTTTTATCACTTTTTCTTGGATAAATTATATTCTGGCAATAAAGAGGCTCAGAATCGCATCAGCTGACACGAGGTGATAAACGCAAATATTACGATATTAGTCCGAAAAACGCGTTGACAGTGAAGATTCCCGTATAGTAAATCAATACATGACGCATCAAATCGATGATATAAGTGATGTTCATCGTTAACTGTCCATAGATATTTATCTCCTTGTAAAGAGTGCAAGACCCCAACATCTCAATATGATCTCGTTCCATTACGAAAAACAACTAATGCAACGCTTTATAAGAGTCAGTTATCCGGCGCATCAAATCCTAATATCAAATTTAGCGTTCCAAACGTTAGCTTTTGAGTTGATTGCTCGATTCTTTGCAGTCACTTGACTCATTTGAATGACCAAACAGACCAGAAAATGTTTCTCTACGAGTGAAATTCAATGACAGAGTCGTAACATTGTTCACATGTGCAGATGAGCCTCCTTTGTATGGCTTGAGATATGCGATCATATAAGGTTTCTTTATCTGGATATCTCTCTGATTGAAATTCATTTTTATCATATTATTATAAGAAACTGAATTCTCTGCTTTTTCTCTTTTATCGGGGAAATCATAAACAGAATTTTCGATAATTAAAAGCAGGATGTATGTTTGGACAAAAACTAGTGTTACATACCGTGTAAAACTTAAAGCCCCCGAATTTTTTAGGAAAAATTTGCCTACATGACTACAATCGACTTGAACAATATTCTGAGTGATTTGATTATTATAAGTACAATCGCTATCATCATAATCAATAGTAGTAAGCATGATAAGCATCTCTTTTATTAATAGCCTTGATATATACTTATTTCTTAACTCGTTCTCTATTCTCACAACTTTATAATAACAGATATATCAACAAACTAACAAATTCTGAATTTTATTGAAACGATTCAATCTGCTCCACCAGAGTAAAACATTGTGATTAGTCTTTGTGTTGGACAACAATTAGAATATTATCAGTTTTCGGGAATATATAAATATGGCTTTTAAATGTAACCAACCGACACCCAATTTCATGGACGAATTCTTTGGTATCATAGTCTACCAGCAAGATTAATTTTTCGGCAGACGTGTATATTTATTTGGTGGATATTGAATGTATAGTACACTAGAATTTTTCTTTTGTGTGTAATTACGTAAGCAAAAACGATGATGGACTCTCAAGTTTTCATGTTTTTCAAATGGAAATTCAGAAAATTCAAAACTCCATATATTTTTGGTCATGTACATGTGTATGATCTCTCTTTCTCTCCCCATCTCTCTCTCTCTCTCTCTCTCTCTCTCTCTCTGTCCCTCTCCCTCTCTCTATCTCTCTTTCTCTCTCTCTCTCTTGATACATATATATATATATATAGTTTGTTCAGGTAATTATATCAATATTTAAATTGATCGATTCGAATGCACATTCCGAAAGCATTATTCCCTCCCTCTGGCATTTATCAATTCTATTCGAAAGATCAGAGACAGTGAATAATGTACATTGATTCTTCAAATTGTTCAATAACTTCCTGTAGAATGACAGAAATATAAAAGCTCACTTCAGGTATTTCTCCCTCGCTCTCGGCTGATTTTGTCAGAAGTTTATAACAAAGAAATACAGAGACACAATCATACCGGGTGACTCCAAAGTCTGCCAATGATTGAAATATATACACTGAACAATGACAAATATTTCAACTGAATTGCCGGAAACAGTGCAAGCATAGCTCTAAGATGAAAATTGTTGTTTTCAATATGACAGTCGATGGATTGGATAACCCATTGTTCTTGGTTGATACCCACAAACATCCCCTATATAGATAGATATTTGCAGATTTGTTCTTATTGATCAGTTTCTGACGTAAGATATATCTGTGGGTGTACTCATAGGCATATTACACACACACACGCACACACACATATATATATATATATATATATATATATATATATTTATAGATATATATATACATATATATATATATATATATATATAATGTGTACTTTAGAGAGTGAGACAGACTCGGGAGTGAAGTTTTTGGTGGTAAGGTTTATTAATCCTTATATGTCAATAGTCCATACATGTTTCAGGATTGTTCCCATTGTCAGTGGTGCATGTTGTGTGAGTGTGGATTAAAATGTACCATGTGGAACCAGAGTCCACTGCCAGGAGCTATGCATTGCGGTGAGTTTTGTTGTCAGGGCTGCTGGAGGCCTCCTGCTGAATGTAAGAATGACCAGTAGGAATCAGGTCTTTGGTAAAGCAGCAGCAGTTGGTCTTGGGGAGGGCAGAGTGTGTCAAGGTGGGGGGTAGTGTTGTGGAGGTGGATTTTTTGGTATGTTTGGGATAGTGTAGAAGGAGGGGTGGTGGGGTCAAAGAGCTACATAGGTATCAACCTTAAAAGTTACTGCAAATATTTTGGCTATCATTTGGACAGGGGTTATAACAGGCTAAGGTGAAGTTTTTCCTATGGGTCTGAGTGACTTTGAAGCTTCCATTATTGAATATGTCTTAGATGTGGGTGTGAGGATATTAATGATAGGAGTTGTGTATATTAGTGTTCTGTGTTGTGAGGGTTGTTCAGTTTAGTATTCAATCCATTAGGATATAGGGTTTTAAGTTTGTTAATCCACATGTCTTCGTGTTTTTCTAGAACTTTAGTAATGTCAATTGGAGTAGTTTTTTCTTTTTTTTCTATATACTACCACAGATTGATATCGATGTACAACACGTGGCATAAAGATTATGAATAACGCTTTCAAAGTGACTTCCTAATCGAGTTGAAAACGTGTAGAAACATGAATCTGCTTTCCCAGGATCGTATGCGTTTCCCCTACATTGTGAACATATCCGTAAATTTCTATCGATCGTCCATGTGTCTGTGAGTGTACGGTGTCATTAGCTCCCAAAACGTTTCCGAGCATTCCTTTGTTCATTCAATTCCTTGATTCGGTCATTGGTGATCATTACCGAAGTCCAAGTCTCTGGAAGTTCGATGTACTCAATATTTATCGGATTATCTTTGTGCCTCTAATCGTATCATTTTTTTATTGGTGGATCCACTAAAAGCCTAGATTGTGTCATCTATTTGTCTTTACATCTGTTCATTTATATTTGTTACTGACATAGACGGACGAAACAGGGATCGGCATATGTCTGTAAAAAAACATGGTCGAAGCTGTGGGAAACAGTCGCTTGAAATTCATAGGAGTCACGTACACCTTTGCCAACTTGGGAAAAAGTTATGTCTTTCTCTGTTTTTCCTTTTTCGATTTGTTGTGTTTGAACTGCAGAATGACTAAGATATATCTCTGCAGCTTATTGATTTTGGACACAAAACATGCAATAGTAAGAATGAAAATCAGATCGAAGAAGAACTAATGTTTGGCTCGAAGAGTAATACATCGTCTAGAGAAAAACTAATTTTCAAAAATACAAGAAAAGATATGTTGTTGGCGTTGAGAATATTGACTTTTTAGATAGTTTATTTGGTTTACACTGTTCTCAGAGAAAATTGCCTTCAAGTTGTATATTTCCTTGTATATATATATATATATATATATATATATATATATATATATATATATATATATATATTACTTTAGGTTGAAAACACTACAAAGAACCGTCCCTCATTTTGACCGATTGTGGATGAACATTATCAAACTTTTTATTCAAATCAGTCCAAACAGAATACACACTTATGGGGGTCCTAATTCTTAGTCAAGAATTGTCCAACTGAGGAACATTGGGACGATGAATGCCGAAAGAGATCTTTCAAGTCAGTAGTAGGAACCAAGTTTTAAAAAAAAACAATATTGAGATAAATTGAGTATATATATATATATATATATAATATTTAAACGTAAAGCAAGAATAATTCTACATTACATTTTTTCAAGATATTAAGGTTTTTATCAAAAAAAAAAAATTTCTTAAACTAGGTTTCGAGCCCAGATTCTTTACATATATGTGTGTGAGTAGGAATGTACCAGCCTGCATGTATAACTACCAGATTTTGTATGGTCTCCCATAGTGTTTATGGATCATATCAATTCGATTCAAGATGAGTATTTGATTCTGCATTAGATTCTTACGGTTGCAAAATGGGAACTGCATTAAATGAAGACAACAATACGGATAAACATTTACGTTGAGAGATTTTAGCTAAAAAAAAAAGTGTTTGCCTTATGACCAAAAAATATCTCTTCAAACACATCAGCTTATCTCAATGATTTTCCCTCCTTAGATTTACACCTTTCTGCTATGTTCATCTTTTTGAAAAATATATAGAAAGAAATCCAGAGGAAAACAAAGGATAAATTAACTTATTGTTATTTATTTTTCTTTATGGCAGGGCCATTTTCCTTCTAGTGAGGAAAGCAATTTCTTTTTTTACTTTGAAAAAGAACTGAAACACAGAATGAATAACTGGGCTACTGAAGTTTTCATTCGTTGCAAAGGTGTCTCCCATTTTTCTAAGTATAATGATCATCTAAGAACGTTCCGTCGGCCAAAATGATTTGGAATGTAAAAGCTATTCCTGATAGTTTTTGTAAGAACAAATCTTGCGTGACTGGAAAGCACAAATGATGATGACAATATATATATATATATATATATATATATATATATATATATATATATATATATATATATATTTATATACACATGTGTATGTGTGTAAGTGTGTGTGTGTGCGCGCATGCACGTGCTGATCTATTTGAAGTTGGCCTTTGGGAGGTGCAAAGGATTGAGATTTAGCAGGCTTAAACTGAATATCTTCGTGACAGTTCGTTATATCATGGCCAGCTGCACTTATAAAATATTCAAGGGGAACACGTCCATCATGCCTATCATTCTTAAAAACACAAAAAAACACTCACAATTAAATGGGGAATACATATCATGAAATTATTCTGTGGTTCTCCGTTCATCGAGCGGCATGATAATTTAGTATCAGCTTTGATAAAAAAGAACAGGTCAACCATACTGTGATCCATAGATGGACACATGAGATGCGTTTTCATAATCTTAGGTTGCATTGCATGTAATTTTGATGAAGAAAAATGAAGGAAATTGGTCATCAGTTCTGAAATAGGGAGAAATACTGCAGGTCTTTGGCTAATGTTGTTTGTAATAATATTAGATGGTAATTGAATGCAGTGATGTGAATCCGATTTTAATGTGAGATTAAAAGCCCCAGTGGTTTATTTCTAGTCACAAAAACATTAAAAACTAAGACATCATTTCACTACCTCGTTGAAAGCTGAATATAACAAATACTGGTGTATGATAATCTAACAGAAACAGTCGTAGTATGGACACAAACGAATCTAAATATGGAAGGTTTTGTAGGATTTTACCCTAAAGATTGGTAAATTTTATGATTGTGAGATCATACACATTTGTTCTTGCAGACAACAGTTAACTTTTAACTTGTTATCATTACTGATAGGCATGCGTTGGCTTAGTGCTGAGACATCAAAGGGAAAAATGAAGCTCTCAAACAAACAAATCAACCAGATCATTAGCTGTAATGCATGCTTCTCCTTCCTTCTGATAGCACTAACTTCCAATTTTGATATACACACAGACACAGACACAGACACAGACATATATATATATATATATATATATATATATATATATATATATATATATATATATATATATATATATATATATATATATATATATACATATATAATGTATTATATCTGTAAACATTTTATTTAAGTTTACTATCCGTTACTGATGGGCATATGTGTCATTTGGCCCGTCTGAATTGAGCCCGAGGTAACTCCCTACGAAAACAATATCTGCTGTCGCTGAGAGAAAAAAATGGATACTCTCCAAGCAATCAAAAAAGTAAACAATTGTGAAATTTCACACAGTCCAGCATCCACAAGCATTGTAGTAATGTTATTAGACATAACCATACCAGGTAATTCCACATTGAGTGTGACTATGCAACCGTCAGTGGAGCTTTTCGTTATATGCGTGATGTTCCTTCACTGCAATTCCTTTTTGATTGACAATTTTATGTTTCCTTTGGTATTCTCAATGATTGAAATTCTAAGATGCAGCGTTGTTATCTATCTGTGGATCATCCTGACTAGTTACAGTGTCTGGTTGAAAATATTCTCTCATCCCCTTCCTGATATCAAGAGTCCTATCTTCAGTTGATAGAGTTACTATCCTTGTGCTCGTCAGATCAAGTCCTAATGGAATATAGCTAAAATATAGTTTTATCCCAATCTTATGATTCGGTGAAAAAAATCTACTATGAAAATCAGCATTCAAAATGTGGACTTTTGCCAATACTCAAATTCAAACCATCCTCTAGAAAAAACAGATGATAGAAACTAAAACATTATATACGGGGGAAAGTCGGATCATAAATCGATTTTTAATATCTATGAAACTTGACAGATGAGACGGACAACGCTAAGGGAAATTTTCTTGCTCAGAGAAACATCATGAAACGGAAACCAACAAGACATTATTTCTAGATCAACATCGATTCCGCCCCCCCCCCCCAATTGCTTAGTTTATTTCAAATCTTATTTCGCATAAACCTTTTAAAAACAACCCTCTGTTCAATTTATATTCGGGTAATCATGACTGTATTGGCTTAAGGGGCTGAAAGTGTTAAGATGACCATTCCAGCGGGAAATTTCCCTTCGGATGGAACAGAGAAAGAAACAAATATTCATCTGTTTTTTTCTCATTTATGTTCATTGCTCTTTCATCGAACGTATGGAATGAAATGAATTCAATCAACAAGAAAAAGAGGATTTGAAACATTTCAAAAGGCATTGTAAGATGTGAAGTGTTTGAACGTAAGAATTTGGGACATGAGAATTTCAGTGTGCAGAACTCCCATCTTTCAGGGTTTGGACTGTAAAAAACGTAACACACATATATCATCTCTGTTTTTGCACGAATTCCTACTGTTTATCAATTATATAACATATGAAAATCGTACAAAGCAATCAGGTTTTTAATGTGTTGAACTATGTCTTTAAAATCTTGATATTGTATAAGCTAGTTGCAACACTCAGTTTCAAGTGCGGGGTAGAATCCAAATCTTCTATCATTTGACTTTATCCTCACTAAAAAACGTCAACTAAAACTCTTACCAAACTGTAAATGTTGGTTTCTTCAGTTTTCTAAATTCGTATGGCAGGCTGTATGGAAGTGTGTATGTTTCGGCCGTACTAATTGAGCTATAAGGCTGAACGACGAGACAGAAAATTCTACAGATACAATAATTACATTATCATTGTTTAGAAAAGCTTTTCAACAATAACTTTTTCGTTTTTTGTTCAGTCTACAATGTAAGTAGATGCTAAATTGATCCTTGATTATATTCCCAGCTGCGTTCGGGCTAATCTTTTAAGAAAAATCCTGACCATATATGGATCACTGTCAAACAAAAGGCATAAATAACCCATTCATTTCTTTCCAAAATGTGGGGCGTAGTTTTTACCAAACCTGTTAATTTAAAACTTATACTCCAATTATTTCGCACGAAAGAGAATACAGAAAATAAACTTAATGAAAAAAGTAATTTTAACAAGGTATAGTATTGGAAAGGATGTAGACATGTATTTGCACATGAGTAGAACATTTGACAAGACCTATTAGCCCGAAGGCGTTGATATCAACTTCAATGCACCTGTTACCAGCACGAAACCATAAGAAAAGTTAATACCAACTTCTACTTCTATCTGGTTATATGATAGACATCACATGGATATATCTACACGATATTTGGTGGTATTCTCCAATATGTAGAGACAAACTTTTCTTGTTTACCTGTAGCTAGAAGGCAGATGTTTTGGTATCTGGTAGAAATTGTGAGGATACATATTTGATGCCATTTCGTAAAGTCAAATCACTTAGCAATAGACTTATGATATTGTATATATGTAAATGATATCTTAGCTGGGCACAAGTTCAGCATGGTAGTGAAGTCAGTGAAATAGATATATCTTAACGATATGTGTGCGTGTGTTTAGAAAAGTCATCAAGCTTGAAACCAGCTAATGGAAGAACAAACGTTTTACATGAGAAATTTTTGATAGTTAGCGTAACTCAATCCAATGTCGATATTATTTTCTCAACTTTTATAGTTTTTTACAGATTATGTGAAGATTGTGTCTGTTGATACTAAGAAGAAGAAAAAAGAAATTAAAGAATAGAAAGTATTGGATAGAAAGCAAGGAATGAAAGAAGGAAACAATGAAATAAATAAGAAAAAAAAAAGATTGTAAAGGTAACCCAAATTCTCATAGATCCATTGTGAAATTACATTGTTTGCCATGAATGCTACAAAATTCAAATCGTTATCGATTATCAGGCTCATTCAAATAGCCAAACGGATTCTGAGGGTTGAGAATGTACTAAATGTCCGATAACAACCTAGACTATCAGGTGCAACGCTCAAGATATTTCATGGTATATCAAGCACACAGGCATACAGTCCATTTGATTGAATTTAAAAAAATATTACGGGTGATTTTCCCAGTTATTTCAGCTGTAAACATTAAATAATATTGGCAAATGTAGCTACAATATGAAAGGAAAAAATAAACAAAAGTTACTACAAGAAGGTGAATGATTTTTAAAATAATTCAACAGTATTTACCCGAAAAAACAAAGGTTGATCAGCTCCACTTCCCAAGGCTTGCAAGAATCCATTTTAATTAAGTCAAAGGGGTTCGCGGTCGATGCCGTGTAGTACTGTTTGTAAACAGATAGATAGTAAATAATAGAGCAACATTTTTGCTTCGAAACATCATCAAATTATCATGTTATTTTCATTTTGAGTGTCTCGATTTCATCGTTTGCAAATCGATACCAAATAAAAAAAATTCACATCGGTTTGATATCATTTTGTAATGGGCAGATTTTGATGTTTTCCATTAATCAGATGACTAAGAAGATTTTTTTTTTCATAGGCCTTTTTTTTTCCAAATCATATGCCACAATCAGATCAGGTTTCCAACCTGTTCAAACTTCGTGTTTAAAAATCAGTTAATGCATTCATTTCAATTATTTTTCCTTTCCGTGCATATAAATATTGTTATCTAACCCTTGTTTCATTTCTTGTCACCTTTTTCCCTTTGTCTTTATTTTTCTGATTATATCTCCTCGGCTTTTCATTCTCCTTCATTTTTTTATGGCAATGTTTCATTTCTTCTTTCATTTTACTGTCTCCATGGTTGTTTTCTCTTTTTTTTTCAACAACTATTCCTCCACGTTCCATTGTGTCCTTATCCATCGTCTTATCATCTTCATTAATTTCAACTTACCTCATCTTCCTGTATCTCTCCCTGAATCTTTCTTGTTTGCTTCACTCTTTTATTTGTTTTCCTTCAGGAAAAAAACAAAATTTGCAATATATTGTCCAATTAGGGTATCACTCGATCTCATCCTCTCAATTAATCTGCTATTTGTCTTTTCTATCTTTTACCTCCTAAAGCTCCCTTTCAACTTTTTTTTTCACTTGTATTTCTTCATTTAACAGGTTATATATCATCTGATTGATTTTTACTCATTTTTATCTCGAGTTTTTTTTCATTATCTGCTCACCTTTCTTTTCATTTCAGTGTGTAACTAACATTCAGCTCCAAATTTTCCCTCCTTATTCAGTGTCTTACTTCCAGCCATGAATATCGACATCGCATCATATGAACAGTGTTTGGAGAAAAAAATTAATTTGCAGATGTTAACTAAGTTTACTTTTTTTTCTGTTCCGATTCCAAACGTAATATGCAGTGTTCCCCATCATTCTTCGTATGCACTTCTGTTTTTAGATAAAGTCATGCTCTTATTACGCTTCTTTGTTCGGTTTTCAAATTTTTGATTTGATTAAACTTTTTTCTGTCACTGCACTTCACGAATCTGTGTCTTATCAGGTATCAATTAAATCATATATATATATAGAGAGAGAGAGACAGACAGACAGGCAGACGGACAGACGGACAGACTGAGAGATAGAGAGAGAGACAGAGACAGAGAGAGAAAGGGGTTGTGGAAGTATTTGCACTAAGTATAAACTTGTTCTCTTTTTGATTCCTGACCTTTTCACTCTCTGTATGACATGATTATCGTCTCAAATCACGTGTGTTTGAGTTTAATTGATCAATCATTAATCTGCAATCAACAACAAGTCTAAAATTCTTTCTGTTTTTTTTTGGGGGGGGTTGCTTCAATTGTATATTCTTTCTTTGGCTTTTATGATTCACGTAGAGTTCGGTAATTTCTCTCAAGAAAAATTTGCATCTTTTTTTATCGTCTTTTGCTTTTTCATTTGATTAAGTATTGCAAAAATAACTTATAAAAAATGAAAATGCTGGAAAACTGTATTCAAAATGAGATCTTGTTGATCAATTTTCGATTGATTGATCGTTAATCTTCAATCAACTACAATTTTCCTTCTTTTTTTTTTACTATTTCTCTTTTTACCATTTCTTTTCTTTTCCTTTGTCTTGATTTCAGATTTCACGCTGTTCAGAAACAAATAAATTCCACTCATCTATCCACTTTGACTAATACGTAGCAATTAGATTCCAGAAGCCTATGTACGATTTCTTCTTACTTTCTTTGTAAATGCGATCTTTTCTACATTTTTTCCTCTGACTATTTTTGTTCTGAAATCGTTTTTCACGAATCGATTATCTCCCTTTTGGACAAAATTATCTTTCCATATTTTCTACCTGTTTTAGCTTTTATGAAATAAATTACTTCTAACAATCTCAATTCCAAAAAATCGTTCTTATTACCCTATTCGTACCCGTTTGCTTTCATGACTGTCTTTCTGTTATTTCCTTGCCCTTCCAAACAATATCTATTCCCCTTTTTCTTTCAGTACTTTCAGTCTTTTAAAATCTCCAGTTATTATATTGATTCAATGAAATTTTCTAGCAATTCTTTTTTCTTTTATCATTTTTTTCATATAAACATACATTCATATAAACACACACACACATACACACACACATACACACACACACACACACACACACACACACATATATATATATTGTGTCGTCCGCAAACAGCTGTTTTGTTGTATTACAACTGTTCAGTGTGGCTATAGACTATCCATTACCCCATCCAGTGCCACAAAGTAGAATGAGAACTTTAGATTAAGACCAAGAGGCTAGTATCTTCTCTCTACTCCAAAAAATTGGAATTACCACGTATACATTTTCCGATACCGATATAAATGAAAGGAGTATTTCAGTAAGGGACAAAGTTTCAGCATACAATATTGTAGAACAAATGTTTCTCTATGTGCATCTGATATATGTTTCCCCTTCCAAATAGTATTTGTTACATCGTGCTTTTCACTTGAAAGTGGTAGCTTCTCATATTTAGTTTTATGACAAATAATCTGATGAATGTGGACACGGGTGATTATATCAGCTAATTTTGTGTCCTTTCCCCTAAAATTTAGAGTCTTCCAGGTATTGATGGGGTTTGAGATTACTAGTTTATTGTATTTCATCAAATGAATTTTGTGCAAATTATATATATATATATATATATACACACACACACATATATATATATATATATATATATATATATATATCCGTGTGTGTGTGTGATTGTGCGAGCGTATGCCTGTGTAGAGAGAAAGAGAGATTGTGAGAAAGATCGTATATATACATATATACGTACATATATATATACATATATATATGTATATACATATATATATATATATATATGTGTGTGTGTGTGTGTGTGTGTGTGTATATATGTATATGGTTACATATATATATATATATTTGTATATATGTGTACACATATATGCGAATATTTACACATACGTGTATAGATATGCATATATTTTTATGAATATATATATATATATATATATATACATATATATATATATATATATATATATATATATATATATATATATATATATATGTATATTTATACATAATTGATCACCTTTACAAGGTGCTTTGCACTTCGATTATTTAATATGACTGCGTTAAGGTAACAAAAATTCAGAAATCAGATTATTATACTACAGATTATTATTAAAATAAAAGATGCCACTGATTTTGTGCCAACAAATTGTTACATTTTATATTACTCCCAACAACAGCTCTCGATATTCAAATAACGACTGTTTTATAAGCCAAATTTTTTCCCTAACGAAAAATCGTTTTTAAAAGACGGCAGATAAGTTTTGTTTGACTCGTTGTGCTTCTCCGCAAAAGGAGAGAATTGATCACTCAAAACTCCAAAACAAAGAGAATATTATTTTGCTTACAATCTTTGGGTTTAGCTGGCTTCCCTGCTGCTGTATATTCTCAAAGTTTCTTGATAATGAAACCCGTCTGAGAAAACTAATGTAAACGAAACTTACATTTGAATGTGGATTATGAATCAACACCTCACATACATGCTTTTTTTATAAACTGGAAATTAAGCAGTCATAGTGGTAGATGTACTCACCTTGATATAAATGCTCTTAGTTTAGTCAGATCCATCCATGGATATTTTTTTTTTTAACTAAAACGGGTCACGTCGATCATTGAATTGAAAACATCTTTTTGCAGTTATCTATCGGCGGCATGCCATGTTTGGAATGAATAATGATGATGAAAGAAGAAAAAAGTTGAGTCCTACCATTAATTAACTTTCTGATAATGATATCTACATCATATTTCTCTTCTGACTCGTCAAAAAGTGAAAGAAAATAACCTGACGCATGGAATATTGCAAAAACTGGGGAAAAAACACTTGAAAAGAGCAGACGCAATCAACCAATCAAGGAACCTTTTCTGCCAGCAAATGGAATAATCATAAACAAAAAAACAAAGAAATGTAGAATGAATATAAGGCAATACATTTATACCCCGGGACGTCTATGGTAAAAAAAAATCGAATCACTTGTTTTCAAGAAGCTCGAAAGGCGGGAACATAAGTGCGTCCGTGTAGCAAATTATTCCATCATTAACACCTGCTGCAGTAGTAGCGTTTTAGAATGTCGCATGGATATGGATATTTCTAAAGACATCAGTATCATGGAGGTTCAATATATATATATATATATATACATATATATATATATATATATATATATATATATATATATATATATATACACACATATATATATATATATATATACATATATATATATATATATATATATATATATACATATATATATATATCATCATTGAATGTGTGGGCGATAACACTGGATGAACTGACTGAAAGAAGCTAGAAAGTCCGTTGCTACATGAACTTCAGCAAGACAAAAGTCATAAACAACAACCGTGTCTGGAGTTAACACACAGCAATCAAAATTGAAAAACTAAAACTTGAGGATGCAGACCACAACACCTGCCTAGGAAAACAAGTCCTCAGATGTAGTCAAAAAAAAAAGTCAGTTTGAGATGACAAGCTTTCGGCAGAGCAAGCATGGACAAAAAACAAAAAAAAACAAATCAAGAATGTCCCATTGATCCTAAAATGGAGAGTATACAGCCAACAGATTGTCACTTATGGAGCTGGGAAAATATAACTTAGGTAGTGACAATCAAACAGGGATGCATGTGAAATGCACACGAACAAATCGTGCTCAACCTCAGGGAGAGATCACAAGGCAGCATGATTTGTCAGGGAGGGAACGGAAATCGAAAGTAAAAGAGAATAAATTAGAGAACTCAAATAGCAACAGGCTTGTCATTTGCAAGAATTGCTGCCAGCTGATGGCCATATCAATTCATATGTTAGATCCCAACGGATAACAACCCTAATCAGAACTGGCAGGATACTCGATGGAAAGTTCAAAGAGTTTTTGCTCCAGGATGCCCGTGATAGAGAAAATCTTGGAGGAGATCTATGTCCAACGGCAAACAATAAGAAACTTATGATATATATATATATATATATATATATATATATATATATATATATATATATATATATATATATATATATATATATTAACAAATAATCATTTCTTTCTAATATGCACACATCAGTTGTTTGTTTTTTTTAATTTTCAGACTGCTTTGATGCGGTTGGTTCTCCGATATCAAGTTGAGTGTAAGTTATTATTGATAGGATGGAAGAATGGAAATAATGTAATTAAAATAAGGGAAAATTCAGTTTAAACAGGGCCTTTTTTTGGCATGTGAATGAAGAACTGAAATCATTAGAAAAATAAACCTAGGAAGCCAGAATTGATGTCTAGACTGAAAATATTATTTAAACGTGATCTTTTTTAGATGTAAAATCGAGTGAAAAAGAGAAGGAAGCATCGAAATATATATTGTAGATATCAGAACACAAAAGGGAATATCCAATCTATGAACACAGACTTGTAAAATTTGGTCAAAGAAACTCAAACTGCAGTATCTTTTGTTACGACATTAACATAATTAAAGCAAAATAATGGAAACACCCAGATGAGAAGGACTGTCACATGAACGTATTGAAATATTACAGGTTTTCAAACTATGTAAGCATGACGTCACCATTTTAAGAAAGTAAAGACAATCCACTGAAGAACTAAGCCATGCATTGCCATTCATAACAATCAGTAGTGCGTCTTTCTAGCAATGGAAAATATACATCTTAGTCATGAATTACTGGTCTCAGCGCTTTTGTCTATAGTCATTTTCTTGGTTAGTTCTTAGAATCATTTTATGCCGTGTAATTTTATTAGTTCTCGAAGTTGTTATCTTATTTCCTTATCGGTATTTCCTTGAGAGAAGAGATTGTTTTTCCTCTTCCTTCAGTGGTGACCTCTGTATATTGTCCTGTTAGTTCACAGCTGCTCCAATATGTCTCTTTTTCTAACGAATGATGTTAAAAGCTGGTGATACAGAAACAAAGGGTGACCGAAGGGTGAACAATGACTAAAAGTGACCTCTCTATCACTGGATAATAACAAATGAAAAAAAAATTTTGAGTATTATGCAAATTCATATTATTCTAAGGTCTAAAAAAGACTCCACCTTTTTTTCTCAATCAGACTTTCAGATCTAAATCAAGCTCTTGGAGAACCCCGGTTCAATTTGTTCGAAGAAATAGTGCAGCAAGTCAGTTACCTCTTGTTTACTGGATATGACGAAGGCAAAAGGGGACAAATAAAGAACAAACCATTTGTATGGACACAGTATGAATAATGGAAGATCAGTAATAAGAGTATGTTTCTGATTGTTTTTCCTGTGAACTCCCCATATGAGATTGAGCATGATTATCTCATGCACACGGCGCATACATCTCGGTTTGATAGTCACTACCTTGGTTATGTTCCTTGCTTCAACTCCATAGTGGACTATGAAAAGTGTGTATTCTTTTCTTCTAAAAATTAAAGGATCTTTCTTGTCCGTTTAGATTAAGATTGCTCTGCCGAAGGATTGTCATCCTGGAATTATTTTTCGTTTGATTTCTTCTTCATTGGAGAATTCTGTTGAGATTTGATGTCCTAGGTAGATGTTGTGGTAAACTTTTACAGGTTGTGCGTTTTCAATTTGAATTATTGTGTTTTTATATCAGACACGATTGTTGCACATGTTTTTAGTTCTAAAAAAAAAAATGAACAACTTTCTTGCTTTCTTCATTCAGTTTTGTACAATGACTCGGACTACTGTTTTTTTTTCTTTTCTTTCTTTTATTTTCCTTGTAAACCATTATATACAGTCTTCTGGTCTTGCTGTGCGATTTTGAGATCAATTCTCTCTTGTGTACGTTGCACGGTTCTCAGTTGGTGAATCAGTCTCTTTGTTAGCTCTTTTTCTTGATTCAAGATATTTTTGTATATTTCACATTTCTCTATCTTTTTCGACTTCTGCCGCTTTTTTTCAACCCCTTCTCTTACCATTCAGACTTTTATTTGCTAAATTTTGCTCTTGATATTTTTCTCAATCATATACATATTCAAATTAATTCTTATATTCATTTTGGTTGTGACGGTGTCAAAGCCACTGTACTTTCAGATTTTTTAAGTTGCCTGTAAATATTTTGATCATAGATTGATTCGATGATCAAGTGTATAACAAAGTGCTCACTTCATTATACTGATCTTTTTTTTGAGTACTCTCTGTCTATCCGTCTTTCTCTTTGTTCCTCTATCAACACAAACACACACACACACATACATATATATATATATATATATATATATATATATATATATATATATATATATATATAAATTCAATCACACTAAAACACTCTTCATGCTGAGTAATGTCTGGTACTGATAGTCTCATGTATTGCTCGCTTGGTGGGGCTTCTCATTCATAATGTCTCAATTATCAAATTAATTTCGAGAGACATGCAAGCAATTGGTTTCAAAAGTGTCTTTTTGAATATGATGGGAAAGATATGAAATAATTCATCGGCAAAATGATTTTAAAAAATTTCTAAGATGTGAAAACATTTTTCGGCGGTGCATAATTTAGGCGTTAAAAGATAAATTGGAATTGGAATTTAGATGGAATCTATAGACATGGTCTCAGTTTCAAACTTTATCAATCTATTCTTGAATTTTGTTTCTTTCAGAAATGCTGAATTTCAATGAGCTTACTCTCGCTTTACATAAAGTTGCAATCTGTACATTCCAGGTCTGTGACCACCCGACCATCCGACCATACACACACACACAAGCTCATGCATACACACACACACACACACACATATATATATGTGTGTGTATATATATATATACATATATATATATATATATATATATACATACATACATACATACACACACATATATATATATGTGTGTATATATATATATATGTGTATGTATGTATGTATGCATGTATGTATGTATGTATGTATGTATATATATATACATATATATATATATGCGTATGCATGCATACTTATATAGTATTGCTAATTTACCAATACCTTAACCAAGAGTCGGAATGATGCTTTGC
>OY735220.1:17568865-17591365 GCA_963457665.1 Thysanoteuthis rhombus
GGAGATGGGTCGTGTGTGGACTGACGAAATGTGATTTCCACGGCATTGCTATTGTCAGAAAGTGTAGAACGCTGTACGTGAGCTGTTTGGCTAGACCCATGTGTCAGTGTAATCCAGGCTTAGTATTCAATGGTACTTGTTGTGTAATGATTGCTAGCTTGTTTGTCTATCAAATTGATAATGTAATAATATTGATCTTCATGTGTCTGCTATTACTCGGGACAAACCCAATGAAGAGAGGAAAAGGAACTCTGGCCGCTAATGCAATGTCTAGACGTATGCCTTTCTACTGTTTGTTCCTATCCCCAGGTCGTATATCTCTGAAATTTTGAGGTTTCTATCATGATAGAGACAATGCCCCTCTGCATGTGTTTGCCTCTAACCCACCTGAGCAACAGTATTCATCCGTACCAGAAAAATATGGGCCTTCGTTGCGTGATCAATTGATGCTTTATAATGTTAGTCGACCCAGTCTATTTTGATTTAGGAATCGTTTCTACGTTAGCCATGAACAATTGGCAGCTGATTCAAAGACCCGGGTAAGGGAAATGCAACTTGATAAACCCATCAAAATTCTTGATCGAATTATGCTGGCACAATCCTTAGGGGAGGTATCCCGGCAAAGTGCTTGAGAATTGAGGAGATTCTTCGTCATTTTAGTGAGAGCTACCGATTACTGCTGATATGAAATCCTAATGGATGCAAAATTATACGATCAAAAGATTGGTTATTTTATGCTTTTTCTTTTTTCTGTAGAATATGCTTAATCTTTCTTTATATTTTTTTCAAGAAGAATCTCTTTTGATTTCGGTCAGAGATATCCACGAAAGGAATTGATTTCATCTGATTAGAGAGAGTTTCATTACGTCAAGTAAACGCTGCATTCCCATTAATCTTTTTCTACAAGATATCGCAATATTTCTGATGACCACATCATTGAATACTAGCAGAATCCTCAATGAGGTCGTTTGGACGGGTGCTTTGTAAGGACAAACAAAATAAATGAAAAAAGAAAATGAAATCGCCAAATATTTGGTTAATCTGCTACTGACGAAGATTTCGTTGAAGGAAGAGACTTGATTGGATAAATCCGTCGAAATGTAGGGACAATCAACTTTTTGAATGATTATTTTATAATTTTTCTTGATTTTTACTGGAATAATATGAAATTTGCATCTTAAGAGTATCAGATTTCAACTTTTCCTTTCCCTGAATGAAAATGAAGATTTTTTTCTCTCTCTCTCTCTCTCTCTCTCTCTCTCTCTCTCTCTCTCTCTCTCTCTCTCTCTCTCTCTCTCTCTCTCTCTCTCTCTCTCTTCTTATCTTTATTTCTTTTCTTCTTTTTTCTTTTTCAGGCTGGATCTTGGGATCCACCCGTTTCAAGGTCACATCTTGCCGATAATCACGCCAAACACATTGTCCGGTTTGGGTTTTTTTATATTAGAAAACTTTCCTCCTTCTCCCCATATCTGCATTTTTCTAAAACATTTTTTCATCGCATCCTTTAATCTCCTCTCCTCAGAAAAGCCACCAGTTTCCACAAAATCGAATTGATGGGAACAAAAAAGCACATCTTTCAGTTTTTATTCATGTTTAACTTTAAAAAAAAACAGTGGAGAAAGATGTAAGACAAAAAATGAAGTAAAAGAAAGAATTATTCAAGGAAGCCTGACTCAAGAAAAGGAAAACTGAAAAAATAAATTTTATATCAGGAGCTTATCAAATCAATACATCAGGCAGCCAGCCGTTAAACGAAAATATTTGTAATTCTCGTGTCCGATTGGTTCTGATTCAAGGAACACTTTCAGATGATATCAACTTTATGATGCAATAAAACATTTTAAATAGTGAAGAATTCGATATGAAATTTCATTTGAATTGTTAAAAATGCCCTTTCTTAATCACAAGTCACAGCTAATCTCATCAATGGGATGTTCAGCAAGTGTGGTGTAAAATACATGTCAACATTCAGCACTGCTTCATCGTCAACAAGAACTGCAGTGATCATTGAGGCTTTAAACATTATATTTAATGATAGACATAAAATATATTTACTCAGAGCGAAAATATATGTTTGTTGTTTTTTCAATTTGTAAGGTACCAACATGAAGACTCCAAGCCCTTCTAGCTCAATGCGTTTCCAGCCCACAGAAACTGTGCAAAACCTACTACGATATATATATGAAAACGATATATATACATATATATATATATATATATATATATATATATATATATATATATATATATATAAATATATATATATACAGTTTTTCTCTGCCTACACCATTACATTTAGCTTTTCCGACCCCTTTTGCCAACAGTATATTCAGAATGTCTTTGGAGTGTCAGCAACTACTGAGGTACTGAATTGGATTGAATAAATACATTTCAACACAAGGGGAAGCAAAAACGAGTTCTGGGGCAGATTCCATTTTCTCTAAGGAAAGCGTCAATTCCCGTCTCTCAATACTGCTGATGGAAGATGCCAAAAGGCATTTTTCCCCATCTTTCATAAAGCGATAATTAAATTGCTCAATACATAAAATCGAAATTTCACACTCTCTCACTCCTACTTCTCTTCCTTCCCACCGTCGTCTTTTCTTCCTGCCCTTCATTTGTTCTCTCTTTTCTTCCCTGTTATGTTTATCGCCTATGTCCTTAATCAAATTTTGAATTCCTGCATCATCACTTTCCTAAACATCTTTAGTATATTGTATGCATATATCCTATGGTACATCCTCTTTGCGTAAGTGGTTTCTGCTTGTGACATTTACGATCTGTGTTGTGTCTGAGTGATCCATCTACGGTGAATGTTTTGCAACCTGTGCTTCTGCCTAGGATCAGAATTCAGTATCAGTGCACTCATTAGAAAGTTTTATACATGTATAAATACTACGTACATACATAAATAAATACATAGATACATAGTATTCACTTGACGCAGCGGAAAATAAGCGCAACATGGCTCTATATAAGAGAGATTTAGTGATGATTGCAATGTGATATCATAATTTCATAAAATGTCATAATGCAAATAGATTTTATCAACTGCTATTCCTGGCGGGAAACAGATGTAATGATATGTAGGATCGTTCAGATGTAAATAGATTCGATCAATGTCTATAAATAGCTGAGAGCAGATGCACAGATAGATATGATCGTCTCAATGCAAATAGATTCAATCAACGACTATTTTGAAAGGAAAAATGGTAATCACAATTGCTTGAATGTATATACAGGCAACGGCCATTTAGTCCACTGTCCACCGAAATGTGTACGATCCAGGATTTGTCCTTTCTCCTCTCATGAAATAATTATTGTCGAATTGTCATTTGGTTTCGCAAAACGTGCAGCAACATACGAAGGACAAAGGGACGTTACTTCGCCCAACCACTTTCAGGCGGTATTGAATCCAAGATTTGATTGAAACGACCCAAAAGAGATATTTCCTTTCCCAAGTAATAAACCTCTTTTCAGATGAAGATAATCGTGTGTAGACGGCGAGGCTGCGAATATCAGACACTATAATCAAGAACGAAAATTGTCACGTGTTGCAGTTTGGGTTGATGTATGCCTTGTTACATTCATATGATGACGGTTGTCTGTTGTGAAAGTGGCGAGGGAATCAATGTAATAGAGTGGAAAATAATCAACTTGGTGAGTAATAATGATTCCTCGGGAAAGGAATAGAATTATCCTCGAAATGATTTATCTATCTGCTAGATTCCCTCGTATTCTATAAAAATTCTAATCGAGAATATTAACATCAGAAGGATGTTTTCAATTCAAAGAAAAAACTTACAACTGATTTCTTCAATAAATATGATATCTATTAATAACTTTAACCTTGGCCCCGTCAATTTAACAAGGATATTCTAATCTTATTGAATTAATCTCTATTTAGTGCTGATAGGATGGTGAGTTTCAATAAAATTTCCCATTCACTCACTTTTTCCCTATTTTTTTTTCATCTTCTCAATTGCTTCTGTAGAATGGTTCAATTAAATACGCGCTTTAATTTTTCCTGTCGATTCAAATCCCTTCTCTTAATACAAAACCGTCCAATAATGAATAGAATGAAAAGACAGAAAAAAAACATCACCACGACCAACAACATCAACAACAACCTCAACAACTCAGAAATAAAGTTAATGGGAGGAACTTGATTTAAAATACGGACATCTCTTTTATCAGATCAAAGCCATGGATCCATGCTGGTGCAACGTGACTTTTTGTACAATAGAGACACGCATCACTGTTCATTTGAACTAAACACGTCTGCCGCGAATGACTTCAGCCAGTGACGTTTCCAAGTCGAAAAAGGAATTATCATGCGAAATAAATGCACAGAAAAGATAAAAGTCATGTTTTGTTCAATGACACCTAACTATAAAAGTTGTCGTTGCAGCAATTTCCAAGATAGGGACGAACGAATCTTTTGAGCAGCACAAAACAACGATGAATAAACGAACAAATAGAACGATAGTTTTGCTTGTCGATTATTTCATGTACGAATTACACACCAGATCACTAAACCTGCCAGAATGGATATATTCATTCTTTTCATTGAAAAAAAAATGTTTTGATGGGGTATGTGACATCCACCTCGGAGAAGATTGAGATGGAAAATTGATTTGTTAAAATAGTGTTAGTCCTGACCCAGTGCAGACAGTGAATCTGAGCCTGGCAATCGGTACGAACATTCGTTTACGGGCTAGAATTGTTTGAGTCCACAAAATCCTTAAGGAATAACCCATTTGATAGCAGTTGATAGCATATAAGATACCTAATATGTTGCAGATGAGAGCATCAAGAATGTAACCGTTTCCTTAGGATTCTGGTTCCTTATTCCCCAGTTAATTCACAGGAAAAATAATCAAAAAGTAATTACATCATAAATAAACGTTGAAAACTGACTCAAAAGGAATATAAATGAATAAATGACAGAGTAGAAACAGTACTACACCACGAAACATGCAAACCAAGTCAATAAGAAAGTGTATATGGGAACATCCAAAAATATCTTCAGGGGAACATAATTTTCCCAAATAAAAAAACTCTCAGATTTTGGAATCCTGAACGACGACCCAATCCAAGCAAAAATTCTCGATGAAGGTGTCATGAATAAGGGAGTAGAATGGCTGCCCAATTGAAGATTTGGAGAAAGGTGAGATAGTATAAACTTTCAAGGGAACACAAAAACTTGTAGATTCTCTGGGATTGTATCCTGTCCATATCAGGTCTTGCGCGTGGAACCGTTGCAAGAACCCTCAAAGTGAGAATAAGAGAAACCATTAAAGGAATGTTGGAAGAAAAAGGGGATTATGGATAGACTGAATGAAAAAAAATGACAAACGAAAATAAGGAGATAAATGAAAATAAGATAAAAAATTAAAATGGAATTTGAAAAAAAAACGAAAGAAAGGATTATTAAGAAAGAAAATGTTAAAAAAAATCTAGAGAGCAAATAGAGACGGAGGTTTTGCATTTGGAAAAAAAAAGAATAATAAATATGGAAAGAAACTGACATGAAAAAACAGAGTTGTCAGTATAGACAGAAAATGGGGAAAATATTACACATCATTTTTTCGAACATAAAATTCTTGAACCGAAGTGATTCAAAGATCTAAATCACGTCGACGTAAATTTACACTCTTTTTGGGTTAAAATCGACTGAAATGTAAAGTAAGCTTTTAATGATAGGTGGCACTTCCGTCAGTGTCATGCCATCACTTGGCCTGTTGGAAGGCACTTGATCCGTTCATCAAATCGATGCAAGATCTTCATCCTTCGCATTCGTACAGCCAATGGAATCTTGTTCCTTCAATCTTTCAGAGGCTAAGGATCACCACCTAGAAGTGGGCAGTCTGCATTGCTTACAAAGCGATCGGTCACTCCTCATACACTCCGTCCACCCTTGAGATTTTACCTCCATTTTCTCGCGCACTCAAACACTCATGGACCATCCATCAAAAGTTGTTCTATTGTCCTCTTCAGGAACTGTCTTTCCTTTCACTCCGATATTTTATAAATTATTTCTCCCCCTTTCTTATCAAAATCTTTGTCGAGTCACACGCGAATTTTCTTTCTTTGCTTATTCATTTTTAGTTTGCTCCCTCATCTCATTTCCAACTTTATTGCTTTCCACACTTTTTGGTATTACCACTCTATATTAGAATTGTTTGCAATGTGTCAATGGTGTACCTTGCTATGAAAGGTAATATCTGTAAAATATGAACAAAAAAAATAATAATCTTTTTCGAAAAAAATGTTACAGCGAGATATATAATCAATTTGTCTACCTACGAACTTTCCTCTCTGTATTTTCAAGGAAGGCTAAACTTTGTGCCAGACGCGCCAAAAGTCTTAGTGGAAAAAATATTTTTACTATTCAAATGACAATAAGGCTGCAAATTTACATAGTCCATGAGTTCGTTTTCAAATCCGAGTCAGGATTACTGTCTCATCGATTTGTTTTTGCTGCTTTTATTTTTCCATTTTCTATTTTAATATTTATTTTACATCAATGCTTTTTTTCCTGGTCACGTTTTCAAAGATCAACAATCTGCCCTCAGGGATACCAAACTGCATCACCCGGGGCAGGAATCCGGAAACAGTGACTACCTTTATTTACGCAAATTTATTCGAGAGAGATTGTGACCTGCATATCGTAATGATCTCACTCACACATACACACATGCAAATATATATATATATATACAAACTGATTGAGAAATATGTACTGATTATTTGTACTCGTATCGGAAAATGTTTGAATGAATAGTATGTGTTTGTGTATGAGCATTTCGATAAAAGTAGTATGGTTTTGATAATTTTTCGGATGACTGAATCTGTGAATACACAATAGTACACACACACACACACACACACACACACTCACGCATACACACACACAAACATATATATATATATATATATATATATATATATATTTATATATATATATATATATATATATATATATATATATATATATATATATATATATATATACTGAATCAGGGAGAGGAAGACAGAGGGACAGAGACAGAGGGGGTCTGAAAAAGCAACATATTTAGGTTGTGATCACCCTTATGTACCAGTATAGAAAGCGAATGAGATATAACGATACCTACCCTGGATATCTCCGAATAGTTTATGAAATGATCATAAAAAATTTGTGCCCCAAACCATATAAGATGCTGTACTAGACCAAAGAAAAGTATACATGGTATATTTCAGATGTATGAACCAACGATAAAAAAAAACAAGGATCCTTATGAAAACAAAATTCAATCACGGTAGTTTTTCAAGCTATGATCATAAGGATGCATCAGATGAAAGTGACGAGGGATTTAATGCCAGAACTTACTAACTAACAGAAATGGTTGTTCCGTCACTTAATCAAGCAAAAAATATTTTTTTCATCTAATCCTTTCTATTTACAGCTTCTTCCAAAATAAACGTTGACTTTGTGATCTTCCATCCACGTTTGAGGATGTAATTCAGAATGCTTCCAAATTTTCCATTAGCAGCCTCCCAGCGGGTATGTGAGAGTAAGTGTATTTGATCACAAGTGTGCTTCGTGTGCGTGCATGTGTGTGTGAGGGGGGTGCATCTGGTCATATTTTCTTGGACTCAACTTTGAATACATAATGTGTACACTATAAGGCACCATATCGACCAGGTCGAGATCTAATAGGTACTTCTCAATGTATGATTTATACTCTGAATATTTGACAAAGAACATTTTTTCCTGTGTATCTATATATACTATTATTTATTCAATTATGGATATGATTGTACATGCAGGGGTTACAGAGATCCATTTACGTGATATATATGTATATATATATATATATATATATATATATATATATATACATATATATATATATATATATATATATATATATATATATATATATATATATATATATATATATACATGTGTGTGTGAGTTAATATATATATATATATATATATATTTATATGGCTCTTCAATTAAAATCATTTATTTGTGTGTGTTCAACCTTTTATTCTTTCATTTTAAAACGAAAATCATATCTTCTTCATTCTTTACTTTTTAAGTCTTTCCTGCAACGAATTATTTGAAAAGAAATCTATTCCGATATTTAACTCCTGGAAATTGCATGTCATCAATTCAACGCCCATTGAAACAAAGATGTGCGTTCGTCATGAAATCGTGACTATTTCGCTATTTTTGCAGCAGGACACTCACATACACAGACACCGAATAATCTTCTATTCAGATGAGAAATATTTTCTTCAGATATCATACGTGTTTTACACACTTTAAATTGCAGTTCAAATAATTTTTAATCAACATTATCACTTCACTGAATACTCCATACGTGTAAAATTGTGTTAGATTGATGTTAGTGTCAGTAAATTATGAGGATTTATCGAAAAAAAATTCATTTGTATGTGTGCAAAATCTTCGGTATCCAAGCTCATAAATAGATTTTGAACTAAATCCACTACTGATTTGAATACAGTCTGACAGTTTGTATTTTTCAGTAAACAGTAGTTTTGAGGCATTTACATATTTCCACGCCTGGTTCCAGAGCTCAACCTCGAAACCATGGCAAAAATCTAAAATACTGAATGCTCGTTTTCATGTTCAGGCTGGACACTTTTGGGAGATAATTTTTTTTTTTCGAGAATCGTTTATGAATACCGACTACTGGCATTGCAGGTAAAACATGGTATATATTATCTTCCAATATATTTGAATTATTTTAACATTGGAAATAATATTAAAACTTTATATCATGTTTTCCGGGAATGAACAATATAAAAGTTAGGAGTGAAATCAGATATTCAGCCTCTGAATTATCGATTGATGTTTACGTCAATAGTAAGAATAACGTTACGTTATCAGTCAGCCTCATTTCCTTTGATTGGTAAGTCTTCAGCATGATAATAACGATATATTAGTTCAAATAGTTTCAATCTAAAACATACGGTATGATAATTCTATCGGATTGTATAGCCATTTCTTAACTGTAACTTTCTATGTTTGAAGGAACAAATAGAACAGATATAGACTGTGAATAAACAAAATTAGAATTTGGAGTCAAAACAAATACAGATGTGTGTGCTCGGGAGTAGGCACATTTGTCTGATAGTATGTATCGATAGATGCATAAAAAAAACCCGCTAAATTGTTCTTAAAATTGTTCGAAAAGATTGATTATTCACCATCAGATCAATTGAAGAATTGGTCTCTGTCGTTGAAGTGGAAGCGTCCATACATGCAGAGGCGTCTACAATGTTCATCATTCTTGACATCTTGTATATCTCCACAAAAGATTTTGAGCCACACAAGCACATACGAGCATTCTACTGTTATCCTGATCAACTTACAGATCGTGTCATCAACCGTTTCATTTAGTTCCATGAAAAACCTCCAATTTTTTGCTTAGTTGAATAGACAGTATTTCAGATATTTAAAAAAAGACATTCTTGTAGTGTATGACAGCAATCTGAAGACGATACTGGGTCAAAACTTTCTCTTTTCGTATATGCTTACCAATGGGTCAATGTATAGTCCATGGTTTATTTTGAAAGGGACTAATATCTGATCGGCCATGGGTAATTTTTTTTCAGTTGATAACAATGGATATATATGTGCATATATACATATATATATATACATATATATATATATATATACATGTATATATACATATATATATATACATATATATATATGTATATATGCACATATATATATACATACATATATATATATGTATATATATGTATGTATGTATATATATATATATATATAGATAGATAGATAGATAGATAGATAGATAGAGAGAGAGAGAGAGAGAGAGAGAGAGAGAGAGAGATGGGGAATATATCAACAGATTCTCTGTAGGGAGGTTAGTATCAAGTATAAGAATTCATATTGAATGGTCTCAATTGTAAAAAGAACAAAATATGTGAATACATAAACATATATCATTGTTTTTATATTCATCTTTCCATGCGAATAAAATCATGGATGATGTAATACATACATAGATACACGGAGAAGATACTTGATTGAGAACATAGAAAGTATACACACGTCAATATAATCTCATATGACTTCCAAAACTAAAGCAATGAATTAAATAACATGGAACATATGCCCCCAGCTGGAAAAAAAATTCCCATTATATTTGCTATTTTTTCTCCACTTATCTTCATCTTTCTCCAAAATGGAAAGAAGTGTCGTGAAAAGGCCATCCTTTTTCTTCCCATTTTATCTTTTTATTGGCCAAAAAAATTGCTTTTGCCACAATTTTGAAATCTCCTCTAAAATTTGAAAAAAATACCAATTCATGGGAATATTTTTTACCCCTAGGGGATCAAAGAATACGATTAAAACTGATGATTGATATGCCTAGAGCCAGAATTACTTTTAGTTTGACCTGCACATTTTATTATTGCAAACATTATTACCACTTGAATGAGGGACTAAACATAATTGTATAATAAGAATTCAATGACCATAATGCTTCGAATCGAGATTTGGTCTTCGATTGATATATACATTTTATTTGTACCTACATTATCAATGATAGAACACGCATGTTCAATAGATACATAATGTGTGTGTGTGTGTGAACGTGTATTAGTGCGTTCGTGTGTGTGTGTGTATAAAAGGATGAGTAATTGTTGATATTTAGCTCGCTCCATGAGGCCCGAGTGCACAACACATACGTTGCTATCCTGGTAGCCAGTTCAGCCGCTTGGTTAAGATCAAAGAATAGTATCTGTTTTGATCAGCTTAAATCTCCCAAGCCAATGTAACGAACCCAAACCGATATGGAGCAAGCTGTGATGATGAGCCCTCCGACTGGTCATCAGCAAAGCTTGATTGAAAATGTTTATGCCCGGGAGCCCACTAAGTAGATCAGCTCCCAAGCTGGTCTTAGCCAAAGCTCAGGCATTGATCTACCGAATACCCAAAACCCATCCAAAGTGACCGGCCAAAAAGTCAATGTAGGCCAAAACTAGGTAATAGCGGAACTGTAGCCTTGGAGTCTGCCAAGTTAACCAGCCCCCAGATTAGTCTGGGCTAAAACTTAGTCAGGTGACTGACAAATCGGCTAGCAAAGTCAAGTCGAGCTAACACCAATGAAAACTGGCCTGTCCTCCTGGGAAAAAAAAGAGTACAAGAAGACTGGAACCCGAGGAACAGGTTCACACTAGTGAGGAAAATACTCGACTTTGATGGAGGACACTGAAGATAACAGGGTGTCCTCAAAAATATGAAAAAAGTACATAGAGGGCAATGAATTGAAGATTGTACCGGAGACAATGAAGGGTCACTAGGGGTTGGCATTACTAAGCACATTCGTTTTGGGGCCTACAATATTCCCGAGGCAACTCAATGAAGCAGCTTGCTCCAGTACTGCACTGTCCCATTGCACAGAGGGATTGGTCGGGCTTATCCCAACGCCTTTGCAACTCACCTTGCGGAGACTGGTGATATTTTTTAACTGCCCAAAATGAGACGCCACATCATAAAGACCTCGTGTCATAGGGATGCAAATAAAAAGATTAGCCTTTTGGCTGAGATAAAAGTGTTGTATCTGTCCTTTGACGCCCTCGGGCTAAGAAATTGATCATAATTTGGAATTGTCCTCCTTTCCAAAATCATTGATCACCATGTTCAGGCTCGTCCTGAGAGATCCATCCAGTGAAGGAGGACAAGTCTGCCGTAATGGATCTGCGATATTATGCGTCGAGTCTTAAGGATTCTTGCAGTGTAGAATTTTTCCTGTGGACATAGCCCAGCTTGTCCTGACGTCCTTGTAAAATCATGCACAAGGAATTGGCTTAATTGCAACCTGTGCCTGCACGTTTCTGAGCGTTTTGGACATCAATCTGATTTCGTGTCATATTTTTAGTCGGGGGGGATGCAAATACAGAAAATAATAAATCCACGTTGACAAATTTGCAGACAGATTTGGATGACAGGTTTAAATAGATAAGTAGGCATATAGTGATAGGAGAAGAGGAAATAAATTATGTATATATCTACTTGGATGAAGATTTTGTCTCTTCCCATAGTTACCTTTTATAGGGCGCACGGTTTCGGCAAACCAACCATTCCACTTTAATAGCCTTACGAGATTTGATTCTTCAGTCTTCAAAAGGAAATGCGATGATAGAATTGGCAAGCTACCTGTGAGCAACCTGTCATGTCAGACGTAATGAAAGTATATGAATGCACGAATTGCACGAAGCAAGCCAAGTTTTTTTACATACTTGATTCCATTCAAGTATTCTTTCCGTTTTGCTTTTATTTTACTATTCATTTAAGTTACAATCATTTATTCGTCAAATACCTCTTTGCATTCTTCTATATTTGTTATTTGGTTACGTGTCCATGTTTAATAGGCTTGAATGTACAAAGCTTTCAGTTTTTTAAATCTTTTGATAAAGTTTCTTGGGAAATCAAGCTGAAAACAAACGAGATGTGTTAAATGAAAGCAAAGTCGAACTAAGAGAGAGTTATTAAATGAATGAAAAGAAGGAATAAAGGACGAGAAAAGAAAGCAGGAGAAAAGGCAGGGGGTCACCAGAAATGGAAAATGGGGGTATTGATCCACATTATTGAGAGTGAGTTAAAGAAAATATGAAATGGGGTAGAATAGCTGGAGGGAAATTATGGAGATGAAGGAAAGGAGAAATGACAAAAGTACAAAGCTTTGGGAATGAAAAGAGAAAGAGGAAAAAGTATGAATGATTGGAAAAAGGAAGATCCGGAAGGAGGAAAAAAAAGTGAACGTAAGTAGCAGAAAAGAGGAGAATGAAAAGAAGGAAAAAAACAGTTTTTCAAAGACGACAGAAATAAAAGAAACGATAAAAAGGAATCAAAGAGAGACAAAGCTTACATAGGAATATCGATATCTTAGATCTAAGAATATTTCAACGCAGAAAAATGCAATGATAATAGGGTCTAAAAGTGGAAACGTTTTTATGTTTGGCATCAACTTGCTTTAAGATACTTTTGCTCCTGGAAAGCATGGAGCTGATCTGTTTATGTCTTGCAATAGACGTTTGCTGTCCATCATTGACGAAGCGGAAAGTGAGATACCTTTGTCTTGTCAGATGATTGAAAATAACGAACATTCCGAAAGTGTCAGGAAAATTATGATATGGAAGGTTGCTCACGTATCGATTAATGCAATGATATTTTGGAAGAGTAAAAAATAAAGAATGAAAAAACGGATATATATATATCCATGAAATGAATCATTGTGTTAAAAATGAAATATATTGGAACACATATATTTGCGATGTGCAGAAGAGCCACATCTCTTATTTCCAGACAACAATATCAACTGGTCTCATAAAACCTCAACTATCCAAGATAAATTCATTGAATTCAAGTGAAAATATACCATACTATCATGAAAGTTATGGCTTTTGAATTCGAATTCCTGTGAAGTCAGTACGAAAATTCTACAACCACTGTGCAATTCTTAGAAATTTTGACACCCAGACCAAATCACGTTTAAAAATGTTCAATATCCACCGTGACTGAAAATATAACTAAAGGACATCACTGTAAAGTCAGTAAATAACGCAGACAGTTACTATCCAATCGACAATGATCTTGTGCGTTATACATATGTTCACTGGACTGAACTGGAATAAGTAAAAACAAAAAGTGTCGGATGATAAGTAAATTGATTTCAGAGAACTTCACCAAAAGAAGCAGCAGTCTTTTCACGCCCGTCGGTGACATGTTTTGCATGAGATTAACGGAGAATCACGTTTCTAGTCTTGATGTCCAGCAGTTTGCAGTCTGGCATTCTAACAACACGGCCTGTCCATTGCCTTTTGAGTTTTCTAATTGGTTTTATGATATTTTTTACTTCTGTCTCTTTCTGATAAACTGTGCTGTCTCATGGTCTTTCCGTGTGCTGTTAATCATAACGATCTCCTGTGCTGTTTTGAGGATCGTAGTTTTTGTGTCAGTATGATTGTTATGTTCAATGTTCCTGTTTGATTGACGATTTGTGAGATGTTGTATCGGTTGAATACATTTCCTTCAATTTAGGTTTGGTCACAAAAGTTGAGCTCCAAAGCAAACGGCATGGGGAACTAAAATTCTTAATTAGGTCAGTACTGTGAAAGAAACACGGAACAGATCAACATTTAAAGAAAGAAAATAATGATACATTCGGAGTTACCCTTATAGATTTTAACCATCATTGTATACTTAATTTTTCTAATGCTGATAATTCTGCCGTATCAGGAAAACTAAGGAAACAACCAAAAATATCTGCTCATTCAACAAACAAAATGCATCTTCTCTCAACCAAGATACTCAGCGCCAATGAGCCTCTCTTCCATGATTGTTTTTTTCTCAATATGTTGATGAATAAAGTAAGCATCCGATGCAAATATACAGAAAACCGTTGCCATATTCAGTTTGATGTTTGCCTCGTTCTGGCCACGTTTATATCAAAGAACAATTGGAATGGAGAGAAAGTAATATCATGAGTGACGATGACGTTACAAAGCAGAGAGTTCTAGTAAAATTAAAGTACTTTTTTTCAATGTTTTCTTAATGATACCTACAGAAGTAATTGTACATATCAATTTTCATGAAAATACGACCACGTAAATAGATAAACTCACTACTGGAAACATGTACACATGCACCAAAGGGAGATGCAAAACTTTGATACTCTCTCTCTTTCCCTCTTTCTGTCCGTCTGTTTGTCTGTCTGTTTGTTGGTCTGTCTGTCTGTCCGTCTCTCCCTCTCTCTATCTCTCTCTCCCTCTCTCTCTATTTTAATCATCTAATTATTGGAGTATGCGTGTGTGTGTATGTGTTTGGGTTGTTAAAGTAACTCAGAAAGACATTCTTCTAAGTATCCATGGGTTTATTACATAGACCCTCAAACATCAACACCTCATCATCTATTTTCAACTTGCTTCTCTTTCATACCATCTTCCCTCTTGCTCAGGATTATTTTAGCTCAAACACTGTACTGATAAAGATCACAATGAGTCCCATAACCCAATGTATATTGAAATAATGAAAATAACCATCTCAGAACCCCAGACAATACTGGAAGGCTGAAGAATATCAGCCAAAATACTGTACTCAAAGCCACATAGAAAAACCTTTTGGTCGTTGATAATGTTTACGCCGTTCTTTTCTCAAGTGTCCCATGCACTACGAATTGGGCTTGGACTGCAGATCGTCTGATTATAATAACCTATCATTTCCTGCATCGTTAGCTGTCTATCTTGCCATGGGGAAATCGACAAGAGACTCATCATTTCTTGTCAACTGCAGACCCTGTCCTCACTTTATCGATTTTCCTCTTCTTCCCATTATTCTTACGGGCCTGTCGTTTTCTTCAAGCTACCCTCTCTCTTACAAAGCCACTACCGTTCATATAATAGTTCGATTAGTTACAATCGGTGGTAACAAATATGTTCTTTTCCCACGGACTGTGAACAATATCAATATAACCATATAAAGGTGATCGCAAAATGTTACTGACTATCACAAAACTGCTGAAAAAGGCAGTCAGTATAAGCACACAATGGTGATCACAAAATGTTACCAATTTCTATGAAGCTTAACACAAGCTATGAAAAAAAGCAGTCAATTTAACCTCCAATGATGATTGGAAAATTTTTCGACTCCCCAAAAGTTGACTGGAGGTACAGGAAGAGGATGTCAAGGTAATGAGTAGATTTCATTGATGCAAATGGTGTCATTATTTATCACGAGGAAAAGTCAATATGCACTGATTTGCATTTTACTTAACTAATATAGTATGAGATATTTGTAATCAAGGCCGGTCATTTATGGTTTTCTCTCTTTTGTTTCCCTGTACATGAAATAAAGCGTTTTATTCTTTAGATTGTTTCTGAGCCCGGTTAATTCACTCAAGTGTTGATTTTTCTTCTAATTACTTCTTAATTTATATCTGGGTCTACATTTATGAACCAAGAAACGGTAACTCTTTCAGTATGTAATCAGTTACAATGAATAAATCCTTCAACCTATACAAATCTGTAAACGGTATATTCTTAGAGTATTCTGTATTGATTGCAGCGAATCTGATGAACACGTTTCACTGAGTGTTTCTTGTTAATCTCATGGGTCTCAAGACTAAGTCTTGGCTTAAGCAGCTATAATGGACAATGGGGACAAATAGTTTGATGTATAAGCGAATTGAAATAAACAATGGATGAGGTCAAGTAGTTTGATGTACGAGTAAACTGAGGGAAGCAATCGACAGAGAGAATCGATTTGATGTATCAGCAAATTGAGGGAAGCGGTCGACAAGGTCAAGTAATATGATGTATCAGAAAGTAAGAACACGGCGTTGATAGGGTCATGTACTTTGATGCATCAACACATTAAAGGAAATAATAGGATCAAATAGTTTTATGTATCATCGAATTGGAAGAAGTTATCGACAGGATCAAGTATTTTGATGTATCAGCAAAATAAGGAAGCAGTCGACACGCTCGAATGATTCAAGCCGTGAATTGTCACACAAGAATAAAAGCAGAAGAAGAAGAAATTAGTGGATGTAGAGGACAGCAGAAATATAAAGCCTATATGAAAGTTGAAAACAAGAGAGAAAATATGTATGAACGCATGAATATATAGTTAATAATATCCTGAACGCCTGCTTATCAAACATTTCTTACTGATCCATCAGGGAAAGTTGTTGAATGGATTATTGCTGAGTAAGGAACTCATTTAGCAACAGTTTTTATTACTGCATAGATATTTACTACACACTTGCAGGCTGCATTATATCGTGTGTTTTTTTTGTTTTTGTTTTTTTTGGTGGGGGGTTGCACCTCAATTTTTGGGCAAGCACGTTTTATCCTTTTTATTGGGCCCCAATTATATAGACCGGCTGAGATAGAGAGATAAGATACATATTATGTTTCAATATATATGAACTTTATCAAGTTTGTGCTTACATATCCCCTCATGTAAAGGATTTTTTATAAATCTTTCACGTGAGCGATGATTTGGTGTTTGACATGAAAAAGAGCGGTAGAGTTCATCCATACATAGCAACATTCGTTGTTCTAAATAGATGGAGCTTGAATCATAGAGAATGAAATTAATACGTCTGTATAAAAGTCGTCAGTTCTATGATACAAAATCAATACAAGGACAACCATATATGTTGCTTTAACATGGCTCAAGATTTCTTCCAAACTTAACAAATTCAATAAGAGTCAAAATGACCGGGAATCTTATGGCCAGACCGAACAATAGACAATTAAATCAAGGCTTTCAATAACTGGTGACTAGTTTCATTGCATGAAAGAAAAAAAATTGGATGATGTGGTTATGATATCTGATGAAAAAAGTGAAAGATATTGCAAAAAAAATCTCGCTTCTTTGACTGCAGTTTTGGTATTTTCATGCAGATCAGAGATGTGAACGGAATATTATCATTCCCTTGCGTAGATGACGAGATTTTTTTCGATATATTGATCGATACATGAATTTTTTTTCAATTATCATTTCATTCGAATGTATTACTTTTCTTGAAATTACTTTTTTTTATATGAAAGTAACCACGCAGATTAGACTGGTTTTCACAAATTTGACTTTTCAAAGCTAAGATAGCAACGCTATTTCTCGAATTTCTAGCGGGAATTTAAAGCGGTTATTGATAAAAATTCAATTTAGTTTTTTTCGGTCCTTAACATTAGAGAGCAAATTCCTGTAACATCATTCACAGTGAATGAAATGCATCTGAATAGTACTGCTCTTTTTATATTCACACATATCTATATCTCACGATAGTTCGATGGAAACAGACCGATGTAAATAGATAGATTAATACAGAGATATTCATAGATTGTTCACTCAGCTCTCTCTCTCTCTCAATATATATATATATATATATATATATATATATACATACATATAAACCAAGACTAACTGGCTGATTGACAAAACTGATGACAAGAAGCAATATTATCACGCTATTAAGGACCTCGGGCTTTTTTTTTTTTTTGAATATGAATATTTGATATGGAATAGTTTGCGCATTAATTCCTCCCCGGGAAATGCTCTCCTGGAAAATTTCACGACTGTGAATTCAATCAGCACCTCCCAGTCTTTGAGGCAACCCGATTCAAATTTTTTAAGAGTGAATCGAAGACTTCTTGGCTAAATTCCCGACCCCAAAGGCAAAATCTTACACAATTCATCTGCATTTGGCCTACAAGTCGTGCTGCTTTGATTTTGCAAGTTCATACCATGTTTTTCTTAATTATTGATTAGGTTTCATTGTATTTGCTTTTGATCACTGCTCGAGCCACAGTTTTACATGTGTTTGTAATTATATATAAATATTTATGTGATTGAAGGAGTAAATACATGCATTTCGTTGTATATATGGATGTATGTACGTGCATGTGTGTGTACGTGCATCCATTTGTGTGTGTATTCATGTGTGTGTGTGTGTGTGTGTTTATACATGCGTAGGCTAGTGTAAGAAGTCATTTGTGTCTACTTCTAACGAGAATATATGCCATAGATGTAAGTATTTACTGTGCATTGCTCCGGCTAAAATCACGAGAAGAGATCACTTTGTGAAAATCAAATTTAATATGGTAATTGTCCGGTTTATTACCGTTTAAGTATCGCTCCGCTGAATGGCGCCTCAGAACTTTGGTCAGTCTGACATACAGCCACCTATTCACACCAGTACAGAACAAACTGAATTTTATAATAATGACATACAAGACTATGTTTTCACTTAATCCTCTACAAAGGGTGTTGCTTATTTTACCTCACTCAATTGCTAGTTAGCCAGTGAATAATAAAACTCACATTCGTAGAATCGTTTGTGTTACCACGATTATCCAGGGGGAGACCGTTAGATATTAATAAATCTTAGCTTTGTAAGGTAAAAGTCCATGGATATAAGACCTAGCAGTGATTGAACTCACTAGAATACTAATTGTTTGTGAAATGTATTCGTTAACTGATGTCTTATCAATGTTTCATCGTGTATACCAAGTTCATTGATCTGGCAACATTTCAGAAAAAATGAGGGGAACAATTATCATATAAACAAAAGTTGACATTACAAAAATACTTCCTAGTGAATGACCTGAAGATTGAATTCTTCAAGCGTGCCATTGTCTACACCTCAGGGATGATTGTGATGCTACATTACTTTAGTGATAGTAAAAAAACTTGTGAATTCGATATCCATCTATATCACATTCTCAAAAGATATCCCAAATGCTTGCCCGTTGCATCGCAAACGGGTGTTTGAGAGATGAATCTGATCTAAAACCACGCATATATTTTATAACAGTAGGGAAGATCCATCTGGTAAACAATAGATCAATGAAGCACGATTGAAACCCTATAAAGTAAAGGTATTCATATCCCCATTGTTAGAGGAAGACAAATGTTCAGTTGTCGAGAATATCTTTTTCCGTTTTTCTTTTCATTCAACAATTACCAGTATTTCAATACCTCTTTATATTGAACTATATCGGCGATAACATACTCTTTGTCAAGTCTGCATAGTTTTTTGACAAGGACATCGTAGCCCGAAGTTTGTTTTCCCCAGATTTCTGAGAACCAATTGTATCACGTCACTTTCATCAATTTCAAAAGATCTTTACTGGACTATGAGTGTAATGGTTCGAGATTATAGGTATTAGGGAAGTCATATCTTTTTCTTTGAGTCCGAGCAGATGAATTATATCATCATATATAAAAATGTATAAGGATCCAAAGAATCAAGAAACAAAAAATCTCATTTGGAAAATATTTCGAACAATCAAGACACGAATTAGGATGTTAATCCTGGTGCTCTTGTTAACAAATTGATACCTCTAATACTTTGTCTGATGCAATGAACTCAGCAATCACCGTGTGCCCAAAGAATTAAGTTCCACAACGAATCAAGCAACGCCTACTGAATATATTTGTAGAATGTCTACTGTATAACGCTTTCAGCAATGTGGTTGGTCTCATCTATCCGTGTCTATTCTTGTGTATGTGAGTATGACAATGTATGCAGCTTATTGTGAGAATATACTTGCTTGTATACGTATAAGTTTTGAGGTAAGTATGCAAGTGTTTGTTTAAATGCATGCCTTCGTGTGCATGTGTGTGTGTGTGTGTGTGTGTGTGTGTGTGCGTGCGTGTGTGTGTGTGTGTGTGTGCAATTCAGTGCGTTTCTCTTTAGGCCAGCAAGTTTGCATGTTTCTATGTGTGACTCCGTATGTTTCTGTGTGCAGATATATTATGTCTGTGGATGTTTGTTTCCATATATATATACATGTTCTTGGGTGTGTTGATGTGTGAAAAAAAGTGATGAAAATGCAACCCACTTTCTGTATTGAATTCTTTTTCCTCCCCCTTGTTTTTGAACCTTATGCTCCGTTTGAATTTTGGCTGAGTTTTTCGCTTATATTCAACAAACTACTCCCATTTTTGTCTTGGGATTAAAGTGTAGCTCTAATTTTAGTAGAATGAAGAGATATCATTTCTGTCAATGCATTCCTATTACCAGCAAAAGTCGTACAATTTTCCCAAACACCCCAGCCTCCGCTAATTCTGTACCAAAAGATGGAGATGTGGACCTCTTCAAAGAAACTAATTTGTCAAGTCAGCGAAGGTCAGTTTATGATATGTTAGCCTTTTAATATTTGGCAATAAACGTTGCTTTGGTGGATGAAACCCCCAAACAGCACTGCTATCAGTGCAATCCCAACCTATTGTCTGACAAGTGATTCATTGAGGTCCGATTTATCAAGGGAGGTCGGCACTTGATTGATTGAAAAAATGGCTACACTTACATATATATCTCAAATAAGAGAAGAATTGATTGTTTTCGACTATAGAGGATATAAATAGATCCTTACACTGAAGAGATCCCAGTAATTAGCTAATAGGAACTACAACGTGAATAAACAAGGCTCCCATCATAGGTTTCAACTCAGTGAATAGAAATATATACCGAGACACACTGGAGGCTGTACAAGTATCTGAGTGGGTTGCCAACTGATCATTGAATTCATTCAATGCTGAAATTCTGCTTATCTGTATACTCGACCGTTCTGACTCTCCACAACAAGCCTGAGTTCTGGCCCTTCAAAGCTTAGATCAGTCACGAATCTGACCTGGAAACGTACATGACATTACACAGAAATGAGATGGGAAAGGTATTTTAGAGGGAAGGACTCTGAAGAATAAAAATAAGTTTATATATTTTATCAAACAATTTGAAATTTATATATATATATATATGTGTGTGTGTGTGTGTGTGTGTGTGTACATATACAATCGATTCAAGAGCTCCCTTCAGAGCACACTGTCCTCCCTTGAGCAGTGTGTGCGTGAGAACAAAGCGGATGGGCAGTCCGGTCATAGCTTGGCAAGATGCCCTGTTAATCAGCGGTTGGGCATTCTCTGAGACGGTTACATAGCAGTCTATGTATACATACATACATACATACACACACACACACACACACACACACACACACACACATATATATATATATATATATATATATATATATATTGCTTCTCATCTCTATGTAGCTATTTTGTATGAATCATGTCTATGCCTCCTGGCAAATCTGCTAAGATATATTTTCAACTATATCAACCGATCTTTTTATCGCTATCTTGCAATTTCAAAGTCTGAACTCCAACTTCTGAAAAAAATATAATTACGAATTCCATATTGAATATTTGATGAGTCTATTTTAACGCAAAAACGAAACTTGATCGTATAATGGCAGATGTTTAATTTTTTTACATAAAGATTAATATTCACGCGTACAAACACATGCAGTTCTTAGACATGCACACGATTCAAACCCAAACACAATTCTCTTTCTCCCTCACTCTCTCTCTCTCTCTTTCTCTCACAGACACACACACATACACATACACACACATACGTACATGCTATTCTATCAAAAACACTTGCAATATGCACACAGAGTATGGAATTTCTCTAAAGTACGAATTATTGGTATTGTATATAAAAATACTGACTTCAATTTTCGAATATATTTATCACATGAGGATCGCTTCTGTCGACCCCAACAAAATCCCCTATCATGAACCTATGTTATATTCCTGATCAACATATTCTTATCTATGACGGTTATTTTTTGAAAACGTGTCATGTCTTTTGATATGATTGGAAATCGAAACTGCTGATTGTCAATATTTTCTTGCTAAGTGCCATAAAATTAAAATTCAATCAACGTTTTTCTTTTTCTTTTAATTCAATATACAAGAAAAATCATATTTTAATGTTGTGGTAATTTCATGGAAAACCAATTCTTTGTTCGATAAAATCTTTCTGATACGTGATTGGAATTTATCCGAACATAGAATTATTTCCAGTCCAAATTTTCTGTATCAAAGTATAAGCATGCCCATGCATCGTTCAATCATTCGGCAGT
>OY735220.1:17596365-17603865 GCA_963457665.1 Thysanoteuthis rhombus
TTTGAATGGAACCTGAAAACAAAATATCCAACGTAAAATTCATTGATTTACTCCACTGAATAGAAAAATTAAATCAGCTCAATCAGATGTAGAAAAACATCACTAGCAATATTAACTTAAACTGATGAAAAACAGCTCCCTCTAGTAGAAACAAATTATTATTTCAAATTTCTTTATTATCTCCCTTTGTGTTATAATTTCATTTCCATATCATTTTCCTTGTTTTTCTCTCTAAATTCCTATATTCTTTGTTTATTTTTTCCAAAAATATTTTGTCTTTTCGATTCAAATCCACCATTATCCTCTTGGCCGGGAGGGGTACAAAAACACACAAGATAGGCATAGTGATAATCACATATGGAGAACGATCCAAAAAAACTGAGATTCGACCCCAAAGACAAACGATACAAGCCGAAAGAAAAGACTTTCTTTGGAATCATAAAACCGTGAACTACTTTATGACCTCGGCATCCCAACTGATTGCCAAATCATACAAGAAAATCAGACTTTGAAGTTGCACACAAGGGAACATTGACCTCCGGACCACAAACAGAATACAAAAGACGGTGTGAAAACTGGAAGGTACCAGGACTTGATCGAGGAGCTGAAAATGGTGTGTAACGTTATGGCTAATTCAATGCTAGTAAATCTAAGTACACTTTGGAAATAATCAAGTACATTGATATGAAGTTTTAGAGTGTGAAAAAAAACAGAGCTACTGTGAAACGTAAGGATGCTAATGAAAACTACGGTGACTCTTCTTGTAGATTTTTTTCCCGGTCGTAAAAACAGTTTCCTATTTGGATGTGGTGATCTGTTTAGTTATCAAAGTATCTGATGCCTTCAATTTTCCACGACTTCTCTGGTTTGTTCGGGTACCGTTTGTTGGTATGGTCGAATCTTAGTCATTTGCATAGTTCCTAGGATATAACATCAATTAATCTACATTCCGTATACCTGTACTCTTTTTAGACAACTTTTAATACTTCCATTGATTACATGATTTACTGTCTACTATTTCCTTAAACAGTTGCATTTGCTGTTTTGAGGGAACCATGTTGATTTTCATCCGTTCCTGATGTAATTGGTTTGGAATTTAACAGTGAAAGATTGTGTTTTACCTCTTTTTTGGCGTAGCCTTGTTCATGATTTTCAATCTGCAGCATTTTATATTCATATCCAATGATAACTTTGATATTTCATCGGGAATCCACGAGGAGTAAAGTTACTCAAACCTTCAGTGCTCTCTTCAGTTTCTCACTGATTTGAATATTGCAGTCGTTTTCCTGTTTTTGCTTTCACTTCATCAATCTTTTCAGCAAAAAATGCTAGGACTATTTGGAGCTCAGAAATCAGCTTCCACTTTTTACGATTATCGATTAAATTGCAGCTTTGAATAGATCGATCAAACAAAGAGAGTAACAAAAAAAATAATGTTTCGTTTGTTGAGTTAATAATTATCTAAATTCGTTGTTTGAACATTTTTATTTCGATTCCGCCGAGGATTAAGAACTGTTGCGGTTGAAAGAGCCTACTGGAAGAGATACATTATTTTTTTTCATTATTTTATTAGTAATTTAGAGTGATGTATTTTTATAGTTATGTGATGACATCTGCATAGTCTTATGGGGATAGTTGCTGATAGATTTACAAGTACCTTAATGTGTATTCGTCAAAATGTATTCTCTTTTGAGCGTGAAAACAAATGTTGGGGTTCAAAACGTTGAAACAAGAAATTATATCAATCACCTTTTGCTCATTGACAATGAGTGTTTTGTTCAGGGGGGAATTTAACTCCACATCAGTGGTGGACACAATCCCTTGGGATTGTTTATCAGTCGTGAGATATCATTAAGGAACATTATGTGCTGGGGAGGGAGAATGGGGATATGGAATGCTTCAGTAGACGTATCACGAAACATCGATAAATCCTATTGAGAAATGAGTGAAACAAGATGACTGATAAAGGATGCCCAGTTCAGTGTTCTGAGAAGAGGAACAAAAATATTCATTTTACCAGTTTGAAATTAACGATGTGATTTCTGCTATGGAACGCGTGTCGATCTCTACTGTGCAAAATTACCTATGTAGTATGAATTATTCATGACAAACACGTATGTAACTTTTTATCAAATTCATACATACAACCTTCCAATAAGTTACTTAGATACTATCGATTTTTTCAACCCAATTCGGAAAGTGATTGTGTCTTCTCTCAGCTCCATATATCTCCATCCCTGCCTGATTATGTATTTTCCAATGATCTTCAAAGAGTCGGCTGATTTCTCTTTCATAATTTTTGCTACAAAAACTACAAGAAAAGTTGTCGTTCGGGATGCATCACCCAGGCGTTAGAAAATGACAAAAAATCGATCCGAGGTGTTCAGGTGTAGTGAAATGAGCATGCGTAGAGTAAATTAGGGTACATCTGCTGAACACAAAAGTTCATCCCCAAAGTTGAAAAAAAACTTGAGTGTATCACATCGTTATCTATACAGGTAATCCCCGTTTTCCAAATTTTGTTTTACGTCAATTTGCCTTTCCCAAGAACTAACATTAGAATGCTGAGCACTGCCATCAGAAACTGAGATAAACGAAGGAAGTATTTGAATTTATTCAAATGTAAAAATCTTTGAACATCCTATGATCCAGAATATGGCATTCTTCTCTACATCTCGGTTGCTATGTTAAATGTTGAATTTGTCTTCACACGTTGCTAACGTGTAAATACGACATTGTCATTGATTACTTACCTTTATAGATAGATCTATCATACACCCATTCGTTGATATTTAAAGTATCCAGCAAACCCGCCCCATATTTCTGTCCACTCAAAAGATAAAATTGTATTTCTGTTCAGTCAAACCTTACAAGAATAACAAGTAAGGTTACATTTTAGTCTACTTCAAATTTACCCATATGAATTGATTAGTGTTTGTTTTGTTTTTTTTTTGCTATACAGCACGAATTAAATGTTTTATGGAAACGCTTCCGGATAACGACTTGAGCCTATACCCGAGACAATTTTGATTAGGATCATCGTCCTGTTGGGTTTCTTCTTGGCGTCAGTGGTCGTAGATCAGTAATTCTGCCAAGATTTACTGAGGTCAAATCTAGATGTGTTGAATGATGAGTTGCACTTCAGGGAATATTGGAGTTTTGTTAATGGCTCTTTTTTTGTTGTTGTTTTTAAATTGTGTGTGTGTTTTGTTTTTGTTTTGTTTTGCTTTGCTTTTTCTTTTTTTGCACTGTTATGGATTTTGGCCATAGTCCATCAGAGTCGAAACTAATGGACAACGGAGGTGAGTTCAAAGCTTGGACAGGAACTGTCTCAGATGCTACATCATATACATAGTTATTAGTGAAGAGGGTAGTTCACATGACATTACAAGGATATAATTGATTGTTGTTAGATTACAAATGTTTCTTTTTCCCTATTATTCCCTTCTCTTTAGCGGTGAGTGTTAGTTTTATGGATTTGATATCATGAGTGGAAATTTTCAGACCAAATTCCTGTTAATACGTATGTCCATCCACAGTCTTCAGAATCCTATCTCGAGTATATATGCCCGAATATTGGTGTGCTTGAATGTGTGTGTATGGATGCATGTGAATTGTATAGGTGTGTGAGAGTGTGTGTTTTCATGTGTGTATGTATGTGTCTGGATGTTCACCTATCAATGTTGAGAAAACATTTATTTCACACACCAAATACTTATTCAACATAATATCCATCCTCGTCAGTTTTATAAAACATCCTTGTACGAGTTTTAGCATGAAATGTTGGCATTATAAGACGGGAGTTATTTGATATTTTGTAAGTAAGAAAAGCCTGCTCCTGTTTAAACTCAGAATAATATACGAAATTATACGTATAGCAAAACCCTCTATTCTTCACACAGTTATTCTGAAATATATATATATATATATATATATATATATATATATATATATATATATATATGTATATATCTATATATATATATATATATATATATATATGTATATATATATATATATGTATATATCTATATATATATATATATATATATATATATATATATATATATATATATATATATATATATATATACACGTGTTTTGCTGTTTCTTTGGCCCGTTCCTGCGTATGTGATTCAGTATATGAGGAGAGTGGGAGAGAGAGTGTATTGGTGTTGGGTTCTAAAATCTGCTCACATTTAAAAGATATCTCAGCCTTTTCGACTCCCATTCTGTATCCCCTCGTACAATGCAAAATCATTCTTTCAAATGCGCTTCTGTTCTCTAAAACCTGACGTATGCATGAACAAAGCCATATTTAAATTCGAGGGAAAATTGATCGACGATTCAGTTCAGCTTCAACTTCATGAATGATGTCAATCAAATTGCACAAACTGAACACATGTAACAGATATGCTCATGAGCAACAACACCGGCATATAAAGAAAGAATTATGGATTCTAACCTCTTATCTTATAAGGAAATACTCCCAAAACGGGATCCATGTTACCCGCTTCACTGTTGGTTATTCTGTTTTGCTCCAACTAGTACATATAAATACAATCGTCATTTAAACGATGATATTAATTACAGATTCAAAACTTATAAGTTAGTTGAAGGAAATGTTATCGATATTTTTCGACTTAATACAGAATGATACATCGTCGGTCACCGAATGTAGATCATTTTTGCTTCTGTAATAATGGTTTGTGATACTTATTTTTCGACTGTTGCGTCGAGTTGAAGAACACTTGATATCCGCTTGAATCAGTTTTAGTACGGAACAAGACTGCAAATGTGAATCTCACACTTTGCATCTTATCACTTTCATACTCATGGTCTGATGTGTTATTACCACCCTTCGTTCTCATCACACTTTGTTTCATCATCATCAGCCTTTCTCACTTCTGAGAAACTTATTGCCCATTGGGACCATTGTTGGTTCGATAGAATGGATTATACGACACATTTTTAGAACATGGAGTGTTGGAAAGTCCTTGGAGCATCAACACTTCCGTTGCAGACGGCCGTATCAGTCTATTTCCATTACCACATTTACGCTATCCAGTGTCACTGAAACAATTTCTTTCACCAGTGTCTTCTGCAGTGTCGGCCATTTTATCTTATCTCCTTCAGATCGCATGGCTCTCATCGGTATATCTCCAAATTTGATGTGGAAACATTTGGGATATAGTGTTTATTTAGAAATTCTGTCAACGTTGGTCTTGCTGTGACAGTGACGGAGGTGGAAAAATATTAGCCGAGACAGAAAGGTGGTGAGAAGTAAAGGAGATAAATTATGTGTTAAAACTGAGGTAGAAAAAGTCAAAAAGAAAGTGAAGAAAGATGGAAGTCGAACAACTATGTTCATGACGCTACAGAGGGGGGAACGGGATAGGACACTGGGCATCGTGAATATCTTGATGTGAATAAAGGCAAGAATGTAGGGGGAAAATGATTAATGATTAAAAAGAAAGAAATAATCAATTGATGAAATCAGACAATGAGTTGAGAAATGAAAGAGTGAATGACTCAAAGATTCAAGAGAGTTTCTTTATAGTGTACCGGCTTCAAGCTATACGTAAATTTTGAGTTAATTGTTATATCTACAAGTTTTACCGCCACGGTTGTCATAGGATATTAAAGCTGTATTCATGTCGTTGTATGTACAAGTAATAACTGAATAAAGTCTACATGTAACGCCTTTTAACCGCCTGTCCCCCATCTGAGCAGATGAGAGATCAAATTTGGATAAAGAAGACTATGATAAAAAAAACTGCAACTATGAATAATTAGATTCCTCCTGAGTTTCTTTATCAAAAAAATTCAGATTTAACATATTAGAGAAGAACAAAGTAAGCGAATATATTGCGTCTTCCTTTTTTTAGGTGAATATACACAACTCCCTCAAATACAAGACAGGCCTGAAGTTATACCACTTACTTTAATCGTACTCACTTGAATACCCATTTCTATCAGGTACATAAATGTAAACTCGTGCATAATTCATAATTACTTCATTCACTTATGCATATTTAAATTTTCCAGGACAGAACATACATGGAGTTACATAGGTCAATGTATACATTGGGAAAGAGTTTTATTCAGGTTGAAATCCCTACCCCGTTCAGGATGGCGAGATTAAACTTTAACTCGGATATGGAAAATAATTGCAAAAGCCTACCTTCAACTTACAAAATGTCTTCATATCAATAATTAAATGTTGGTAATTTCATTTGATAAAACAGCATTCACTTCCGATCAGTAAAATTATAAATAAATTATTTCACTCAACCAAAAGTCAAAAGCACACTACATATATATATATATATATATATATATATATATATATATATATATATATATATATATATATATATATTCACAGAAACATTCACGGACCCATGTGTTATCTCCTACCGCAGATCCAAAAACATCAGAGACATGATTAGTAGCAATAATATCGTTAACAATAAAGTCGTACACAAAAATACACCTAGAACAATTAAATTCTGCACACCTTGCAACATAAGAAACAGTCTATGTTGCAACCACCTCAAGTACACCAACACATTCACAAGCACCACCACAAAAGAGAGTTACCACATATATCACAATAGCAACTGCCGCAGAAAGAACATTATATACCTTCTAGAGTGCAATAGATGTAAGTTGCAGTACATAGGTAAGTCCGAGTGGCAATTTAATATTAGACTCAACAATTATAGACATAGGATTAAGTCAAAAAATAATCGTAGCCCACTTCCTGTAGAACTACACTTTCGCACACCTGACCACAATTTTGCCACTGACGCTAGCTTCACCATCATAGAAAAAATAGAAAAAACTACTCCAATTGACATAACTAAAGTTCTAGAAAAACACGAAGACATGTGGATCAACAAACTTAAAACACTATATCCTAATGGATTAAATACTAAACTGATCAACCTTCACCACACAGAACACTAATACACACAACTCCTACCATTAATATCCTCACATCCACATCTAAGACACATTCAATAATTGAAGCTTCAAAGTCACCTAGACCCATAGGAAAAACTTCACCTTAGCCTGTTATAACCCCTGTCCAAATCATAGCCAAAACATTTTCAGTAACTTTTGAGGTTGATACCTATGTAGCTCCTTGACCCCACCACCGCTCCTTCTACACTATCCCAAACATACCAAAAAATCCACCTCCACAACACTACCCCCTACCTTGACACACTCTGCCCTCCCCAAGACCAACTGCTGCTGCTTTACCAAAATCCCAATACCTGCTGGTCATTGTTACATTCAGCAGGAGGCCTCTAGTAGCCCTGACAACAAAACTTACCCACAATGCATAGCCCCTGGCAGTGGACTCTGGTTCCACGTGGGACATTTTAATTCACACTCACACAACACACACCACTGATGATGGGAAGAATCTCGAAACATGTATGGACTTTTGACATATAAGGTTTAATAAACCTTACCACCAAAAACTTCACT
>OY735220.1:17608865-17719530 GCA_963457665.1 Thysanoteuthis rhombus
TCTCTCTGTCTCTCACATCCTGTCTAATATCCAAATGTTCTTTCCTTTTTTCATCTCCAGAGTAAATTCCATAGCAAGCACATCTACCCATCTCCAGAAAACTCCGTCTTTCAAAAAAATCTCTAATTCTCTTTCATTCAATCACGTGACAGTTCACAAATAGAAAACGACAAGATTTTGTTTAAACTGAATCGATCCCTAGAACGTGAGAACTTGTCTCGAGGCTTTATTTCGTTCAGTAGTAATTTATGAACTCAACCTTGTTGCGTTATGCAACTCAACTCGGCTGGTATAGATCCAATCTTGTCTCCCATGCCCATGTCACGTTTATGGAAACTAGTTGGTGACATTCATATTCCAACTGCATAAACATAGACTCTCATGCAGGGTTACTCATTTTGCAGTAAGACACCACAGAGTGACTTTGGCTACTGTGTTATCCTTGAAATCGAAATGAGTCATCGTACACTTTACGTGAATGTATGTTCTGTTCAATTTATCGCATCAATCAAGGTTTTTTCAGAACCCATAAGATCAATGTTTGTCTCTATATAAACCCTGGCATCACTGAACGTGACAAAGCAGCTGTTTTGGCTATCCCTACGACTGTTTGAAATGTGTGAATGATGTTGTGATCTGTGAGTTGATTTCAAAAGTTGGGTGAGTACTTCAAATGGGATCAAGGTAAGGCAGAGACTGTTTATTCATTCTTAGTTAATATCCAATTACTGAATAATTTTTGAACAGACCTCGTAAATATGAGCCCTAATCACAATACGTGTTTGTAATTCAACTGCCTTGATAAGGGAGAGCATTTCCATTGAATATAAAGAAATGATACCAAACATGTCCAGCGATAATTCCCCGGATAGGAACAATGTATGCATGAATAAACCTCATAGCTTATCATTTTACATCATAATTATGATCTTTTTTAATTAGTTTTTAACGTATTTAGATAACTGTAACCAATCATCTCTCCGGAAACAATGCAGAAGAGGGACGTATAAATTGTCCTTACCTCTAGTTTGAATGATCTTTACACCTGACACAGTTTATCCATGTGACTAATTCAAGCCAACAGAAACTTCCTATCGGCAAACCCTACTTATCCGAACCCAACCTCGTCTAGTTTTGTGTAAATCCAATGATGTTTCTCAATTGTTATTTTTCACTGGTTGTAGATGAATTCTAATACAATTTGTTTCGGAAGTTTCTTATACAAATGATTGTAAATCCACATTCAATATACCTATATAAATACATATATTTTTCACTCAAGCCAGTTTTTAAAATGGCAATACAACCATTGCTGCATTCTATTGCTGTTGCTGAAATAATAATGATAAGAAAAATGGGAGTTCAGGTTGCTCCATATTAAATTCTGTCTTGGAATATGCAGATGAACAATGATATAAGCAACAAAACAGTAAATATTTCATCAAGATTTGTTTCATTTGAAGCAATAACCTTTTTTCAGTGAACTTCCAATGATAATATACATTCTAGATAAAATGCATTAGATTTAGGGGTTATACATGTTCTGAAAGCACGAATTATTGCTTCTCTGTTATTGGAGCATTAAATACGGATATGTAGTGCAAAAGAGTTGAAAAAATGACTATTATTCAGTCAATAATTATGATTAAGTACATATTTGGTAGTTCTGATTTGTTTAAGAAATCTAATGTTCAACAATGGAAATGACTTCCAAGCAGACATTAATTTATTTTGAATTCTAATAAAACACACAATAAAAAAAATGGGAAAGAATCCAATCGTTACTAATTGTTTTGAAAAAAATACAATTTCAGCCAAATATTACATCAAAATGTAACTCTTAAAATGAAATACAATCTTTAAATGAATCTATAGAAGCAAGAATTTTCTGCGTGACGACTCTGTCGTCCCATTTCATTCGTTCTTTCGAAAGATATTTTTCATCACTAGCTCAGGAGGAATTCTTCGTTACTACGTATTTGCTTCTTGAACTAACATTCTGAGGACACATTCCATGGTGAAACTACTTGTAGTAATATTTGTAGTAATATTGTATTTTCAAATCAACAATATCAGGGGTACATAGATGTGGATCAAATAACAGTAATTCCCCTTGAACGCCTGCCTTTTTTAAGGATTTAGCAGTGTATCCCATTAAATCCTTTGCAAAGCCCGTTTGGTGGATTGCAGTTGATTTTGGGAACCTCTGTATATTCCTAAACTGTCCAATCCTCAGGCTCAAGGCACATTGTGGAATTCCCTAGCCATTTTCAGTGTCCTGAAAACCGGTAGCACAACTTTGACCTCACTCGACCACTGATCAGAAATGACATTTCTTTGTATGCATGACCAGGCTTTTCCCCAAAGAGTTTACAAAGTTACGTGTGATATCCAGGCAACGTATCTCTATCATTCAAAAAGCTTGAGCCATCTCCCCATCTTATGTAGGCATTTTGAAAGAACACCAAATCACCCAATATTGTGACCAACTCCCCAAGGGACGACATTCAACTTCTTGACTACCTAGTTAGTATTCTTAAAAAAATGATTCCCGTTGGAGACACTGACGATAACGCAACAACACAGCTGGGGATGATCCTGAAATCGGGAGTAACGCTAAGGAAAGGTGTGTAAAACCACACGATGGACTTTAGTGAAGGAAAGTGTATCGATATTGCCCTAGGTAACTCATATCTTCGTTGATATTAAATAAGTGGGATAAGGCTTTATATTGCAGCCTTATTTTATTTCCCTCAACCAAATATCAGATCTCTCTTATAAAGGATTTAATTTCAACATTTATTACTTGGTTGTTTCCAATAAAGTTATTTTCCCTGGTTACATAATGCATGTGTTCCTTCATACAATGGGAAATTTCGCGCGTCATATAATCAATTTTATACCATTTTTTTTAATACCATTTATACCATTTTTTTCAAAACGAATTAAAAGTGAATACAAGTTTTTTTGGAAAATCCAATGCATCAAGAAAACAACTATTACAAGAATTCAAGATCTTAAATTATCTAGTGGAGAAAAAAAATGACTGAGTGTTTCCAGGATGAGGTTGTCAAAATTAATTTGTTTGATTATGGGAGACACTCAAATACTCACAATAAAAATGGATGAATTAGATTAAAATACACATAATGATAAAAAAATATTCCGTTTTTCCTGTAAAGACAAACTTTGCATGATTTTTAATTTCAAATCGAAAGCAGAACCCTTCTCCAATATCTGTCGTGCTGGGAAATATTTTTCAATAATGGCATTGATGGAGGAGAGGAAGAGAAGAAAAAAGTCGATGTAATTTCTCATAAAGTTCAATCAATTATATCCTCAATAAAATTACGTTTCAGATCCCGAAAAATTAAAAAGGTTTATGAAATAAGGTCCATAAAATGTGCCTGTTCGTTGAGCACATGAAATTGCACAGAATCTCACTGAATAAATAAAAACGTCGGAAGCCAGCTGCATAACCTGAAATAGTTATTGCATCATCAAACTTGCTGGTTTTATTTTCAGGGATTATGACGAATTTGTTCCCTATCTTTTTTTTTTGTTTTTTTCTTTTTGAAAGAAATATTTTCTACTCTATCAATGTATTCATTGCATACTAAACCAAAGGAACAAAATATTATCAGTTATGTCAAAGCAAACCCTCTCTCAGATAGAAAGAACATCAACCGTTTTGAAGATGGCTGAAAAAGACTTTTTTTATAAAAGAACAAATTGATCGAAATGATTGGGGAATATCATATTCGAAGAATAAATTTTGATGATTTATTATTACACAAAGGAAGGAATCAAAAAGCAACGACTAACAGAATAAACTTTTACACTTAATGAAAGAATTCAAATATTGGCACCATTAACATAGAAAATACTGGAGAAATTAAAATAGTGACAAAATATTGTTTATTTTAATTAGCAAATGAAAAATGCAACTGTAAATTATAATTGATTTTAAACCTGTATTAAAATAAAAGTCCCTCAATAATTTCAACTTCCAACTACTTTAGGGACAAGATAACTTTTTTTTCGTCTTTACTAAGGAGATTCGAAGATCAAGATTTTCAAGAGAATTTTAATTTCTATATCTCTCCAATCATTCGCTGATTTTTCTTATCTTATAACGTTTCTAACAGTGGATTATTTTGCCTCTATTCATAATTCTGATTCTGAGAATAGTCTTTTTCATTATTGTATATATTTCTCGAACTGTTGTTTTTCAAGCATTATCTAATGTATTCCGATTTACATTGCTTAAATAATATGTTCAAAGATGGATTCCTCTCAAAACTCACCTCATGCTGAACTAGTCGTCTCCGTTAATTTCATTTTAGTGGATAAATCCCATCCCACACCTCTTGTATAGACAATTATTCAAATTTGATGCATTATTACAAAATGAAAAATCTTCAAAGTATCAATTTTAACATTTGATTTGACACAATGTTACTGTCGATTCAATTTTGAACCTTCTTCGGGTTCATATTGAATGTAATTGTCTTCAAAAGCTGCCAAAAACTTTATATGTTCCTCATCGTTCTGAGCAAAAAAATGTTTAATTAGAGTTAAGAGTCGAAATCCCTTCTTTGCATGGAACCAAATTATGTCTAAAAATCTGATTCTTTTCTGGTCAGGATATTCGTTTTTGTTTTTTTTTTCGTATCATCCAGATCTTCTTGTTCTACGTTTTCTGCCCCTTTCTTCTTCAACTTACGCCCCTTCTCTCCAACCATTTCCTTTTTCACTGTTTGCCATTTATTTTTTCATCCTGATTCCTTTTACCCATTTTTCATCGACTTTTTTTCTATCATATTTACACGTGTTTTTCATTCCATTTTTCAGATGTTTCCCCCAAAATTATTGTTTACGTAACACTAAAATAAATCATCAATCAGAATTGACGTCATGTTTTCGCTTTTCTCAACGGAAGACACTCAACACAACAGCAACTGATAATAGCTGGGAAAAAAAAATGAGATTATATCCAACATGAAATAACACAATCAAACTTAAACGTTGATATTAACTGTACAATATGAGTTTAACGTCTTTTCAAACTACAGAATACACGTTTTAACTGTGAACACTAGATTGATAGCTTGAAGCATCTAGTTGAGCGACAAAACTCATTTGAAATGAGTCAAAAAGGTCTCATGCAATAGATGTAATATGAAGTCTCTACATGATGCATTCATAGCAGTAAGTTGTGATTGTATTACAGAGTTAGAGGTCACAGCTTTCGTTTGTGAGGGAGTGTTGTTTGCGTTGTATACTTCATTCTGTTGTGGCTACATTTGTTGTTCCTGGGGGAAGATATCATCAGGGCCACAGGAGACATACTGTTCAATGTGTTGAGTCGTGCTTCATTAACTACGCTGTCACTTTTATGAACTAACTGTCAGTGTCCTCTAAACAATCCATTGGATCCCGTAATAAGTTAGACTCTACAAGTTTGAATATTGCCTTCTCCTATAAGTGATTATAGAGAGGCCTTTATGCCCTGCTAGATACTTTGATTACACGGGAATAATATCCCACCTTTTTCATTAGTGTTGGTAGGAGGTAAACCTTAGCTAAGACCTAATATGCTGATTCCTTTCCCTTCGATCGAGGTAATCAATATTTATTTAGTCTGACCAACTGAAAGAGGGAAATATGTCGTTCTGCTTATGCCCATTTCCCGCCTTGGAATACAGTACTTCGATGAACTATTAATCCTGTGACTTCAATAGAGGTTTAGAATCATCAAACCCTTTGATGTATGTGAAAGCATTGAAACTATGTGATTTTATTCAAAGCAGTAATATTTCTAATTAGATTTGATGTCGCCAATGGGAAGAAAAAATCAAACAAGAAATAAAATTATTTTCTATCTTAATTGTTTTCTCTTCGAAAATAAGTCAATCGTTAACAATACCACCATGATGAGCTACGATAACCTTACTTCAAAAACTATATTCATTACTATCATCAGCAGCAGCAGCAGCAACGTCTTTCAGTTTCTAATTCCACTCCGCTTGTCTTATGATTTTGATATAAAATATTTAGATATGTTTTCTCATGATAATAAGCTGTTGATTTATCTTCTTTTCATTTTGAAAGAACATGTTCAATTATTTATTTTTTTGCTGTTAACAAAGCTGCCACAATAAATTCACAGCAGTATTTAAACAAGGAAGACATTTTCTGATCTGTTTTAGCCTAGTTTCGTAGATTAATTTTCTCTTGAGGTTCCTTCAGGATTCATTTCAATGAAGGTAGGAACTGTCAGAAAAAAAGAAGAGGGTAGGATGAGCAAATAGTTCAAAAGCCTTTACGGGATGAAATTCATATGGAAGGGAAAGGTAGATGAATAATCAACACCCTAAAAAAAATAATATTCTGGTTGTTTGATACATCATCAACGCAAATCTATTTCTTTTTCTACCATTTGTAAACGTTCTTACCTGAAAATGACAGGCAAAATCAAGAAATGATTTTGGCAAAACTATCGGAATGCTTTTTCCAGGATCTTGTAAGGCATTTGGTTTGCAAACAAAACGTATTTTAAACAAAGCACGGAAAGAGTGAAGAAATCGGAAAAAATTCTGAACAAAAAGTGACAAAATGAACGTAGTAGGTAAAACACCTGCTGATAAAAATCTATACATGGAATGCAAATGCCGTTTAGTCCAGATATTTTTGCAGGTTTTATTGTGATCCAAGTTTTGTTCGTCGTCCAGTCATATTATATCTTTCCTCATTTTATGAAGATAACGTAGCGAAAAACTAAACACAAGATCCATAGTTTTTAAGACGATAATAAACCCACATATATATATATATATATATATATATATATATGTGTGAGTTTGTGTGTGTGTGTGTGTGTTTATGTGTGTGTATGTGTGAGTTGTGTTTGTGTGTGTGTGAATGTGTGTGCATGTCTGCTGTTAAATTTTTACATGGAAGATGTTACCCAAAACATTGATCGATCAAAGCTTTTACTTTTATTATGAAAGAGCGATTGTGAAAAAAAACTATTAGTTTTCTGTGAGTCTGAGTCAATGCAAGATTATGTTTCATCGTCTCTCTTCTTCCCAAAAAATAATATTTGACAAATACTCCAAGGCCTTAACATAGCCTTTTCCTGAACATATAGCGTGGTGTTGTAGTACAAGACAAACGTTCGTCACGTATGTAAACAATATCATTGTCCGTAGTAACAAAACATGTCGTGTATATTTTCATCAGTTCCCTGGCGTGCTGAACTTGTTTGTTGAAGCAAATAAAAACAAGTGTTATACTGATTATAACAATACTGAGGATTTCTAACAGGTTTGGATAAATAAGGCATGCATGAGATCCAAATAGTGGAGAAGTGTCATTGAATGAATATAGAGGACTTGGAATTGCAGAGACAATATGCATATCCTGGGATAGCAAATGGTGGCAGCTGGAGTACAAAGGTACTCGACCGGCCTGTCTAGTCCGAGAGAAAAAATAACTTTAGTTCATTTTTCAAGGTTTTTATACGGTTGGGGTTCATTTGCAGGAAATAACAAGTGGAATTTATTTGCAGAAACTTGTTCCCTCCTGACTTGGCTTGAATTTATAATCTCGGGAATTACCGGCTTCTCGCGTGCTAATACCCATATTTTTGTCTGTAGACAGAGAACTACCATCTACATCTTAATCTTTCTCCTGAGACGGGAACAAATTGTCTCCATTGTCAAGTGGAAGAGGAGAAATTGGGCATTTAGCCTGAAGTACTAAACGTCAATAACGAACGTAGGTAACTTTTATTTACCTTTTTCAATTCTGCATTGGAAGAGATCCTTCCAGGAAATTTTAAAAACATCATTATTAATCCTCCAATGGAATCATTTAGACTATCATGAAAACAGCCCGTTTGACCAGACATTTTGGGGTCGTAAACAAAAATACTGGTGTATGTACTTTTAATTATACATTATTCTCAATATTTTTGCTTTCTTTCGTTTTACTATCTTCTATTTGCATTTAACAGTCACTTGGAATAGTGCTCTTCTTTGTTTATTTGCTAAAAATTGTTTGTTTTTTTTTCTGCCTCCATTCTTTAATATTGTAGACTTGTTCAACCAGTCTTCTGTGAATAACAAAACAGGAAACAACACAAATTTCAACTCGTCTGGATATCTCGATTAGTTGATTTCCCTTGGTTTTACTCTATGTTGATTTTTTATTTGTATTCCTTTGACACTTATCGACATCAATGCAAACCTCGAAAGACAGAAACAGTTCAAATGCTTGTAAGTACAATGAATTCGTTATGGACAATAAATGTGGGAACATTGATTTTATCCATTTTTTTTTTGTCATTCATATCTCGTTCTTGATTTTTTTTTCTGATATCGTTGTGACTCTATTTTGTCTTCTCTCATAGCCATCAATATTCGATTAGAGAGTGTTTTTCTGTTATGCTTTTTCCTGGGAAATATTTCCCTCCCGTTGTTTAATCCATCATCTTTCCATCAGGGAGCTGAGCTTTCAAAACAGAGCTCAAAAGAAACAAATTTAATTTTGCAAAACTGTTACCTCTTTTGAATCATAATTTACCCAAACATGCTGAGTAGCAAAATGCTTCAATTTTCAACTTGAAAAGAAGTGCACTGAACATATATTCGCCCTGACTAAAACACTGATGTCAATCATATACAAAGGAAGACGGAAAAGGAGCGTCAACTGTGAAACAACTTAAGTAGGAAAAAAACAAAGACAAATGATGAAAGGGGTGTATGAACAGAGAGGAGACGCAATATGAAAGGATAGGGTGAATAGTAGAGAGAAGGATGAAGATAAGGGATATACATGAAATAAACAGAAGTTGATTAAGATAGAATGAAGAAAGATAAACGATGCAAGACTCGAGAGAATATACAAAAAAATGAATCATACAAAAGGAAAATGAAACTAATATCATTGGGACTAGTACTCAGGAAAAAAAAACAGAGATGTTTATAATAAAAATGATGATTGGAGACCAACAATATATTCATGGCACCTCAGTTTGTTTTTTTTTTTATATCTAACCAAGATTTCTGTATAATCCTTTTTGTGTGCGGACAAAATTAGTCAGTTGAAGTACATCTACATACGTACACATGAACAAGTATAATATCATCTTCTTATTTTGGGGTAGTGTCCCGGTCAATATATATATATATATATATATATATATATATATATATATATATATATATATATATATATATATAACCGTTCATCATAAGTAATTCTACATTCTGTATTTACTAATGTTTGTAAGTAGGAATTATCATTTTTCAATCAACTATAACTGAGCTGACGTTTTGAAGTGTTGACATTTTTTCTGTTTCTCTCTCTCTCTCTCTCTCTCTCTCTCTATATATATATATATATATATATATGTATGTATATATATATATATATAAATATATATATACATGTATATATATATATATAAATATATATATATATATATAAATATATATATATATATATATATATATATATATATATATATATATACATATATATACAGATATATATATATATATAAATATATGTATATGATATCATTATGAAATATGAATCCAAAATACCTAAAATGTATGGGCTATTCGACACATGAACTGAACATCCTAATTCCATAAATAATTCCAATGCGGTCAATTATTGATTTTTCATGATGTCATATAATGCTGGATTTCCATGGCATCATCGAGAAAATGAGTGGACACGTCTCCCATAGAGGGAGCTTAACCTTCATGTCCAAAAAAAAAGGTCTTAATGAGAAGGGTACACAGACTATGCGCACTCCTATCAGACACCTGTTGAGCTGTAACCGGGAATCTGACCAAAAGTTTGTTCCTCGAACTAAAAACCGTTAAATGTTCACAGGAGAGATCCATTCTACATCTTGCATTTAGAGATCATGTAACATCACATTATATTGGAGAAAATACATACGTCACAGGATCCAATAGAAAACCAAATTTTGGTCGGCATCGATACAGTAACTAACTTATTGCGAATCGCCATAAGTAACAAATTGTATTATCTTGCACCCAATCTTCGACTTTGATTGACAGAAACGCCAATCTGCTTTCACTTTGTGGAAAAATCAATCTTCACCTTGATAATTTTGGGGGCACCCGATGCCCTGTTTTAAGAAAAGATTCAATCGGGCAGTTTTAGCGATAATTCACCGTCTTCTGATCGATTCTAAAACCAACCACTGATTTGCAAAGCACATTTGATATTTTCAATACACAGGATATTGAGGAAGTTTAGTCTTTTCGATTTCATTGAAAGTGAAAAAACATACGATGTCAACCAACGTATAAGGTGAGTACTTCTCAACAAGTTAGCAGATTAGGATAAGAAGATTCTGGAGCACCAATCATCTATCTGGTATAGAGCTGTCTACTTATCTCCCTCAAAAAGGAAAAGAATCTGCTACCATGGCATCTCACATTCACGTCAAGCACGTCAAGGTATTGTATTTGTTATGAAATCGAGTAAGAGAACCAATGATTGACAGTTATGTACAAAAAAGATGAATAGCTGTCGACAGGCAACTTCTAAAGGTAGACCCCAATGTGAGATCGAAATTGATCTATTCCAGACAGAACTATCTATTGAAAAATCACCTCTCTTTCAAAGATCAAATGCCCTTGATGTTTAAGTCAGACAATCATTCTGGTGCTAGCAATGATAGATGACCGATCAATTATTCTCTCCCATACAAATTTGAAACTTCCCGGGACGATAGATGCCCGAAACAGAATCCTATATAATTATTTTTATTCGAAAACCGTACAATCCTAGAAGCTTCACTTTAGGCGTTTATATCTAATTTACTACAAATGTTCGACCCGTCAAAAGTTTTGGAAACAAAATATTTGCAGAGATACCAATATATAAAAGCAATTCTTTTTTGCAATTTCAGGATCTTTTACTCCTGAAAGATTAGCACGATCTCTGAATTCACACGGATATCTCCCTTACGGCTACCTGTAAAGGTTGAACACAAGTCTTACAGAGAAGAAACTGCATTTATTAAATATGATCAACGAAATAAACTGCAAAAAAAGACGATAGAATAAACCTTTATTTGCTTGCGGGAACCATTGCAGTTTGTGAATACGATGAATATCGTTGAAATACGAGATATCCAGCAAATGTAATATTGTGATAAGTTATTGACGAACCAAAGGGGTACACGCTTCGTTCAATGCAATCATAATAACATACACACACACATAATGAACTGACTCGACACTCACCAAAACATTATAGTTTAAAGATCCATCTGAGTTTGATCTTCACTAAGTGCATCATAGTTTTGACCGGACAATAAATAATAGTAGATTATTTTGGATAGATACCGAACGAATGGGGACATTAAAAAGATGCTATAAGAAGTGGATTGTAGCTAACATACTCAAAATGACCCTGTCAAACAATGAAAACCATTGACACCATAAATTTTCATCTTATGTATAGCTTTAGTTTCAGTTTAGGTCTAGCAAAAGCAGTTCACGATTGTGTCATCAAGAGACATTTGTCATTTGAACGTTTGATATTTAAAAAAAAAAAGTATATCCGTATCAACCACACCGAATCATCCAAGCAAGCCAATGGTGTGTATCTGGTTGGATTGAACCAATTGGTTCCAAGAAGTACTGTTCTTAATAAGACCATCTAATTGATGCAAATTTAGCAAGATATGGGAGTAATATCCCCTTCAGAACAAAATAGACCACCTGTTTATATGGTGACTAGCTTGAAATTATTACAGCTTATCTGGGATTACTCGACGACATTATTCAGTGATTAGAGCACCTTGGAACTACCATTTTTTGCACTTTCAACAGTATTTTTCTTATTATTTCTTATTCCCGATGTAGGTCGTGTCGGAAGATTTTTCAAAAAATGCTGAAGATATTGAATTCAGTATAAAATCAATTCAACAGAATTGCTTCAGATATTTGAAACAGGCAAACAGTTTTGAAGTTCGACATAAAACTCCATTTTGCAAATAGTGTTAATGATATTAACCCAGAGTCTGGTTCTCGTGCAGAAAACATAATTTTGAAGCAAAAGATCTCACTATTTATAAATGCGTCGGAAGATGAATCAAAATGCATAAAAATACTTAAGTATATGAAAAGGACGATATGGAAGAATAGCTAATCTTTATGCAAGTGTAGGTATGGTTCAACTAATAATTGTTTTTCATCGTTTATCCCCTTGCAGAATATCACAATTACATTCCTGTATTCGTTGGAACATTTGGTCCGCTATTTTGGACTGTGTTATTTGAAACTCTTCTCAGATGAAAAATGAAGTGTAAAGAAATTATTGAAAACGTTTTGTTTACTGGTGACCGATGCTTACTTTCAGGACAAATACCTATTAAACATCAATTTTCCCTCCTCCAAGCACCAAACCATGAGGAATGCTTTTGAGCATTTTCCTATATAAATTACTGCTATCATTGATAATCGTAGACATTGTTCCTGTCTGGACAAATACTTATGTGAAGAATTCTTGGTGTCGAAAAGATAACAAACTTAGTTCCAAAGCTGACACGTCAGCACATTGTCTTGTATATAAAGATTCTGTGATAAGTCTTATTTACAGATTAGTGTAATTGCTAAATTCTGCAATAACCTTCGTCTCATCTTTTTAATTATTCAACGGAGATAGGTCTGACACGTTTAACTAACAGCCACAAATCCACTGGAGCTGGTCCTAATAATGGATATAATTTATTCTTATTAGTATCATTTAACAAATTCGGGCTTGTAGTACTAGCACTCCTTATGTATATACCCTCCTCAAAAGGACAAAAGAATCACTAAACTCACCAAAATTAGTCTGACCTTTGAGAAGGATTTCGTACTACCAATTATCTTTCCTTTAAAGCCACCTGCAAGACAACTGCAAAAACCAATGTTCAATTATAAAAATGAATCAAAATCATTTGCAAATTTTTGTTCACAGAAAAACTCACTTTCCATTTAGATGCATAAAAAAACAAGGGAATTTTTTTTTTTACGAACAGTCTTCTGTTGATGAGTTCTATCAATCTATATAGATATGGCATTCTTTTATGCAATAAATTGATTGAGCCAAGCTCATATTAAAAACTATTGATTTTGAAAAGGAAAATTGTAGAATAAAGTTCCTGAATATGATACATTGGCCATATTCAAAACCAGGATTTGTTTTTGACCCAAAGCAATTTCACAAATCTCACTTAACAGATTTGGAGAGCAAGTTAAACATCGATGCAAGATTAATGTTGTTCCTCTGTGGTTCAGGATGTGTTTGATTTACCTTGACTTCCTCATAAATATGTATGGTCAGTCGTGACCAAACTAAAAAAGATGTTCTTTCAGATCACTCAAAGACTGGCAGATGTACAGCATGTGCTGGAACAGGGAACATACAACGATTGAAATGTTTCAAGTTATCCGAGTTTCAAGAAGAACATTTTTTTTACTAGAGCATTGGGAAACTATTCTGAAACTCATCTAGAAATTTTATTTTCATTACCAAATATTTTTGGTTTGATTTCATTCAACTCTTTCCTGCCATTTCAAAGAAAATTCATAATTTCCTCCTCGGGAACTTTCTATCTCCCTCAGCATAAAATCCCTCAAGGTGCCTCTATTTCAATTACAAGGATTCTCTGAAGATCAGAATAAATGGAATTCCAAACAATATCTCACAGATGAAGCAGATGTTTAAGAATTTCCAAGCAAAGCTACTACAACTTTGTCTCTTAAACAATGATATAAACATTTTGACCTGATGAAAAACTATACCTTTCCTGTAATCCAGATTTTTGGGTATATCTGTACTTTCAATTGGCCTATCGATTCCCAATGAAAAAAAGGTTAATCTCTCTTCTATGTAATGTTAGGCAAACTGTGACCTGTATATCCGGCGGATTTGTGAAGAAAAAAACATCACTATAAACATGGTAGGGAGGTGCTCGAAGAATTTTTCTGGAGTCTGAAAAGGAAAGATTAAGAGACGTTCACTGCTCGGAAAGACGCACTGTGAGCCTCCCCCAGATGTATTGCAATGTTTATTCCTTTTCAGGTTCCGTGATAGTAACCTATCATCTACAACTCCGTGACATGTGCACCATCCCTACACTTTAAAACTCGATAATATCAGCCAGTTTCCTAAGACATCTGAAGTTGGGCTACCCTTCGTGTTACTATCAACTTGTCAAACAATATTCTGAACTCCCTAAAGTTCTTAAAGATCTGCTTTATAAGTAAAAATAAGAATATGATTAGTGTTGGTTTGGAATGTCGAGGGATTCCTTCAACCCAGAATGATATCAATGAATATTACGTATTAAGTTTCTTTTTATGAGTGGGTGGCCATTTTAGATGAGACCAAGAGATTAAATTCTACTGAAGAGAGGCTGGGAAAGGGTCAAAGTTCATATAGCAATAACCCTTGAGATAAAAAGTAGAACTTCGTCCATAAATTTCATATTTATAGCCATTCCTATCGTACAATCTAAAATGTACTGTGATATTGGGATATTTTCAATCGAGGTTCAATCAAATATAAAGAGCGATGTTAGACACTATCTTTTTGAAAGAAAAAAATGTATAAACTGTTCATTTCCAGGGGTAAAAAGTTAAAGCCATAATTTGAGGGAAATCAGTGGATGGATTCTGACTGGCAAAATCCTATTATCAGGAATCAATATTGGAACATTGGAGTGTTTATATTTGTTGGGATTTTTGTGTGCTGAAACAGAAATAGTTGTTTACATTCTGATATCGTTGACTTCCTCGATATAACATACTTCATGAAAGGTGGACAGTGTCCTGCAACAGATCGTCAAAGACAATTTTTAATGTAATTTCCACATTGGTACTTGATTTTCTTATCTACAAAAGAGAAAAAGAAAACAAATAATGGAAGCACGAAAAGATATTTGTTGGAGAAATAGAGACGGAAGAGCGTGAAAGGTAGTATTGAACATCGCCCAAAAATCTGATTAATGATGGAGTCAGCAGTGGATTTGCAACTACGGTAAATAATTTGAAGTTGAGAGAAAACAATATAATTCAATTCTTATGAATACTAAGGTACATTCTGACGTAGTCACGTGTACCCAAACGCTGATACTGGTTGGTTTTCGCATCAAGATTCAATAGAAAAAAAAGGTTCCCAAGAACGTCATGTTTACTTTCACGTAATGACTCAGAATCTTGGTCCGAATCGATTGTTTGAAGTTGCAAACCGTGCCAGAACAGATTCAGTCCAGATCTGAAACCCGATTCCAATATTTATCCAGGAGCCATTTTTATTGTGCACTTAACCTTGCAGTGTACGACTATGTCAATTTCTCTGAGCAGACTTGACACATCCTTCACTTAAACGGATCCAATCGATTTGTATGGCGTCATTATTCAACAATAATCTGGCTCGAGCTTAATAACGACATATCGAGGCTGTCCCCATTTTCATGTTATCCAAATAAAAAGAGATCCAAGTGAAGTTGACCGATATATTTTAGAAGATCGATGATGCCTCAAGTAGGGAGCAAATCACACAATATACTTCATGTTACTACTACTACAACTACTACTACTACTACTACTACTACTAATATCACAACAAAAATTATTGATGTCCCCACTTTTCCATGTCTTTGATGTACAGTAATATGATTTGGAGGAACTTTGATTTTTGCTGAAGTGATTTTATTTCAAACAGAGTTTGTTAATGGACAAAGTATACATTTCTATAGACACACCGTTGCACTTAAATAGATGATAGTTTTTCATTATGTTGATCACTGCTTCTGGTAAAGTGATCCCCAATATTTTCACCGGTGAAGGAACATTCTATCAAGTGTTCGATCAGAGCGTAGAGAGTAGATCCACGCTCTCCTTCGAACATTGATGCGAACATAAAATGTTCCAACAAACTTGCTTTTCTGATTTAGAACAACAACGTGCTTATCATGTTTGCATGCAGTGAAAAAATTCAGGAGATACTATAAGGAATTAAACTTGTATAAGTTGACAGAAAGAGATTTCAGGTGGGAAAGTGAAAAATTTTCGTAGAACCCGTTAAATGGAAATTTTTTCATTATAGGTCCGAACCATATGTAGTTGGACCGGTAACCTGCTAACTATATAACCAGCTGGTTAACTGGCTATCGAAAAATACGGTTGCTTCTGGTGTTTTTCCCCATACCACATTTTTCAGTTTATTGACGACCTATGCAAGAGTGAATGTGCGTGTAGGTTATTTACTCTCAGGTCGAACAATGAAGGCTTCAGTTGTTCGGGTATGATTTTGGAAAGAAATAGCCGAGGGTTTATTTTGCCTTTTATTTGTCGGTCAGCGGATTAGTCAGCAACCACATTGACATGCATTTATTGAGTTGAAATGTACGAAGAATAATTGCATGTATAAAAGTTACGAGAGTCAGCAACACAATTTGGATATCATGAAAATGACATTTTTCTTCAATAACCACAACTAGGGGAAAAATGCAAATTATAGACACAAAACTTTTGCAAAACCTTCACTCAAAGGCTGAAAGCATTATTACAGCACGTCATTAGTTTTACGTCCGTAAACAAGAGAATGCACGTGCAAATGACAAAGTTAAAACGGAACAATTCTGTTGTGAAATCTATAACTTTTTCCAACATGCGCATGACATCAAAACACAAAATACATCCATCAGCATATCTGAATGTAGTTGTCCTAAATGTTGAAATGACAGAAAGAAAGCTTGTCATTTAGTCACAGCCACCTCACGAACAGAAAATGACCTTACAGATGCTAACATCAAGAAATGTGTTACCTTCATGCATCGAGCTCCTATACTAGACGCCACCAGCAAGGTCTCAATTAGTCCTTCAAATAAATATTTCAAATTACCTCTGCAAAAACTACACTTCCTATGGATATACATAGATATGCTGTAACCTTCCCGGCATACACAAATCTTCCAGGTGCACAACATTCTGAAACACATTATGACACCAGATTATATCGCTCAGTTCAACGTCTGACCGTATCAGATCTTTGGGAAATAGTGACCGCTTCCAACTTATCAAAAACATTTGTAATAACAAATACTGCCCGAAAATAAACCTATACATAAGTTGCCTCTCTGCCTCCATCTTATACACATATCATTCTTTCCAAATGTCCTCAACTGAACCTCACTTGGAATATTAGGGATTGTGATGCTTATACAATGTATAGAGTTTGGATTGTAACTGCAAACGTTAAGAAATGAAATTAGTGACTATGAGTAAAATCAGTTCAAATAAGGATAAGTGTTTTAATAGTTTTTTCTGATGCTGGATGGATAGTTGGTCGGTATGCCGACCAATCGATTGGTCATTTAATTGTGTGTAATAATAGAAAGATGTTTGTGCTCACCTCTTTGCAATTGATCAGTAAGTCTCCCAATCGATCGGTCAATGCATGTGTGAAATAATTTAAAAGCGTTTTTTGAGTAGGATCCTTGGCTGGATTCTAAACAAATTGACGATTCTTGCCCTGGGAAGATTTAATCCATTTAGTTGCGAATCTGGGAGATTTGAAAAGAAAAAAAAAACGAAAGCCAACGTGTTTTTTCGTGGAATACCAATACAACAAAGTTTTCATTGATCTATACAGAAAAAAAAGAGAAGATAAAAAAAGAGAAGATATAGAAAAAAGTGACTATTTGATGGAAAATAGAACAAAGGGACGAAAAATAAAGTGAAAGGTATTGAAAAGGTGAAAAACAAGAAACATTGCAATAGGACAATACAGTATCAGAGAATTAAAGAGAATGAAACAAAAGGAAAATAGGGGAAGAAAAAAAGAAAATGAGATAAACCAAGTGAGGGGAAAGAGGGAAAAAAACAAAGAGAAGCAAGACAACATATGATGCATTTCAAAGAGGTATAAAAGTGAGGAAAATATCCATTATTTTTGTCATTTCCCCATCTTATCTATGGTTGCAAAAGAAGTCAATATCATTTGCCACAGTCGTGTGAGGTTAAAGCTTTGACGGTTCTACTCTTCATCATTATCATTTGTTTGACATCTTCATTCGATAGGCATTTTGTTGAATTGTTTTGGACTAATTGACAGCAAATATATTCTCAAAACATCAGCATTTTGTCGGTACAGTTGTCATACTTTTGAACTACTTGCACTCTACCCGGGATTCGAGGTTATCTCAAGGGTTTCCAGTTCTTCAAACATTATGGGTGCGAATATATTTAAGTAATGGGTCAATTATCATAAAGATACCGATGCCAACTTGACAAAATTCCACTTTGTCTTGCATAAGACTACATTATTGAGGACCTTAGTAATGAAGACATGCATTAGCTATCGTTTACTTGACTAGCTTCTTATTTACAATTATTTAACCAGCTTTACTGCTGGCATCTTTTCCACATTGATTCCGATCAGCAGAGGTTAGTCTGGCTTTAAGGCACAGTAGTGTGCTCCCTACGTTATAGTTTGATATATAGACTAGATTAATCTGGCACAAGAGCACTACAAGAAAGCATTCAATGAGGATTGAAATTGATATAAATTGATATTATCTACACGCTCAAATTAGTAACCATTCTTTTACGGTGGGTGATTTAGATGTTTTTAATTCCATGCATATGTTAACCATTGCTGGTAAGCGATCGAAATTCAAGAATTGGAAAAAAATGATAAAATATACAAATGATAGGAAATATTCTTTATATTAGGGTTATGAAATGTCTCGATCAATAAATTATCGTCAGTCAAAAGTGGACATTGGCTTTACTTTTTTAAGATGACATTAAAACGTTTAAGTACAGAGCGTTTGGGCAGCAGCCAAACCAACCGATGACATTCAAGAGGCTCCAACTGGGGCGACCGCAGTAACGAAGGAACTATGTTTGCAGATTACAATTGACCAGGGGACTGCAACATCTTAGAAACATGAATAACTCATATTCATGCTGTATTAAACCTCTTACCGTTGATAATATTTTCTTTTTTTTTCCAAATTCTCCTCACATTTCTCATTTGAATCTTCTTCATTTCTCACTTTAGTTTTTCCTTCCTTCTTCATATGAATCTACTAACCGTTTTCTGACAATTCAGTTATGTCTTTTAGCCGCTGTTAACTGTCAAGATCAATATATAAACACCGCAACTTACACAAACACATATATGGAAACTCAAACAAACAACCGATACGTACGCACACACACACACATACACGCGCGCGCACACATACACATATATATATATATATATATATATATATATATATATATATGTGTGTGTGTGTGTGTGTGTGTGTGTATATATATATGTGTGTGTGTGTGTGTGTGTGTGTGTGTATAATGCAAATGAAATGATAATTTCAGAGAACTTGCTTGAAACAAATAGTTCTTTATTTTGACGTCTCGCCCATACAGGCCTTACTCAAGAACTCAGTTGTTACGCAAAACTTCATAAAGGTTGACTATGCAGTATGAGCGGTTAAAGTAGTTGTGAACATTGACACAATGCGCCTACAATCACTACACAGCCAACGCAAATGGTTGGAAACCACAGATCACATAAATCTTTCACACTTCAGACAACTGCACTCAACTGGAATAAATCCCCCGTTTGACCACACATATTTGAAATCACCACGCACGCTACATGACACACAATCTGCCTAACTTCCATTTCTAATAAATCATCACCCTTTCCTATAGCAACCAACATTTTTTCTTACAAAAAAAACTTGTTCAAACTATTCTGATGATGAAAAAAAAGATGCATGTAGAGAGTAAGAAATATTAATGTATATAGATACATCAAAAGTTAGATAGACAGATTTTGGCATCAATTCTCAAGTACACTTCTCTGAATCATGCTTGCATACTGCATTGTGAACTTTTTCGAAACGTCACTCTCGAGATAATATACCTGACATGAATGATTTACAAAATGATATCAAGAATACTACAAGGAGTATCTCTTACTTTTCAGTCGTATGTATTGCTTGAGTTTCAAATATCGATATTAAGTAAACGAAGTTTGGGCAGAGACACATGTCACGTGTTTCATATCTATTGGCACGTCGCCATCTTATTCGCAAGAAAAAGTTTTTGCTGGAAGTCAGTGATTTCCAACCTAAGATAAATAATAGCAGACCGAATAAGGCAGACCCATGACATGTTATCTTCGTTTTGTTTATTGGAAATAGAATTGAGCCCCCGATATCGAGCGTTTCCAGCCGCATGGCTTCCGGTTTCATGGCTTCTCTTCGTGGCCAACTTTGATTCTTGATTTTTAAAAATGATTTCATCATTCTGAATTCTTGTTTCCGTTTACGAGTTGTAGGAATCATAAAACTCAATGAATTTCGTCCTGTGGCTTCAGAAAGAAGCAATTATATATAAATATCCCCTCTCCTGGCTGACAAAGTACATCTCCAGTGGGCAGTTGACTTTCATGTCTTAGTCTGATGTACTCAATTATTTACTGATCCTACGATAGTTAATTCGATATCATGTCTAGATTGTCTTATCACATAAAATTACTGTCATCGTATCGTGAATATGATGGCATATTTGAAATAAAAACATGAACGATTATTCTCGACATGTATTACTAGAGCAACAAACCGACTAAAGCAAATGATAATATTTCATAACAATTAAAAAATTGCTAATTGTGAACTCACATCAACAACTTTTGAGAATGAACTGATAATCTAAAAAAAATAGTTGAGTAATGCGTCTCTCAGGTTACTAATAATGCCGTGCCTAATAATGCAGTAATTCTTTTTGGAATTAAATGAACATACGATGTTGTTGTTTTTTGGTACTTAAGAAATTCAGAGATATTTTTCTCGCAAGTTGATCCATAGCGAAATTTATAAATAGCATACATGTATAACAACAATAGTGGCGATAAAATTTAGCACTAGTTTTTAATGTGAAATCAATTACATTTGTTAAGTACTTTTAAAACAAATTATCAGGGTTATATTACCACTTTATTAGTACGGAACTCCATATATTCGAATACATTTGCACTCCATGATATCCTAATCAATGTTTGATTCCAATTTGACTAAATGTTTATGTTGGCACGATTGCAATAACAGCCATTAATGCATAAGAATTGCAATTTACAAGTAAAATTAATACAACACGGTTCTCGGTATTTTTATGGTCTGGAAGGGATGGAGTTAATTAGGGATGATACAATGAGTTATCAAAATACATGACATGAACACAAGTTACGCACTGCAAGAATCGAGTACAATTTTCTTGCATTAGTTTTTGACTTTCCACAAACATGTTACTGGTATAACAGGCCCTTCCTTCCGCTTTTTCCAGCATACAATTTTGCAAATCCACCTTTGTCTAGGTTTCACCTTCACACGGTTTGGAAATGATTATAATGGTTAAAACCAGATGGGATCAAAGGTGAACGAAATTGAAACGTGGTCATTTTATTGAGAGTCATATATTAGAGAGAAGCCCACGATTATTGATGCCACGTGGTGTAGGACAAAAGCGAATGCATATATCTGCCCAGACTAAAGATAGAGCAACGGTGGGGGCGTTCGGATATGCCCTCAAAAAGCCGTCGTGGATTAAGAAAAATTATGAGTAAAAAAAGTCATGTCACTCCTTAAGGGAGAAAAAAATGAAAAGTTTTTAGCAGAAAGTTTGAATTCAGGCTGACTGAATTGTCTGAGTATTCATGAAACTAACAAAAAAAAAAACTGTAGCAGGATGAGGAATCATAGAAAGAAACGGATTAAAATAGATCAAGATAGATTATTACGATAGATACACGTCTAAAAAATGTTCCGATTGTAGTAGAAATAGAATTAGAAATCAGTTGTGAACTGCTGGCAATATGGTTCATGTGAACAATTTATTTCATCGACAGTTTTTTTCTGGATATTTTCTGTTAGCTTGGAGAAAAGATATAACAAAAAGACCAAACATGACGCTGAATGAAGTTTGTTTTATCTCCAGTTTCTTATACTTAAAACAACACGTTTCTGTCATATTTTCATGTTTTCTATTTTTATGGGTACTGAATTCTTCTTACTAGTTTAGCCAATTTTCATCTCATCAGTTGGTCATGATAATCTGTACTGTCCCCCAAATTCACCTTGCCATTTGGACTTATATATTTTCTGAAGCTATAACAACGCTTTCCCATAAGATGTATTCTACCACAACCTACCCACCATCCCTTATATATTCCCTGAAGCCACAATGATGTCTTGCTCCAGGAAATTTCAAAAGGGATGACAACTTGATTGTTGCGAAATGAATCTTTGAAAACGGGGCAGAATCGGAGAACAAATGAATATTGAATTCTTCTTAGCCATGTTTTTTGAATTGATATCAAGCCGATTACCCTGAACAGAAATAAGCACGTCCATGATCTGAGAGTTATTGATGTTTCCAAAATTAGATATGCTGAGTTAAATAAAAGCAACTAAATCCATTGTGAGTTAGACTGACACTGATTTGTAAATGTACCAGGTGAAGGGTTATTGGGTTACCTATCCATGTTGATAGATTAATGAACAGACAGAACCGACTCAGATGAACTATTAGATAGAACAAACTCGAAGAGATGGACAAGAATAGATAGTTAGATGGACAGGCATTTACATTTTTGAACAACTTCTCTTTTCTTTGTAATTCAATCACTGAACTTCTAAAGCAAAATTGAAGAATGGTATAATTAAGAGGAGAAAATTAACTTTATTGTAAGCTCTGTTGGGCAACTAGAATCAAAGCTCCCATACAAAATTGCGTTCGTTTGGTCTGAAACGATCGTTTCTATGAAATTAACAAATCTGTATTAATCACAAGAACAGATTCCAGAAAGAAACTTTGAAATAAATGGCATGCTGAAACAAAAAATCGTCAAAGATTTTAAAAAGGGGTCCAAATGAGACGAAGAAATATGCAACGTACACGTGAGAAAATTATACTCAACCTCATTTGGAGAGATCACAAGACAGCACAGTATATCAAGGAGGAAATAGGAGTCTTGAACATCAAATAATATATCAGAAAACCAAAATGGCAATTGGTTGGTCATCTTGCAAGAATGACAGACAACCGATAGTTATTATGACTCATGACATGAATCCCCAGCGATCATATATACTACTGAAGCCGGCAGAATAGAGGATTGGGAGACAAACTAAATGGATAAATAAAGTAATGACCTTTCAATGCCCATGATTGAGAGGTTTGGCGAATCTCGAGGTAATTTTATGTCCAGCAACAAACGCTACAAAACTGATGATGATGATGATGATGATGATGATGATGATGATGATGATGATGATGATGATGATGATGATGATGATATTTTTGTCATATTCAGACATTCATTTTTCCCTAAGTAGACAATAATCCCTCAACATAGCATTAAGTTCAAGTTGGCTCCTCCAGCTAGGTAACAGCTTGCCTCCTCCCATGACCTTAACTCCGTTGATTACTATAATTCAAATTTTTCTAATGCTGCTGCTCGTAGTTCGAAGTGTATTCGTTTTCGATAGTAACGAACGAGAAAAAAGAGTTACTTTTAGGCTGTGCAATTATTGACTAGGAAAGTCAAAACTCGCCATGGGGCAAACTGTGTTTAGTCGGTCGTCTCCAGAATTACTCCACATTAGGATTTCTTTTCTTCTATGACGAAAAAGGTGTTTTCCTTTGAACTGTCAGTGAAGATATAGCTCTGATTTACAAGGTGCTAGGATTTAGTGGTGTGGGAGTGGTTTTTATCTACTAAAGTTGCCAACTGGTGTTAGAAGAAAATCCATTGGCATTACTCAATCAGGGATAGTTCAGAATCTGATATATAAGTTGCCAGCCAGTACGCTCACCAAGCAAAGAGAAAAAGGACTCCATCTGAATATAAATCCTAGATTCTGTTGTCTATCTGCCCTAAAGACGTCAAATGCAATGACTGATCGTCGGTAACGTAATGTATATCTTTCAACAAAACTATTGATATTTTCAGGCATTTCCTTTTAAATCTGTTCAACAGACTTGGCTACAACAAAATTGACCCGTGGCTGGTAATGCTGACATATATTAAATAATATACGACCTTTCCCTTCCTTCAGTTCTGCAGAGACTTTCCCAACAAAACTGTCCAGCGACCCGATAGCCAATCTTTTATTGATAATAGCCATAGTTCAAAGGATAAACCCGACTTGACACACGAAGGATTTGAGGATTTTCTTTTCACTCTCTTGGCCCCTTTCTACTCCGCTCCTTCCTTCAATGTCAGTTTCCCACTCCCCATCTCTCCTTTTCTCACTTTCTGGTTAACTTTTTTCCCTGTCTCTGAATCACTTCCTTACTCTCCTTTTCTTCACTTCATTTACTGCGCGCGTAAATGAGTTACTGGGATTTTTTTCTTTTCTTTCCTCTGCGTCAGTGTCCCTTAGCACTCCTCCTCTTCCCCGTCTCTTGTCTTTAAGTATATATATTTCTTCCTCTGTTTACACTTCATTCCACGCTTTTTCTCTATCGGTATATCCATGGCGCAAAAATAATTAAAAAACCTACAAAATCTGCCCGGGAATTATAGAGCCATTTTGAATATCGTTTGAATCTTTCAATCGTCGTCGATATAACTTGGGATTCAATCAGAGGATATAATATTGCACTTATCACGGGTTTGTTCAGGTATTAACCGAATGAGTTTGAGTACTATGCGCCAGTCAGATTCACAATGGCCACGTATCATTCTTCACGTCTCTTGCAGCCATTTTACAAAATTTCACTTAGGTCTTGAATTCTCACCCATAGGCCAAACATTACTCTCTATAACTTCACTTCTTTTCCCCAACGATTTTAAACTCTTGATCAGATCAAAAAAGTTTGCTAATTTAGAAGACATCGGTCATATAAACTACATTTTCAAACTGTGAGTAATACTTTTATACCTTCACTTTTTCTGTCATTACCTCATTCTTGTATTGCTCAAATTTGAATCCCAGGTAAATGAAATTTTTTATTCAATCATCAACCTTTTTTTTTCTTTCTGTTTCCAGATATCTCTACCTGAGGTCCGATTTTTATATCGTTTAAATCTTACATTTTACCTACGATGCTTTTCTCTGTATTTCCGCAGTTCTATCCTCTTCATTCAGGTTCAGTATTTTTTTTCTTTTATCTCCGTGCTCGAATTGCTTTCTGTTTTTTGGGGTTTTTTTTCAAAACCTCCGGTTTTCGTTTGATTCTCATGGGCGAAGTCAAGTGTAATAACACTTCGAAGAAGCTCCGGGTAAGAAATGTGTAAATAATAGTTTCAGTTTCACTGAGTATATTTTCGATGTTTTGACTTACATATCATTATATATCATTCCTCGAAATGTCATGACGCCTAAAGGATTTTCAAAATTAGACTAAGATATAATACCTAGCGTCTTGCTGTTCTAATCGCAACTTATCATGTATTAATGTGATGATATTAGTTGGTGACAAATACAAAACAAGTTAAGTCGCTTTTATATTAACTTTAATACATCAGAGTTTAGAAGTTTTCACATCGTATGAAATTTCTCAACATTATAGAGACGGTGCAGAGTGTATTGGGAGGGAAATGGTGGGGGGAATTTTTCATTACGCATTTTTGTTTTACTATGTATGTGAATCTGTAGTATGAATACCTTTTGTCTGACAATGAAATAATCATAGAAAATATATTTGAACGAGATTTATCTGAACACACACACAAACACACACATATATATATATGTGTGTGTGCGTGTGTGTGTGTGTACAAATGTATATTTGTACATATATATATATAAACATATATAAATATATATGTGTGTATGTGTGTGTGTTTGCATGCGTGTGTGTGTGTGTGTATTGTCTGTGCGTGTTTATCTGCCAACATTCAGACATAATCATGCAGATGTACTTTTGTAGTCTTTGAAAATGATCAACATACCTGGCAAAATGCAATTGTTTTCCATCAACTATGCCAGACACTAATTTTATCAAGCCATTATGACGGGGAGTGTCAATGTCAGTTGAAGAGATATAGCTGCCATAAATAGAAGATTTTTTTTCCAATGGCAGTGAGGAATTATCTCACCGTCTTTCTTCCGTCATTGTGTTCAACCTTATCTTGCATCAACCATTTTCAATAGAACCAGACATCCATTCATCAGTCTGAATCAGAACAATTCAGATGTCTAGGATAGTTGACAATTCAGGCACATGAAATAGTGAACATGAAGCGAAAAAAAAAAAAGGAATGCAATTCAAAGGGAGAAAGTATCATTTTAGAACAGTTGGAGACTGTTCTAATAATATTGATAATGATAACGAAGGACAAAGACGCCTCACCAGTGAGCAAGTGTTTGAAAGTCATTGCAAAATGGAAAGAGTGATAAAAAAAAAACAGACATTCACATCGATGTAACAATAATCAAATAATGTTGAAGTTTCCTGAGAGTGTCATATATAGTTAGTGCTTTGACATCAGTCTTTTATGACTCATAATGGATATAGTAAACATTTACTTCAATCACCGAATTCTGAACGTTTATTCACCTTATGCAAAGAGATGACGCAAACGACATACATTTTTTCACAATTTTATACAGAACTAACTGTCATAGAAATATATGAACAGGCAAGTACGTAAGATTACATCAGATGAGGCATGGGTACAGATTAGATCCGCTTCAGATCTTATTGGAGATCAGTTTTAAAGTATAGGAATCAAATTAACCCCCGGTTCCTAAGTTTGTCAACCAATGTCCACAACAATATAATTCAACAATGATATACCGACATGGTAGGATAAGAACAAAATGGATGGATATATCATCTTGAATAACTCCTGTAGTAATCGCACTGATTCACATCATGAGCTGAAACGATGATATGAAAGCTGATAAGCGCATCAATCGGAAGGTAGTGGTAAAGACAGCAAAGTAGATAATGCAATTTGGATGAAAAATTATTGATCCCTGCCATGATAGAAAATGCTGCCTCAGCTACAGCATACTGATAAATACAGTGAAAATAAGAATCATGATCTAAATGATTATCGAGATGATAAGAGTAAATGGTGCAATAATTTCAAATTTGAGTGTTAATTTAATACACGTTTTCAAAAGTCATGTTCATTTTCAATTTTTTTTTAAAGATGTTATAAAACACGGCAATTGTGTGGCTTTTTTATTTGTATCATCTTGGAACTGGTCAAACTATTGATGTGGTTTCAATGTTCTTGAGTGGATTTCATATACGTTATTGGCAGTAGAAGCATTAGAAAAAGTGTCAATACCACATCCAACGATCACTTCTTACTGTAACTAAATACTCTCCCCTGTTTCGACGCAAATGATGATGCCCACACGTTATGACCACTACCAATCGACCCTGTTGACCGGATGTGTGGCTAATATCCAATTTTCCTGACCGGAAACAGGAAATTCTCAAGCACAATTTCGTTGGTCAAGTATCAGATTCAGTTGTCGTGGTCACTTTTCTTGGTCCTCTTCTTTTCACACCCGACAATTACTCTCTTCCCTTGTCTCTGTCTCTGCCTCTTTCTGGTGAATGATTGTTATTGAAGATCTGCTCTTGATGTGTCAGTTCCGGATACAATTGTCTGAACTGCAAATAGGGCGGAAGAAAGATGAATTATACGCATGTGTACTGAGAATGCTTGAATTGGCCACTTCCTATGCTGTATAAATATGCATTTCATGTTAGCAGAAGTCGATTCCTGCGTGTAATATAATCCAATCGAAGGAATATAGTCCTGAGAGAAACAGGGCTGAAATGTACGAGTTCAAATTACCCATTTTTTTCCAGAAAAGAAGGTGATTGGATTTCATTTTGTTTAATTCTTAAATTTATAGGATTGATGGAGACAGTGTGTACCATATTTGCAGGCTACATTATGAATGGTTTACTGCTTCTTCTTAGAACACAATAACAGTCAATACTGACCAACCTAACGCATTATGTGATTTTTTTCCAATGTATTTTCTTTCTGTGTTTATGTATGCGCTTGTGTTTAAGTGTTTATGTGCGTGTGTGTTTGTGTATGTTTGTGTGTGTGTGTGTGTTTGTGTTGGTGTGTGTGTGTATGTGTGCGTAGTGGCATTCAGTATGGGAACAACTCACTCATAATATTCCTTAACTTCAATTGAGTATCATATTTTCCCGGGGATTTCATAACTGGTTCGATAGACATAAAAAAAGCCCGAAACGTTGAAATCAATCCCATTCCAAGGTAAAATCTAGGGAATTTCAAAATCTTGAATTGAAACAACTTGTTCATAAATCGAGTTATGGAAAGAGATAGAAAGAAAATTATCTACTTGATAAATTGTTTCTGTAATCACCACTGTTTTATCGTTTCCAAATAAATATCAGACATAACACCCGTTACAGTATGATTGGAATAAAAACTCTTTTTTTGAAATCCGTCGCAGGATATATTTGTGTGGAAAAATCCACTCTGATAGCAACGATTGATTGAAAAATGAATAATTATTTACTCTATCATCATGTATTATAACTGAGACTATATCAATTTCCGGTGTAATATTTTTGCCATCGGTCATGGTGGGGTTTTTAACTCGCTTGGCTGTTTTGATTTCAATTAAATTGATATCAAGATCACACGGAAACGAATGCAGGAAATCGGTGTCAGTATTGACATTAAAATGCGTCAATCATTCAAGATGTTATAATTTTCACGCGGGAGAAGAATGTTTAGGCAATAAAAACATATATTTGATTAGATTGGCTTAGTCACGGACTGATATATACAAATGAAAATTGAAAGCAATACCAACCACACACACACACACATATATATATATATATATATATATATATATATATATATATATAGAGAGAGAGAGAGAGAGAGAGAGAGAGAGAGACAGACAGACAGATAGATAGATAGATAGATAGATAGATGTAGCAAACACCTTTATGTTTCTACCCTGTTTTGGGCGTCTCCTGGAAAACAATTTGCTTTATTTTGCATTCCTATTGGTAGCATACTTCAGGGGCTGTCTATCTTCCTGGTTGTACGACATTCTTTCTTTCTCTATTTGTAGACCATCTTTCTTCTCCTCCTTTTTTTTTTTTTTTTTGGTTAAATAGTTGGGCAATGTTTCTTATGTCTTGTTGGTAGTTATGAATTTCAAATCAGGACAATATGGTGTAGGCGTTGTCGATTTCAGTATGTTATTGAATGATCAGTCCTCTGCAGATGGTTTTCCACTTTGATAGGATTTTGAATCCTTTTCCCATTATTAAGGTTCACTTTCACATGACATTAATTGTTAATTTAATCATCATAGCTTTGGTATGTTTCTGCATGTTTAAGGAGATTCAGGTGATCTGGTTGTTTTTGAAGTGTCTGGAAGTATAGAATGATAGAAATTGTTTTCACGTTAAGTAAACACACTTTTGAGAAATAAAAGCAGCTATTTTAAAGAAAAAAGAACAAAAACACATTCTGAAGGGTTAAACATTTACATAACTTCAAAAGGAGACAACCCCCAGTATTTCGATCATTTTCTATCCCTGTTTCTGTCTTTGTGTGTGTGTGTGTGTGTGTGTCTCTCTCTCTCTCTCTCTCTCTCTCTCTCTCTCGTAGTCTGGCAAAGAAACTCTGTAGTTTGTTCCTCAATCAACATTGAAATCGTAAATTGGTCTTTGAAATGAAATTGCTAACGCTTGCACAAAGGTATAATGACATTTTTTTGTCTAATGGATTTTCCACATTTATGTTTTAGCGTCGTTATTTCACTACAAATTGTTTTGTTCATTGTGAAAAATTGAATTCTGAATATATCAATCTATTGATGCCTGCTTCAAGCTCTAACAACTTTTAATTTCTCGACTGACCAACTAACTGATGGACATTCCGTAATCAGTATATTTTTTCTTACTTCAGTTAATTTTTTCAAGTAAATAATTCTCATTTATCATCGGAGAATGGTTACTAATCTATCATCCTCTGCTTAGTCTAGCACAAGGCAAGAGTGCATGTGGTTTATGAAAAATTTGACATATGAATCTCATATTTGACCAATGAATCACGTCTGAAGTTTGTTTTAACATGAATTGGTTTTTATTCTGAATCGTTTTGTGAACCACATCTTGCATTTTGATACTTGTTAAATCAGACTCAAATATTTCTTTCAAATAGTTAACTTTGATTTTGGATTAAATCTTCTTAAAGTCACATTATCTGGTAGAGAGACTTTACGTGACCAGTGTTCTCAATTTATTTTCAACATTTGCATTTATTGAATCTCACTAAGTTGATCTAAACTTGAAGACCATAGATGCTCTATCAGTCGAATGAATCAAATAATTAAAAATACGATTTCTTAGTCCAATCAATGATTAAGCTCCTTTGAAAATAGCAACCTGGATTCTGTTTAATCATTCAAAATATTCTATGAGGGTCTTTCACAATAACAATACTTTAGTAGCAACGTACGAAAAAAGATTTTAGTGAATATAACTTAATGTCACGATTACAATTCACAAATAAATCTGGAAGAATCGAAAAAAAAATATTTCGTACAATGAAGGGAAAAGTAGCTATATATGATATGGAATTTAAACAGCCCAGGTCCACTGTCCACCATATTTGATCTGAACCTAAGATAAATATATTTTCAAAAAAGAATCAAGACAGAAAAGAAAGATATGGCGTCGGTTTCACGAATCCCTGTCCCCAGGGATGCCTGGATGCCGCAAAGACGGATATGTAGTTATGTGCTGATCAGTTGATCTGGGCCGATTGGAGTTTGGGTTCTGAAATAGCAGAGAACTTGAAGTAAACCTGACACAGTCTTCTTTTCAATCTAGAACTTTCCTGTTTCTCTCTCTCTTTTTTCTCATCACCTCCATTTTCACTATTGACGATAAAACCTATACAGCCACTACAACTCAAATGGCTACAATAAATATTACTATGAGTGGAAAAGTTGTTATGACTGCAATTAACGCTCATTTTATCTATTATGTCTGTTATTAAATGACTATAGAGACAAAATGGTATCATGACAAATACCAACTTTTGCGAATTGTGTCAACGTCTACAAATACAAGTCGCTAAACACTATCAATACACAACTACATTCGTTCATGAGACTTGGTCAGCAATATTCTTCCCCTGGGTAAGTCAGCAATGTTTCTCACTGAGGCAAGGCAGTTATATCCACTATTCTCATACATTGATATCTATTTTATCGAAGATAATTTCATAGATTTTCAAAACTTCCACAAATTCCAACTTTAAGCTTACATTGGGGGAAACAACACGTACATGATTTGGACTTTAAGTCTATATGTGTATTTCTATTTTGCTTTTGCAAATGAATGTTTCAATGTTCATGTGCGTGAGACAGCAAACAGGGGTGAGTGTGACTGCTTTGGTTATTATATTGGCCGAATTATATATATATATATATATATATATATATATATATATATATATATATATATATATATATATACACACACATACGTAGACATATGCACACGCACACAGCATATATATATATATATATATATATATATATGTAGATCGATAGATAGATCGATAGATAGATAGATAGATGAATACATAGATTGATAGATATGATTATTTAAATAGCTTTTGTAGAGACGTTTAGTGCAACACGACAAAGCAAGCAGTTATTGGATTTTTATCAGTCCTAAATATTCACATAGTACTAAAATGTCAAATATAGTATCAACAGGGTTCAAGTAGATATTTCATGATGATGGTATTCCTAATAAACTTACTTCGGACGATATATTTTCAATATATCATTTTTGTATAGAAAGTCTATATGTTGTGCCGCTTTATGAATCAAAACTATAACAATGTTTTTTTGAGTTTCAAGAGGTCTGCTAAAACTTGAGAATTTAAACTGCCAGACTCATGTTATGTGTGTACATATATATGTATATATATTGTGTCATCCAGAGACAGCTGTTTAAGCGTGTTTATAGACTATCCATTATTCCATCAAGTACTACGTCGTAGGATCGAAAACTTCGCTTTTCGACCCAGCGACTGGTATCCTATCTCTACTCTACAGAACTGGACAGTTAGTAAGATTGAATGTCAACGATATATTTATTCATGTTTTTATCCTCCATCCACCTCAGTGCTTCATTCTTATGTTAGAAGAGGATTGCATAAGATTACAATGAATGAGTTACCTCACTTAAAGGATGCTGAACCCTGATTAGGGGACCCTTATATATAAACATAATGCACGCAATTTTCAACAAAAACAATTTTATCACAAACAGAAAAAATGGAAACATATTCAATACGTTTCACATATTGAATAACTCTCAACAATATCCAAATCCGTAAATTGTCCAATCAATATAATAAAAACAAAACCCAAAACACTGACTCGGTGGATGTAGACATTTTGTGTGTCCTGCATTCATTACAAAACTGTCCGTATTCTTTGTTCCATTGAATCTCAGAATAACCGAGCTTTTTTGTTTTTAATAAAGTATTCTACAATTATCAAATCAGATCAGAAGGTTCTTCTACCTTTTAACGGTTTTAACTTTCACTAGATAGAGACCACCTATATATAATGGTTAGATCCATAGTACATTATTGATAGATGATATAAGGCGCTAAAATACATTGAAATAAAATAAGCGTTTAGTAAATAGAACAAATGGAAGGCAAAATCATACAGGTTCCTTTGAAAGTGCAAAAAGTAGGGGAGATAATTCTGATACATTGTTTGCGTGCATAAATAGTCAACTTTGCACTATTAGGAACAAGAAAACAGATTTTGAATCTTTAATAGGTTTTGAATGAGGAAAACAAGCTTAAAAAAATGCATGGAAGGAAAATTAAAATTTGAAATAGCTGCAATGGGGAAGTATCCTACTTTTGTCGGTATATGAATTGTCCAGAGGTTGAAGAAGTGTATCGTCGGATTTGAAGAAATGTTGATGAGCGGTTCATGATAAAACTGTATTTAAGCAGCAAAAACGGTACATCTCCACACAGTAATTCATATGTTTACGATAGGGACTCACATGCTCCGGAAATACACGAAAAATGTCGATGCTAATATTGTTTACTGTCTGAATCATAGACTCCTGTAGAATTTTGAAAAAAAAAAGTATGAAGCAAAATTGTTGGCAATTATATTCTGAACGACAATTTTATCAGCTTTAAAGAAGTGTCACCTTGGGTTTCTATATCAAAAGATTTACTACCAAAAAGATGAAGCACGGTACTCAGAAATTTAGATGGAACATTTCAGTTCCGTGTTATTTATATTCGATATTTAATAGATATTATTTAGGGAAGAGAATAATCAAAATCTTAACAGAATAGAAGCCAAGTTTTGGATGATACTACACTCACTTTCTAAGCACTAACGTTTCACACTAAAGGCACATTAAGGGAAATAAGTCTATAAAACTTGCATGAGATCTAACAATTATTTTTGAATCCCTGATGGTAGGTTTCTATTCACTCTATTTTTAACTTACCTCGCTAATCCTTTCAGTGAAACGTTAGCATACAAAATATTACAATTATTACAATTAATGTGCGTATAATTGATAGAGAATCCCCTGAAACGATCCGATTCTCATAGACAATTTGAACGAACATTTCAATCCAATTCACGTTGACAATTCGAACGAGCGGGAATTACAAACGTCTTCGTTTTAATTCCAATAATTTTCTTTTCTTACCTTCCAAGGGAAAAAATTCATTCGAAATACTCATTTGATGAATTTTCAAGACGTTCAGATGTACATTAAAACTGTTTCCTGCCATACAAAATGCATCAGTGAAGTCTCATAAAATAATCCTATGTGATATTTGAACGTCTGCAGCGCCTTCTTTCTGTTTTAACTGGCACGGAATATGTACAAAATTCCTAATTTCATTTCATTCTCTGATATGTCACCGTGTGATCAACAATCGAACTCTTAAGTTGTAACACATACTATTTCGTTATATTCACATCATATGAAATAATGCTGGATGCCGACATAAAGATAACATAAGAGCCCATCAATATTTATGCGCTTTGAAAAATGACAAAAGTACCTTACAGAGATTTGAAGATAGTTATGATCAAACTTGTTCATATGACATCATTTTGAGATTACTCAGAAGGGTGCCGGAGTGTGGGAGAGATTCCCTGTCAGCGTATTTCCATATATTACTGGAAATTTAATGAATACAAGAAAAAAAAAACAGAGAAGTTCCCTTTCTCCATTGTAGTCTGGAGAAAAACAGAAATAATTTAGAGGGAGCAATTTTTTTGAATACGTCACTATATCACTGCTATCGATGCATGACATCACTGGTTTCTGTGATCTATCATTAATGTAATGTATGAGAATAAAGTTGAAATCAAATAATAGGAAGATTCAATGTTGGGGAGAGTTGAAAGTTTTAGCGTGGGCAATTGAGAAGAGAAGAGAATAGGAGGATAATAGATCGATCATGAAATGGTGAGAGAGAACATGCATACACACACACACACGTATATATATACATACACACACACATATATATATATATATATATATATATATATATACACATATATGTGTGTGTGTGTGTGTATGTGTATGTGTGCGTTTGTGCGTGTGGTATAGTAGGACAGATTTCCTGTGCAACTGCGACCGGAACTTAACTAAAAGGACTATGAACAGGTGGAACGTCGCCATGATGAAAATTCCGAAGATACAATGGAAAGAAAAAATGTGTAAGCCAAAACACTTAAAAACCAACATGAAAAGTAATCTCACAGTAGAACAAAATAACGCGAAAGTTAAAGTATTCACTAAAGCAATCTAAGACGTAGTTCATAGAGGATTTTTGATTCGAACTAATATATATATATATATATATATATATATATATATATATATATATATATATATATATATATATATATATATACGTATTGGTGCATTAGCAAAGAATGAAATTATTTGGAATAAGCAGATGAATGTCTTTTTCTTGGTGCTGCTATATACATGTACCTACCGACGTAACCCCCATCGTTGTGATATAATGCGTACGGCTATTGTTGTATTAGTACGCTTCCGAGTATTACATTACGAGGTAATAATGCTTTGTTTTGTTTTGTTTTTTATGAGAGAGAATAGGAAATATGGTTTACTGAAAGGTTGAGAATACCTCATAATAACTAATTGATTAATAAAACAAGTTGATAAATATATGGACGGGCAATAACGATATGAATTCGAAAAAGAAGGCATTAGGCGATGGATAATTCCTGTTGTTATCCGTCAGCTAATGAGCAGAATCATATCCACTCATTGCAACTTCAAAAATCACTTTTGCATCTTTTTCATTTCCTGCATTTCCTTGAATTGTTACAACTGACTTCGTTATTCTATGAAAACTAAAAAACAGGTATTCCAAACTGAGTGACGACATTCAGTGTTTGATTCGACGTTTTGACGATATGAGGAAAGAAGAAATTTTAAAATAAAACAATTATCAGCAAACAAAGACGAACAAAGAAAAAGAACTAAGTATTATTACATGTATAGATAGATCCTACGTATTATAAATGCACTGTTGAAACGATTTTAGATGTGCACACATGACTACTTTCTTCAAAACAACACCAACGCAAAAGCTTACTCATTAGCACTTACGCATGAAGGCTATCATTGCTACGCACACAGAGACATAATCACTCAGAAGTATTTTGCACTGACTTAGTCGATGAATAATGAGTAATGTAAAAGAAAAAAATCGACAATTGAGTGTCTACAGCCAGCAGGCAATGAAACATTACAAATTTAACAAAAATCTTTTTGTCACTTACAAAAGAATCAGGTTCTCAAAAGTGAGTATTCATCTTTTTTTCTCTCCAATTCTATTTCTTTAAAAATTCCTCCTTCTGTGGTAGTTCCTTCCTGGAGTTTTAGATATATTTATTTCCTTTGTTCGTTTTTGTTTTATTTCATTTTTTATCTGTTGATTTCTAATATTTATTTCAGTATTTCTTTCTTTTGCTAATTGTGTTTTTTCGTAACTTTCTCTCAATTAGTTTCTGGAAATTCTCACTTACAGGAAAAATCCGTCACTTTTTTCTATCTCTCTTAAACGAATTTTATATTCAGTACATTTATTTCTTCATTCTTTGTTCTTTTTGTTTGTTTGTTTTTTCCATAACCTTCCGACAACTTTCTTTCTCCGACGGCATTTTTCAAAAAGTGACCCCGCTAATCTCTCTCTCCCTCTCTCTCTCTCTCTCTTTCTCTCTCTCTCCGTTACTCTCTTTCTCTGATTTCTATTTTCCCATTTTTACGTGTTTTTTCGCTTCTTTTATTTTTCCTCTTCTCTAAAATCCTCTCATCAGGCACAAGACAAACGCTTTATCCTCAGAAAACAGATAGCAATATTCAGGATAAGTAACGTACAGTTGTTGCTGGGGATACGGGTTGAGCTGTTAGAGCGAAATATGACTGAAGGGAGAATTCAAAGGAAATAACGCTGGAAAAGAAAAAGCACAGGAAGGAACATTGATGGACATGGAAATTTTGTATTAGAAACAGAGAAGGAAGCAGAGACACGTGCATCTATGGAAAGGTTAATGTTGGAAACCGAGGAAAATAATGGGGATGGAAGAAAAAAAAAGAGCAACAAAATCCTAACTCAGACAGAAAACGGTTGGAATCGGCCCTTCTACTGCTAGCTGCCAGGGATAAGCGGCTTGTTAATTGTGAGACCCTCCTCTCGTCTTATCTGCTATTGTGGTGACCAACTTTTAGTTGTTGTTTTTTTAGCAAAGGTCGTTTTCCTATTATTATCAATTGCACCAAATTACTCTAACCTTTTCTTTCATCTGACTTTGGAACTAAATGATTATCTACCCTATTCTCTTCTATTTTCATCCTACTGTGTGTGCGTGTGTGTGTGTGTGTGTGTGTGTGTGTGTGTGTGTGATTTTGTGCTCCTATTATGAGTATTGGTTGGAAAGTCTGAGAGCTGTACCGATAAAAGATTTAAGATTGACAAGAGTGAGACCCCAACGGGAATTTTAACAAAGACAAATGGAAATTCATGTTCATCGTCCAACCAATATAAAAGAGCGGTGATTCTGACAAATTTCATATTGCTCGGCTTTCCGTCCTATTGTTCTTGGAGTCAGTCAATTTAGGGCTATAACCTTTTGATATCTTGCAAATCTTGCAAGTTTACGAATATACATTTTCTCATCCCTTGAGCTGGGTGGAGTGCAATCATTTGCCACCCGTACAATTTTTCTATTTCTTTAAAGTTCCTTAATCTTTAAATGGAGATGTGTACAAAGAGGATGCTCTCGAAGCATCGTAATTTTTTTCTTCGTACTTTGTCCCCTTTTCTCTCTCATGTGATTTAATTTCTTTACCAGTAAATCACAACTGCTGTTCAATGGCTTTTTTTATCATTTCATATTTTTACCAATCTATCTTTCTGTCTCTCACTCTCTTCCCTCCTATATCCCTCTGCATCACTTTTAAATGTTCAGTCATGATTCAATCTTTCTTCCTTTTTTTTCCTTTTTTTTCTTTTTTTTTCTTTTTTCTCCCTTACTGTCCCTATTTGACCATGACGTGTTCTTACTTTGTACACTTTCTTCTATTCTAATCCTACCGTCTACTTCTTCCTTCTCTTTTATTACTTTCTTTCTTTCTTTTCTTTGTTTCCCACATCCTTTCTGTAATTCTTCCCTTTCTTCCTTCAAACCCCTTCCCCTCCTCTTTAATCCCTCTCCATCTTTTTTCAGTCTTTAACCGCTTTTTCTATCAGGAAATGTTCATTTTTTTCTATCAGCATGCTTTATTCCCTTTCTGTTCAGTACATTTTACGACCATTTTCCTCATTTTCGCTTCCCAAATGACGCCATTTCATCAAATACATTTTTCTTCATTTCCACCGGTACATTTGACAACACATTTCTACTCTATTTGTGTCTTTTCTTTTCTCGTCGTCTTTTTTACATCATCTTGAAAATAATGTCCTATTCTAACTATTGATTCGTCATCTATCGTTCCTGACATCAAAGTTTTTTCATACAATTACTTCGAGTTTTATCTTGTTTTACTTTGAACGCCTTCAATCTCTTTTCTATTTTCCTTCGAAAAAATTCATCCCATAAAGCTGAAAACACAAGTATATTGTTCAAAGAGTTAATAAAATGTCTCAATGATTCTCATGCAAAAATTAAGCCAGATTTGAAAGGTAGGGAGATCAGGTTCCAGTGCCTGAGTGAAAAAATTAGTATATAACCGGAAAATTGACTCTTCGTAATATACATGAATACACAACATCGATAAGATGATTTATCCTCCATTCGAAATACAGGTAATTATTAAGATTTCATCCTCTTTGAGAAACTGAAAAGCGTATTTTCACTCTGCTTAAACAAGACATGTGCAAAGATTCTGTTTGTCTCTCATCAGAATTGATAAATGTATGTCAGTATGATAGATATGAAATTTCCATATCAATGAGAATACTTAAAATGAAACAACAGATTTGGTTTGTATCCGAATATAACATAAAATAAAACCAATATCTTTTTGTTATATACTGTGTTGGGATTGATCAATTCGACCATTTTGAATCATGGTAATGTCATTAGTGATCACTACAAATATCTGATTCCTTATAGAAAAGAGTTAATTCCGTTGGAAACAAACTGAGGGATGATTCGAGCACAAACTCACACGATTAACTGAAACTCCAAACTACAGGAAAAAAAAACTATTTATTGGGGACACTAAATGAAAATTTAAAAAAAAGTATGCTATCAATAGTAATCAAGTTCTGTTCTATATTTGTGTGGGTTCTTACAATTATAACTCTTTGTTAGTACACAATTCTAAATGTCATTTTCAGTACATCATAGTTCACTTATTTCCCTTGGCCAAAACATTGGTGGTCTCACTCTTGTCATTTCTAGCTGTTTTGAAGTTTGAACGGAGATGAACAAAAGGAAACGAAGTTACCTACACATTCATCTAAACAGTCACAGAAAGACTAGTGAGACAAACAATTTCAAGGAATACTGAAAGAAAGAAAAATCAACTGATACTAATGCAAACCGAAGTACAATATCTGAAAAAATAAATTCAGCAACAAAAATGAAGGTATACAGGATACATAAAAAAGAAGAAAAGGAATGATTTGAAATGTTAGTCCATCAGTTCTCAATAGATTACGAATACATTGAAGGAGACTAAGGGAAGATGTGATACGAAGGTTCATGCGTTAGACATTGCATAAGTTAGCAGTCAGTGTCAGTTAAGAATGAATTTGGAAAGGTTTTGTTCAGCAGTGGTTCTAGAATGGCAGATGATTATCATGATAATTGTTCTTGTTATGAAATCAGCGAAATATAAAACATAAAAATCATATTTTCATATCAACTAAAAAAGACACAAACAACTTGAATATCATAGGAACACTGGAAATTCCGAAGATTTCATTCAGCTGAAGGAAAAATACAAGTTTCAACTGAAGACTGACTAGAGAATCGAGAAGAAGAGATGAAGTTTGTCAGTTGAGTGAAAAAAGGTGTCAGTAACAAAGGTATCGGGAATTTCAAAATTCGACGAAATTTTATGTTGTAAGTTTGACAGATGACTTGAAATTATCAAATCTTTTCGGAAACAGGTGTGTGTGTGTGTGTGTGTGTGTGTGTGTGTGTGTGTGCGTGTGTGTGTGTGTGTGTGTGTGTGCGTGTCTGCAGAACTAATGAGGGCAAAATGGAAGGTGAACTATCTCATAGTGTGGAGCAAAAAAATAGGGATAATTCCAGTGGATAGAGGTTTAAATATTGCATGAGTTTGTAATGTCACTAAATCGCCTGATTTTGCCCCTGATATGTATTATGCCATGTTGGATGGACAATATGTGTATGTGTGTGTGTTTGCTCTCACTCCTATGTGCCAGCAAAGGAATACCAGTGTCCTATAGGAATTATCGTCGTAACAATTAATTTGATCATAAATTGATATGGTTAATGAGCATTTTCATGATTTTTCCTCTAAAGTTCCCTCTTTTTTTTCCTCTTTCATTTGATCTGCTTTTTTTAGTTTGAAATAAATTCTAATTTATTTTTCCATCTGTTTTTTTTTATTCCTCCCTTTTCCCCCTGTTTTCCCTCTTTTGTCTCCCAGCTGTCTTTCCTGCACTTATTCCAGATCGATTCAGTTTCCTTTCCATAATGTTCAGCCTTTTCCAGTTTGTTCAGTCTTCCATTCTTTTTTGTTGTCCTATACATCTCAGCTTTTCGGTTTCTTTGTCCCTGTTTTATTTCTTATTTCTTTTTTTCTTCTTGAGTTCCCTTAAATTCTTCCGTCCATTTACTCCTTCCTTCCTTTTTTGAACTTCAATCGTATCTCTTCTTACATTGTTATTCCTTTCTCAGATATTTTTTCTCTTTTTATTACTCTTTCTCTTTCTCTTTCTCTGATGAATTATATAACCTTCTAAATACTTTACAAAGACAAATGATGAGGATTTGTTTTTGACGAAGAATGGCATTCCTTATCTGATTTTCTCTTGTCCAGTTGGGATTTCTCTTTTTCTTTTTTGCATGGCTTTTTTACAATGATAATAATCAAAACATAAGCCATGGGAGAGGGAAAAAGGAAACGAAGAAGCTTGTTGAATGAATATATATAGATATAACAACTAGACTGATAAAATCATTTTTCATCAAATAAATTATAATAGTGATGCATTTGCTTACATATATATATATATATATATATATATATATATATATGATAAATGATAATCGTGTCATTCACAAACATCAGATTTGTTGTATTAAAACACTTCAGAGAGGCCATAGACTATCCAATATCCCATCCAGCACCGGGAGGTAAGATCGAAACTTTATCAGTATATGCATGTGTTTGAGAGTGCTTGTAGATCTGAAGAACCAATTTTACATTAAACAATACAGAACAGGAAGATCATTCACAAAAAATGCTGTGTAATTTGTTGAAGTTTGGCTCAGGAAAATATTCTTTCTATTGCATATTGTGAGGTGACAGTGAAAAGAGTATTGATTACATTTATAAATCTTTCACTTTCAGCATAAAGAACATAACAGAAAGAATTTGTGAGCTGTTTTTTGTGCTATTAGTGAATTTTTTTTGTTTTTTTGAGCGAGAATTTTCTTTACAAGCATAAAAGCATAACAGATTACTTTTAAAAAAATAATAATGTGATCAGTTCCTGTGATCGCCGGTTTGACTCTTACATATGACCTATAGATTTTCTTTCCATTGTACTTTTATATACTATCCTATTACAAACGTAAAGTTTCACTTCTGTTTGGAAGCTGGAAAAGGAGAAAAATGCATTTCTGTGTAATTATTTAAGAAGAGACTAAAATTGTTACATTTCAAAATTGGGAAACAATATTCATTATCCTGGTTGTGCATAAGTAAATATTTCTCTTTTGGCAATATGTTCTGTGATGTAAAATCATCCCATGCGTAACAACATATTACCAGGCATTAAGCAGCCATTTAATGTTCTATGAAAATCTTTGTTGTTTCATGCATGGGTTTCTCTATGTTCAAGAGCATGGAAGCCTTTTTTGCAAAAATATTCCCCTAAGAGATATCCGTGGTCGATGATTCAGATATGATTTAAGACGAAGTGTTTGTTGTTTTGTTTTTTTTTCAGTTCCATCTTGGGATTCAAACAAAATAAAGTTTTAAAGCACAAACCATTCCCCTTTCCAGCTGAGAGGAGATTGATTAAGCGGGAAAATGGCGCCTTCTTTTCACCCAACAAATTTAATCAATCGAGACTAACGTTGGAGGTCTTTCAAAGTATTCATTTTCCTGCGTCTTTAAGAGAAGCAAAGTGTAAAGTATGAGTTTGTATCAGTCATGTAAATACGGAAATCTACCAGAAGTAACGGCGTAAAATGAAGTGAAGCAAAGATAAAATTTATCATCGGTAACAATAACTCTAAGAACATCATCAAACCCGTAACCCTGAGTTCAACTAATTTCAGGAAATCTCCGTATATTTTTCCTGTTTCCTTTGTTAAGGCAGAGTAGAGGGGAGTATTACGAAGCAATAAAGGGGTATGCATACATCATTTCACCAGAATATTGCTCAGCTCTTAAAGTTGAAACTTTACATCAAACTATAAGCCAAAATTACTCGATTAATCACCCCCCAAAATCCATATGGAATAACTGTCCAGAATCATACCTCACTGATTTTAGTTGTTCCCTGGATTTTACAATGACCTATATCAGCCACCGTATCTATTGGCACTTGATATCGTTAGTATAGCATTTTTATTAGAGTTGCAACATTGATTTGGGGATATTTACTTATCTTATAAGTGATTTATATTTTCAATTATTGTTTGTCCAATCCTCTTGTGTTAACACCCGTTATCATTATATCCTTCTTTCACTCTTTATGACCAATTTTTTTTTCAATTTTAATCTTTTTTTCTTAAACCCTTATTGAATGAGGGTTTGACAGATTTATAAGACCAGCTGTGAACAACGCTCCTGATATGAGAAGTTTAATATATAGAACATGATAATTCGAGTAAGACTTTTGGAGACATCGTAAAATTGCACCAACACAGATATGTTGATTGAAAATGAATATTATATATAACAACGTATATCAAAATTAATGTTGGTAATCTACTTATTAGTGCTATTAAAAGTATGTACTTGTAAAATATTCATTCAGAAATCAAAAGTTGACCGTTGTGGTGAAATACTTTTGAAATCTGACGATATTCCAAAGCCCAAACCATTTATGATCAACTTGGAGACATCTGATAAGACAAATATATTGATCTCTGAAAGGTGTCACAATGAACGATAGGATAATAGAAATAATGTTTTTGGTTCATTTCCGATTGGCTGAATGAAACTGCTGGCAGATACATAAATCTCACATGGGAGGTCAGTATGAGGAGAAAAATGGAAGGATAATTCGGAGAGAGAGAAATAGGAATCATATGTAGAAAGAAAGGAAAAAGCCAGAAGTTTGAAGTCGAAAGGAAAAAGACGAAGTTTTGACAGAGAAAAAAAGAGATGAAGAAGAAGAAAAGAAGGCAGATAGATGAATTGGTTTGAAAGAAGCCAAGAAACCTATCGAAACGTAAGTGAGGAAAGGGCACTGAAAGAGAGTTGGGGGGAGATATTGGGAGGGAAAACAAAAAAAAGTCATGAATACAAATTTACAAAAAAGAAAAACAGGGGAAAGATAGCTTTGACAGCCAAAGGGAGAATGAGAGGAATTGATTTTAAGCAAGAAGAGATGGAACAGAGAATAATAAGTAGGATAAATCTTTATAGCCCTAATATGTTGAAATGACCAAAGACAATATTTGTAAGTCATTATTTTCTGTTTTGTTTTTCTTTTCATTATATTGAAATTACTCTTTATGAGACTTTGAAATGAGCTAGGTTGTGAAAGTGTCAATCAGACGTTATCTACATATAATGTCTTCAAAGCTCCAACACTACAATCCGTATTCATCTACATTCCTTTTTGTTCTAATCATCGGAAGCAACAATACAAACATTTTTTCGGAGCTCGGTTCGATGTAAGTTGTTCATACCTTTACTGATTAAGAATTATGGAAAAAAAGTATAAGTGCGTTCAAAGTCCCTGGTCAGTCTCTGTAAGATAAAGCCAGACGAAATTCATCACTAAACAAAAACCAGGGCAACAGGAAACGATATTTAACAGAAAAAAAAAATCCTTTTTCATATATTCGTATGAACAAGATAGATATTCCTCGTAGAACAGAGCTCTCACCTTATCTGTTAGAAACATTTTTGATACATTGGAATCCACTGATTTCCCATGGAGATGCATTGACACTATTTTTTACTTGTGGAGTTTAGCTTCATTGTCTGTAATCGATCTGTGTCTTCAAAATTAAATTGTTCTGTAAATATATATATATATATATATATATATATATATATATATATATATATATATATATATATATATATATATATATATCATCATATTCCCATCTGTGTCAGTGCCAGCCTAACATGCTTATCAAAAGTTGACTTTGGGAATTCAGTTTCTAATTCGTAGGAAAGAAAAATTATCTGTTCTTAGACTTGTATACATATAACAGAGCGGAGATCAATACAAATTTTAGTATAGGAGCTTTGAATAAATCATAGGTGTGTGAAATATTACTGAAACTTTTAGAACCAATGAATTATAGACCTTAACTTTTGGTTGAAAAATATCGAGTGGTTACTCTGAAACATGATTTTGCTCAAGTAAATGCATTGTTCTTTGGAAGATCTAACATTTAGCCTTGTGTCCGACTAAACTTATTATTAAACTATAAATCTTCTCTTTTAAGAGGTAATAACAAGCCAGAAACGTGGATCTTTGTGATTTTGATGAAGTAAGGCCCAACAGAACATCCACACTACCGACCTCATGCTGCTCTAAACTAAGACTCGAATATCCCTAAAGAACAATCATAGATCGTTTTGCAAATCTGTTTACCTGTCAATCGCTCAAATACTGTGTTAAGTCAAAATTCAGTGACCTGCTTTGGTGGCTTTGTTCCAGACATAACTAAGTGAAATTTCAAGTATAAATTCAACAATTCAACAATCAAACAGAACGCTGAAACTTTTCAAAGCTAATAAAAAGTCTGTGATTTGTTTATTTATGAACTAAATATTTGGAGTCAGTCACGTCTGATGATCAAATAGAAATAGTGTCATTCTCCGTACAATATATATCCTCACTGACGTAATTGAATATTTACTTGAAGTGAAGAAATGGCCTTGACGAGTTCGTATTACGTTGTTGAAAATGCTATGACTGATTTGTAGAACAATCATCTCTCCAACTATGTCAGAAACATTCAATCTGATCGATGAAAGTCCCACACAACTTTAAATACACCTCTGATATTTTTTTATTATGATAGCAATGAATTAAGAATAATATTTTATGTTCAATATTTCGAAACGAGATAAATTAAACTGAAAGTTATGTTATGATCATTTTAACGAATTTGTTAAAAGAAGTCTATAAGCGAGATCCCGAATAGAATAGAGGAACTGTGGCAATTCTAGAGCTAATACATGTGACACAGGCCGCGATCGGCCGTCGCGTCGTGGTCACCTCGCCTTATTGCGCGCTGGCACCCACGGCGGCTGTCTTGGGTCGTCGGATCATTACGAACAGAAATGAAACATGGATGTTGACGAAACAATATAGTTACTTACGATCAGAGTAAATCACAGACGCAGAAACTATGCTAAATATCATTAGAAAACACATTACATGATCAAGTAGTCAGATCCTTTTCATAAAACCAGTTGGAACCTCGGATTGCAATGGGCATGTGGTGTTGCAAGACTACCAGTCAATCAATTGGCATCAGAAACCGGATCCCCTGCGATCATATGAGAAATTCTGATTTTCGTGATAATTCAGACAAGTTGAGAAGATATTGGCTCCGTGGCACTTCGGAATAAAAAAAAATGGTAGATCAAAAAAGTATCGACATCATATTACTTAGATGATCATCATGATCATGATGGTGACCCTTCCGTCAAATATTTTCCCTTTTGATGAAAGAAGAGCTATGAATTGTAAAACATGAAAAAGGGAGATAATTATGTAACAAAATCATGTTTTTGACAACGCCTGTGTGTCTCATTAATAGCTTCCTGAAAGTTGACTGATGGAAAATACTAGATCGACGCAACGAGATATAACATTTGGCTTATTCATTCATTATTTTATCTTCCTAACATTTTTGGTCCCCAGTGTGTTTCGTCCTTACTTAATGTAACGATATAAAGATGTGATTTTTTTTTGAATTTTTCAATGCTTAAAGCAGAAGTTTCAGTGATTTAATTCTTCCACGTTGTACTAATTCAATCTGTCCGGCTTTTTCGTTTATTAATTATGTATCTTCAGTTTTGTCTATTACTTTCCAACAAAGGATCGATATTCCTATTGTGACTGTTATTCTATAGCTTCCCGATATGTTGTTAAACATAAAATGTAGAAATTCATTGAAAACAATCTAATTATATTTTTTGTTCAAATTATTGGAAGACAGCCAAACAACACGGCTTGCTGCTTGTTTCATTAAAAATTGCTTTATTTTCGTGAATCTTTTGGTGCTGTGGTTTCTCCTATGTTTCCTGTCAAAATGACGGATGACGTTCATTTTTTTTCCATTTAATAAAATGACACTTGTTGTATCTTTAGTTTAATTTCTTTAATCCCCATTATGATCTTCCTCCTTTTTTGTCCTGGATGATAAATCTCGTAATTTTCCTTCTCTAAATAATTTAACATGCTATTCAAAAAAGGGGCAAATGACTTTCCTCTGGAAACATTGTTTTTCATTAGAGGGGAGAAGTGTATGGACAATGTTTCGAAAATTATCCGTTCATTATTGTGATAGCTTCATTTCATTAACTTTGATTTAGTTTGGGGGACAAAAAAGTGCTAAATAGGTTAACTCAGTGTTCCATGAGGAATACCCCTCGGAAGTTGTTTCAAAACACGAATGCAGCGAGGGAACTTTGAAAAGGTTTGTCCTTGGTCTTATTCATCATCATTTGAAAATCAACCAAGAAGATGTGTTTATTTTTATTTGGAGAAATGGAGTCCACGGCTCTACATAGCTCCGTTGAAAAGGTTGATCCTTTTTTTCCATGCTGAGCAAAAGCGGATGGAAAATCCATATGTTCTTCCGTACTGCTTTTCAGTTTACTCTAATTCATTCATTTTTTTTAGAGACATCATGTCAAAATGTAGAGGATTCATGGTATTAATTGTGTGAATTTTCAACACATTTGATTATATTGTCTTTGGAATCGAATAGCAATTGAACAGGTGTTATTATCATACATTCATTTTATGTTTTTCTCTTCTGTCCTCAATCGTGATATGTATACATATCAGTATGGTTTGTAATGTGTATTGGATTTTATTGTTTCCATTTTTTTTCAGCATCGAATTGTTTCAATAATAATAACTTCATAATAAATTTTCTCGGTTGACTCAAAAAGGATACGTAAAAACCAAATTCCGGAACAGTTAATATTCCCCCATTTAAGGTCTCACCAAATGAACATCGAGTGATATATAACATGAATCAGTATACAAAATTGGAGAACAAGAAGTGAAACACTAACAACAATGCAACACAAAACACTTTTGTTTTTTCTATGAAGCCCTTACCCCTCTTCAAGTGAACAAGAAAAACACTCAAGATTCTAAACACAATGTAGAGGATAAATTCGAGCTGAAGGGTCTGTTTCAGACTGTTAAAAGGGTCAATATTGGAATGACAATTCGCTTCAATCTATGCAAAAGCAATTTTCCGGCGAGGGATACTGGCAGAGAGATATGATATCCTTTTACACCTGGACAAATAAAATTTGAATAAGAAGGTAATTACAAATAACTGGGAATCAATGGAAGCGATGCAGTCAAATAATTATTCTTGAACGAAAGAATAAAAAAATTCTACAGAAGGTTTCGAGCCATCTTCAAAGCTGTACTCAACTCTAAAAACCACATGGAAACCATCAACACATTGACAGTGCCCATAGCAAAGTATAGCCTTAACATCATCAACTGGGACGTAAATCGTATATGCGGAATGGACAATCGAATGGGGGAACATTTGACTAATAATAGAATGCAATGTAGTTCGACTTACTGGCAAGCAAATGCCGACTGGATGATGACTCTGCTGGAGAGTCATGAAGCAACAAAAAAGCTTTTATTGGTTGTTAAAGAATCCAAGTTATATCTAGATTAACAAAACATGGCCGACATCAACCAACACGTTCTTACACAAGCTGCAACAAAGGTTGCAAAAATGTAAAAACTTCAGCCCAATGATATCAAGTTGACATTGGAAACTGAAACCCCTTCACAGACAATATGCACTTAGCACCCAAGATGATGTTGTAGATTATACAAAGGCCCATTAGTGGCTACGAGGTTTAGAGTTATCAACCAAAACAGGAGGTTTTATCCTTGCCGTCTGAGACCAGAGCCCTCCTCCCGGGAACAATAAAGTACACGTTTTTAAATACTGGTCAATCGAGAGATTCGTACTAAAGGTTTTTCATTATGCGAGGGCGTCGGTTTGCAAAAGATTCTGTTATTTGAAGTCACTATATTCTATACCACGTTTTTTTTTTGTTTTTGTTTTTTTACCGAATGTTAGATTTCCATTTTGTATTCTTAATCATAAAAAAATTGTTTTGTGAACCTGTTCTCTAATTTCAATACCTATCTTTTTTCAAATGAGGGTTTTCTTCAATATTCTGTCTCCTGAATGATTTTTAGATTCTAGCTTTTTACTACTCAAAGACTATTCCAAAGGCAGCAGTTCCTATGATGTTAACAATTCTTTAACAATCACTATTACTATGGGATTCATTTGAAAAAATTCTCTCATTTTCACTTGTAGTGTACATGATTCTATTCGAATAGACGAAACATTTTAAGCAGCATATTCATTTTGATTATTTTTACTTCCGATACAGTCATAATTTTAATTAAATAGTCATTAGTTTGTTTAGTTTTTGCAACTTTTTGAATATTTGTTTTGAGAACTTGATGGAATATTTAATTATAATTTAATTAATTTTCTCTTTACCCAGAATGCTGCAAGCTCTGATATTAGGCATCGAGTCTGCATGCATGAAAAATGAAATTCACTCAATTTCATCCGAGAAAATTTTGTTAAAGAAATGTTATTGAAGACTTGGATCTTTTATTGCATGAATGAGATGCAACTGAATCGATTGTCATAAGACTTAATGAGAAACCATTTAGAACTCAATCGTTCTTTTTATTCTGGATTGAAAATTTTCATGTTAAAACAAATCAACTTAGATCAATTAATATTTCAGCGATCAATAATCCCTTTCGTATTAAATAACAGAGTTGAATGTATTTTCTGCCATAGACAAGATATCTCGTCTTAACAACCATTGGGCCAGGGCTTGACGAGTTATTTCTCCTTACAAAATTGTGTTATGCTTTTGAAAGATGGCAGAACCCCACTACAAAGTGTGAAGTATGTCAACGAAATGCAAAGCGGCGAAAAAAGGAATACGAATGTACTGAATGTTTAGTAGGCCATGTGTATATTGCATACATGTTCGATCAATGAAAGTATCTTATATTATCACTCTCATGCTCATATTACAATCGTCAGATATTATATCGAACAGGTTACTAATTTGTTTGAATGTAAAATTGTTATTAACATGCAACCAAGAACACCTATTTCATCAATGCCCATGGCACATATATCAAAGGGTTAGAATATTCTCGGCCCCGAACAGGGTGAAGAACTGAAGCCATAAACACATTCAACAATGAATTTGCAGAATCTAAGGAAAACTAGAGTAAGGAGGCAATGGAATTCTTTTCAATGGCAATAATGTGAAAGATCAAATCGAATTTAGACGGTATGAACAACATAAAATATGCATAAATATCTGGAGCTTCCTGCTGAATGTTTCAATAATAATCCGATGCTTACATTATGTATATATCAATCTATCTATATACTTTAATACTTGAAAAACGTAAAATTATGTATGTGTATACACATGCAAGTATATACAATGAAATGTATATAATTTATGTGTAATTTATTCTGTAATTACTCGAATATGACGTTAACTATGATACAAACACATTTTTGTAACTAAAATTCAATTGGAAGTGCAGTTGTTTTAACAGTAACAATGCTGTCAGTCAAATCAATGACCTGAGTTTATACCCTGGTATGGGTGTGTGTGTTAGGGGATGATATTCTGTACTCACTAATGCTACTTGGAAAGCTATGAATGCATTTCTTCACATCCCTTTCAGCTATTGGTAAAAGAGTAAGAGAGGAAGGACCCTGTAGCTTTGAGAAGGCAACTAGTGAAGGGGAAGAGCTGATCCCAAACTAGGGAGTTGAGCCCACCTGAACACAGTTTAAGGTCGAATTCAACGTCTTTACGACAGTTTCTCAAGCCAAGCGGGTGCCAAGCGGATGCCAAGTGTATAGCTCTCTGATTTCCTCTGGACTACATCAACGTGATTGAGTAGAGATTATAGGATCTCCATACGCTTCATCTACATAGTAGAATTTATAGCCCGTAGAGATAGAATGGAGGCCATCAATTTATACCCTCCATACACAAACACCAAGACACACCCACACACACACACACACTAGCACTAACACACACACACATATTTACATATATATATATATATATATATATATATATATATATATATATATATATATATATATATATATATATATATCAGAGAGAGAGACAGACAGATGGACAGACAGACAGATAGATGGAGAGATGGATAGATAGGTAGATGGATAGATATATGGATAGATTTAAATGAAGAGAGGTATACGTTAGAGAGAGTAAAAGAGGGATATATAAATGGATATATTGATTGATATCCATATACAATTAAAAGTACTATGATGGATACGAAAATATAGCATAAACAATGACTTTACTTGAAATATACAAAAAATGAGACAGCTGATTGTAATCGATAGGTAGCTAGATAGTCCAAGTTAGGTTCATCCCAATCAGGAAGCCGTATTTCCGAGAGATCTGAATGATAAAGTTGGAAAATCATCTTTTCAGAGGCGTTATTTTCTTGACATTTATCCACTCAAATGTTCCACGGTGTCTTGTAAACGGATGATCTTCAAGGACATCTATCAAGACTGCCTTTTGCAAATCTAGTTTGATGATATTCTCGTGACCCTGAATAAGGAGAAGAACTGCTGTAGACGCTGAGACGCCATCTGTCGATTTCGTTGATGTCATCCCTTGCCAGTAGGCCTTCTTGGCATGGTCACCTTGATGTCAGTTGGATCTCTCCAAATATTTCCTGGTGGAATTCATTTTGCACACATCACTTCAGAGGAACAGGATTTCTTCTTGGGTTCTTCCTACAATTCAGAGTAGCATTAAACCAAAGACTATGAAATGTACAATTAAATTACTGGTCGTGTTACTAATAATATTATTCTTAATCAGATGAACCGATATCAAGTCTTAATATTTTTACCGGTGAGTAAACTGCAGAAATACGAAATCAAGAATGAAAAATAGCCAACCCATGAACGAAAACAGCTCAATCGATAGCGCAGCCAGGACTCTTACGACAGTCAGACTGGGAGACGCCAACATACACTATCAAAACGTTGGGTCAAGTGACAGTTGGGGGCATGTTCTGGTCTGATTTTTTGCCGCATATCACGTAAATGTTGCATGATTTTCTATTGGTTTCTGTCAGATCTGAGCGTTGAACTTATTCTCCGTCTAAAAGTAACTCAGTCCTATCTTTTTTGATTTGATGTACCCTAATTAGATCTTTAATAGTATTTATACATTATTTTCTTTTATTTCCTTATGTGACATTGTCAACCGTTATCAATTTTTTACTAGCAATAGTATTAGTTTGCATCAGTTATATTCATTTGCGATAACTCCTAAGATCCCTCTCTTTCTCTCTCTCGCCTTTTCCCTCCAATCTTTATTTATTCATTCATCGTGTATCAACACTCTTCCAATCCTTGATGGCTTTCTTGTTTTCAAATCGTCTTATCGAGGTCGAATCCACTATAATTGGGACTGTCTCATTATCTATTGTTCTTACACACACATACGCACACACACACACACACACACACACACACACACATATATATATATATATAGATATATAAAGAGAGAGAGTGAAGGGGGAAGAAGGCGGGGGCTATATGTTTGTTTTGTGTGTATGTGAATAGTTCGCTCCTCAATGAGGTATCAAGAAAGCTGTTATTGATTAAGAGCCAATAGTCACTTCGACAAAGTAGATTATATTCGCCATTATTCATGAGCTAACAACTCTCAATTTCGTGAAGTCTTGTTTATTCCCAAATTGTCATAATACAATGTCACGATGACTAAGTGAATTCATACAAACACACTGGATGTCGACAACCAAGATATCATTAATCTCTCAAAAATATTTTTGCGATTAGAGTATATAATTTCCTTATGTATACGTATTACTACTAGAATGCATATATCTTGACTACATCAAGGTTCTACAACGTATATCAGATATGCTACAGGTGTATATCCCTATGGTCGGGTTGGTACTGCTTTCAATCAAATTACTGTCAATTTATAGGAAATTATGTCATGAAAACGTTAATACAAAGAAAAGTGATTATGGAAAAGACACTTCATTTTGATGGACCACTTCAGTCTAGAAAATTCGTCATGTTCATTATTTCATCAAACATACATCCGTTAAAACCTACTTCAAAAGTCAGGGTAGTGTTTGCAATCTGACTGGGAGAAATATTTCTCCTGTAGGTGAGTATGAATGTGATGTATTTAATGTTATAATTGAAATTAATGAAACATTTAACAAGAGAGGAATAATAACATCATTATCAAATGTGATGAAGTACTAAGACAATTTTTTGATATAATTGGCACCTGGATCCATCAGGACTTTTAGTTTGTTCTTTCTACTGTCTAGGGTTTGTTTCTGATTTATCTCATCTGAATATGCTTTGACTTGTTGTTTGTTGATTTTGTTGTCTTTTATCTCGTTCTCCCTTTGTGTAAATGCATTACAATTACAGAATACCAAGCAGTCTCACCTACAATGTACCAAACATAAGTATCCGTTTTACATGTAATTCTAAGTATAAGCTCTGACAGAAGATGCAATAGATGCAGTAGATAATCTGTGTATTGCTATTCGTCAATAAAACAGGCTACTCTATCTGCAAAACACCAGCACAGATTATAAGATAATTCTTTGAAGTGAAAAAAGGATTTTAAATGCTGAGTTGCCCGTTGGTATGACCCATTTGACTAAAATTTAGTCGAAAAATGTTTTCTTCGTTCTCAAAATGACAGTTGTACCATCGAGAAGCAGAAACAAAAATTAAACAGGTGGATCGACTTGTCCAATGATACCAACTAGCCCTGGTCTCAATTACTATTTAGTTTCCAGTCCTCAGACTCAGATGCTCCCAATTATGTGGAAATACGGATAAGAAAATTAAGTCTAAAATTATATTGAAATGTTTGTGTTCTCTTTAAGCAAATTCAAACCATTTCTTCTATTGTTGTGTTGTTTTTTTTTGGGGGGGGGTCACAGTGAATTATACTTAGCCGCTGATGACCCACCCTAACAGGAATTTGTCAGGTATGTGCACATTTGAAATCTTTTCTTTTGCTGCAAAAATTTGAAAGAGTGTTTAAGTTTCAGCTTCAAACAAATATGATGATCTTTTAGCATGATCAGGTCATTTGCTACCTCAGGAAATACACGTAAACAGATAAAACCAATAGTCCTAACTTCACGATGATCAGCGAAAGAATTGAATCAGATGCTATCAAATGTAGGGGTGATCTGTCTAAAATTGTTCCCTAAACTAGCTTATTTCTTTTTCTGTTTTAAATTATTTACTTGTTATTTGTTAATGTAATCAATAAGTGAGTCTGTTTAGAATACATTTAGTTAATTGCAGTTGTGCATCTTGGGACCAATATGCGCAGCATCCAATTCAATTTTATGATGATTTTATGTGATTGTAATTTCCTTCTTTTGAAGAAAATATCCTTGGAAAAAAATGCATTTGATGTCAACTGAATACTCATCAAAATAGAAACTGAAATTGGCAGTTTTCAAACGATCAAATTATTGGATGGATGGGGAAATGACATCAGGCAAAAAACTGATGTTCATGGTTTGAAGTCAGTCGAATAATGAACAGAGTGGCTCACTTTCAATCGGTTTGAACAACAGACAACAGATTTTCAAAATTCTATGCACTGTTAGGATTATTATTGTGATGAATGAATATTGGTTTGGAAACAAGTAAATACCCTAATAAAATAAACGTGATGTAAAAAGAAAAAAAAAGGATATGAAGTGATTAGTCCAACTAAGCAGGATTTCTGAATTGTGATTCTACACTCCAAAACACACACCAGCTGACTAAGATTGAAAGGCACAAAGTGGTTGAAAAATAAACACATAAACAAGAAAATAATCCTACCATTTCAAACATTATGATTAATACATTCCATGATCAAATAGAAAAGAAATGTTGTCATGTATGTCTCAGGAGTTGAGTCCTTATGTTGAAATGTTTTTAAGGAAAGGCAAAGTATTGAAATCAAGGACAAATTTTGTTGTTTTAATGTCAGTCTAGTCTGAAGATTCAATTAACAGTTAGTGGAAGATAGATAAATGAAATGAGGGAGCTACATTGTGAGAGGAATATGATTTGATAAGATGCTTGGAAAAACGAAGTCCCAGTGAATGCTACGGATAATATGAATTTGACATACACATTTTCTATTACTTATGACGATTACTCCAACACATCAATTTGTACTTTAGCAGAAATATCTGTGATCAAATTGTCCTCATCTTCTTGCAAAAAAGGATAATTTGAATGTGCAGTTATGGGGAACCAGCATTTGTTTTTGATCCATATCTGTTTCTTCAGAACTCAAAATAAATAAAAGAAGATGCTGCATCTTATATCAATTTAAACCAAAAGTTTTGTTTATGTTTTCCGAACCACTTCCTAGATTTCTGCTTTCTGTTTTTTTCAGAGGTGCTATAGAATCAGCACGCCTAACATACCATGTCATCTTCGATTTTAGATCGTTGGATACTCAAAACTTTTCTTATGTAAATCGATGATAATTGTTTCTTCACTATTGGTTTGTTTTGCTTATGATTTATTTATTCTTACAGTAGCACTGATTCAGATAGCAGAGGAAACTTATATTCCTTTTTTTAATTTCACTGCAATTTCTTTATTCCGACTGCTGTTCTATTCTATTTTCATGGGATGGAAGGAAAACTATTAAATCCTATCCGTGGACTCTGATGAAATTAGCTCAATGATTAAATAAGTGAATCATATCAATTCATATCAATTCACTCGCTTGATCGTTGGGCCTATCGTTGTTTTCAATAGATTGGCTGTGATGTGAGTTCTCAAAGCAATCGCTGATGCGTAAAGATCCACACATGTGCATCCATACGTGAAACTTGAAGTGACTGATTGCATTGAATATTTTTGAAATCTGTTAATTTTCCGGGCTGACCTTCACGGATGATAACATATATAGGTATATACATACATGGATAGTTACATACAGGAGCAAATAGACATACACACATGCAGAAACACACATACACACAAACACAAACACACATAAACACACACACTCACACACATGCACATAGGGATACTCAATGCAAATTATTGCATCTGCATCTACTCAAGTGATTACATTCGTTTTTTATGCCTTTGAGTTTATGTGAATCAATGACTGTACGGGAATGTGTAGGCTTAATGTGAATATGTGTGCATATGCATATACCTGTGAGTGTGTACGTGTATATATCTGTATTTATACAATTGTCAGATGCTTGGTTTTCTTCACAGCGATCAACAAGATTACTTTTTAATCACATTTCCAAATCAAAACAAAAATTTAAAAAAAAATATATATATCAGATACGACCATCCAAGTTCACATACTACTAATAAAATCATTAAGAGAGACTGAAATATGAAATTATCAACGAATCGATATTACATGAATACAGATATGACGGGGAGGGAGAGATAGAGGAAGACCTGAATTCTTATTGTCTATAAACATCTTTGTGGACCTCGCGTTTCAATAACCGCTTCTCTCGTGCAATCATTCCAATAAGGTGTCATTGATTATTGTACAATTGTTCAAATATGCGTGTTTGTGCGAAAGCACTCGGGCTAGAATGTATTTTGGGAACGTAAATAGATTTGAGTGCCAACCAAGCATTATTCTTAAAATTTCAATTCAGTAAATACTATTCGTCCGTTTTCTCCCAACGACTGTTGTTTGCTGACAAATTATCTATTCCATTGTATTTGAAACCTACCTTGCAGACGACATTAGACAAAACTATGCAGAAATATCTTTACAAGGTAGTAGTAGTAGTAGCAGTAGTAGTAGCAGCAGCATCATATTCATCATCATCATTACTATAAGTATTTCTATCATCATCATCATCATCATCATCATCATCATCATCATCATCATCATCATCATGTAAATAGAAAAAAACAGTTTCTGATCGTATGAATGGTTTATATAGTCCTATATCTGCAATATAATGACATTTTCCCCCTTTCTATTATAAGTATTTTACAGCCAGGTAATGCTTGTATCTGCCAGAATATGGACTTTTTCTTGATCACAAATTGTTGGCTCGACTCTCCATTAGAAAAGGTTTGAAAACTTCGTAAAGTTTCACCCAGGAAGAATCAAAATTCCATCCCGGACCACCAAACAATTTTGGAATACTTAAACTATGATGTATGATCAGTTGTCCATCATGGAGGCTCTCAAGTTGAATGCATATACAGACCGGACGATTTATTTCCTCAATGATTCATGCGAAGAGATTTCGATCGGTTCAGTAGACGAAACCTTTGTGGAAGCAGATATAGACAGTAATGACACTTAGAAGTGATTTTATGATTTCAATGCAAACTTAGGAAGTATTCATCAAATCTTCTAATACATGACTAGATCCGTGGTCAGTGTTGTGAATATTCTAGCTTCTATATCCACTATGATAGATGATTACACAATTAAGATCTGTTCCTGATTTGATGGTCCATGCCATTTCTCCAGTGAATGAGACCACTACTTTAAGAATAAACTAGAAATTCAGTTCACAGTTGAGCACCAGGAGAAATGCAGAACCTTCGATGTGACTGCATATCTCTCGATAAACCATCGTGACCTTTGAGGAACGAGATGACACGAAACACGAAATCGTGCCTTTTCTAAAGGCAATTCGTGCAGCATAGTTACGCGTTGCCATAGCCAGATTCCAAACGCAGAGCAAAGATTCAAAGAAGGAGCTTCAAAACAAGTGATGGATTAAATCATTATTACATCCAAACTCAAAAAAATGTCAGAAGAAATCTATACAAACTATCGGATGGAGCAAGAGGAATTATGCATCAGTAAAATGTATTACTTAAATGGGTTCTACAGACCGTTCAGTTCTGATATATATATATATATATATATATATATATATATATATATATATATATATATATATATATATATATATATATATGAGCATCTGTGTCTTACTAAGTTACCACCTTTCTGCCATCACATATTTATATGTGTGTGTCTGTGTCCGTGTGACTCAGTGAAACAGATCCTCGTTACTGAAAATTTTATCTGCAATACGAGTCCGTAAAAAAAATTGTCCTTTCTAGTGGACTAGTAAAATATGTTTATTTCCTTTATTTTCGGCGTCTTTGCAGAGTTTGTTCTTTTCTGGATCTGCACCAAATGAATAGGTTTCAGTTCAGGTTGGAGAAATTTCTGGATCTACTTCAAATGTCTAACATTCACTTATTGACAAGGAGACAGGGAAATATCAGAACCTGAATATGCAGTATTTAAACAGTCTATAGAACTGTGTCAGTGTGAAAGATTGTCAATGCAGGCATATTCTTGTAAACATATATATGTGTGTGTGTGTGTGTGTTTGTGTGTGGGTGAGTGTGTGTGTGTGTGCATCAGCTCAGACATTGACAGGTCCACTGCTCTTCTGATCATGATTCCTTCATCGTTGCGGAAGTGGGAATAAGTGGATATATACTCAAGCACTTAGCCAAGGACATCCTAAGTGCACTACTAGACTGACTAAAGTGTGTCTTCCATACAGGTAGACAGTAATCATGATCGAATCTTCAGTCCATCTTAGCTCGCCAAGTCATACTTATTTCCGTCATGCCGCCATCAAAGATTGAGCCAACATCTTCAATATATATATATATATATATATGTATATATATATATATAGAGAGAGAGAGAGAGTGAGAGAGACAGAGAGAGACAGAGAGAGAGAAAGAAAGAGAGAGAGAGGAACAGAGAGAGAGAAAGGAACAGAGAGAGAGAGAGAGAGAGAGGAAGGAGAGAGATAAGGAGGGTAAATGGAAGCAGGAGTCTAGAATATCTCCGGTGAAACTTAAAGATGCGATGGAAAAAATATTTTAACGTCTTATCTCAAGCTTGAAAGTGCTTTTTAATGGAAAGCAATCGTTTTTGTTGCTAGAACCATGTTACAGTGGAAAACAACTGTTTACATTATTTTTTATGTGTATGTTATAGGTACGATCAAAGTCAATATATATATATATATATATATATATATATATATATATATATATATATATATATATATATATATAAATACACATATATATGCATAGGTATCTCAAGCTATACTTTGTCTGATCCTCATAACAATTTTCATTTCAAAATAAGAGAAAAAGTCTTAGTGTAAACCCAGGTTCGAATACCCGTGTCACACTGGCCTCTATCAGATGGGGTTCTGCGTTCCCTTTTCCAAAGACTTGATAACCTGTGTCTTTACAAACTTTGACATATTGTTTCGTGAATATCACTGTCAAAAAGTCAGTGGTTGGTGCAAGTCAGAAGGAGATACCACGTCTCAAAGTTCGAAAGTATACTAAAGAATTAAAGTAAAAACAGATTGTCTTCAATTAGTGCAAAATCAAAAATGTCGCCTTGAACATTGTCGATGTTGTCCGTCGATTATACTCTACTACGTGCTATGTGACGTTCGCTTTGGTCAGAAGATATCTTTGTTGTTAGATAATTCTTTCCATCTGAAATAATATGCATCAGGCGTAATTATGTTACAAGCCGGTAGGTTTTCCATGTACTTTTGTCATCAGACTTTATAAGAGAAGACGAGATTGTTTATTGTTCTTACTGCATTTGCACTTTTTGGATAACAGGGTCCATGGAGGTGACACATCCCTATGCAAATGAAATATAGTATATGTAGTATAGTGTATACAAGATTAATTAAAAATTCAACTGAGATCCTCATGAGACCAACATCTTCAGTTAGTACATCATCATTATAAAGTTGAAAAAAGAGTTTATCGATGAATAAGTTATTAGTTTCACCTATTGTACAGTGGTGATCACCAAACGGGTACGAGATGATTGGAGAGTATTGTGCTTGAGACATCCACAAATAATCTTGGTAACAAATAAAGGGATTGATTAAGTATCAACTCATCTCGTGAATTGCAAACTCCAGGAAAAATTACTACGAGTAGAAATATGACATAAATAGTAAAAGTTTGATATGTCAGCCCGTATAGCTCAATTGGTGAAGAATGCATTTATGGCAAATACACACATACATATTTAGCCATGTGGAAACAAAAACACTCAATTAAATGTTGACTATGCTGATACTGACATTTGTTTTTAACAACTTTTAAACCCCTATACAGAAATTTACCTGGCACCATTGGGTGATTATCAAATCGTAACAAAAGTATATCTGACGTCTTCCAACGAGAACGATCAGTGCATTCCAGTGTTCCTATCTATATTTCCCGGTTGTGTTTGTGCTATGTTTATGGACATTTATTTACGTGAATAATTCTGAAATTCTTCTTCTGATCATGTCTGTGACATCAAAATAGCCTGCATGATGGAATGTAAGTCTATATTATTAATTACCGTACCTCCACAATCAGCTTAAAAGGAACATGAAGATCGACATAAAAGTACATTTGTCTAACTTCCTAAGTTAAAGATTAAGGCCAGAAAAAGATCAATTTTATTAGATTATTTGCAATCAAAGGTTCACGTTGATATGGTATGTGAAAAATTGGTTTCAAATCAATGTGGAACCATTGATTACGCACTTTTGTTAGTCTGATAAAATCTCAAATTCTAATACGGATAGACAGAAAAGAGTTATGCGAGGAAAAGGGAAAGAAGTCAGAGCAGAAACTTAAAGATGAAGGATAATCGTGACGAACAACTGAAAATCTGATTCAGGTTGAAAAATAAATAAAATAGAAAGAAAGATATAGGAAATGGATGCATTGGAACAGTTGATAGAAAAATCTGAATGAAAAGATATTTCGTGGCTCCTTCATTCATTTGTGGACACAAAACAAGACTTTTGAAATGGTTGACCACAAAAAAATGTGTCAAAGCAACAAGACATATATCTTTTTGAACGGAGAAGACGTGATAGAATCGGCTTTCTCTTTAGATCACAAGTGAGAGATTAATGGTTCATAGGAAAATGAAACCGAAAAATAGGATGGCAAGCTGAAATAAGCGGAAGACAAACAGATGAGATGCATATTGGGAAAATACAATATTGGAGAAATAGAAGGAATTATTATTTTAACTTTTTGCGTTAGGAGTTTTTCAGTACAACTTCGGGTGTATGTCGCTAATGTAATGGTGATAAACAATAGGTTTATCCTAATGACAACAACAGTTTTAACGAAGGATTCAGTCATTCTTGTCTCCTTTCTCTGGTTAGTCTCAGCTTTGAATGGATGGAATTAAATGATCTTGAAGAATCATTGGATTAAATAACTCAAATCCACGGGCAGCATACTCTACATATTTCATTCACCGATCATCATTACCTCTTTCAAAGTTTAGTGTCGAGGTTAAAATACTGACAATCAACATCAAATAGATCATCTTTCTCTCTTTGAGTGTTATGATGAAAACGAACTCTGCAAAAGAGGGGTTGTTTGGAAACAAGATATGTATCGTAAGTAAGTATCTGGTTGTGGAAATAAGGATAGAAACATTGACTGAATCCATGTATAGTGACTATCTTTAACAGAAAATTATTTACGTATTAAAAAAACTGAATTTGAAAAAAACAAAAAGAACATTGATGGTTGTTTTAGGGTTGAATAAAATGTAGTAGCAATTATTTGGCTATCTATCGATTTTAGATAGATATTTGGATTTTTTCTCCCGGGAAATGACGGGTAATGTCATCTACACAGGTTTGAGAACGACTGGAAACAATGATCTTCAACCCTGAGTGATTCAAAGAGCTTGATTTTTAAAGAATTTTTTTTTTTTACTTATTGATCAATCAGCATCTGTAAGAGTGAATTGGGGAATGTTGAAGATGATACTGGAGATTTTAGAAGATTTTACCGTAACTCAGCCTCCAGGGAGAAACCACTAAGTTTTTGGATGGACTTGCAAATGCTTGAAGGTTATTATCATCATTATTGCCCGGCTGCATGGAGGAAAGGGAAAAGAGAAAACACGTGGAAAGAATGGATCCGACAGGAAGCAGTGTCAACAGCTACATAACAACAACGCATTCATGTACTTATCATTAATGAAAATTGTATTGTCCTTTGAGACAAGGGGCAAACAACGGAATACTCTCAGGATCGAGTTGAAAGTTCAGAAAAATCTTTTAAAAATGAAATGTTATGAACGTGGCTGTTGTTGGTTATTGGCCATTAGGATCGACTTTTGAAATTCAAATGACATTCGAATGATTCATGGACGTTCTTCCATCTAGACGGTAAAATACATTCAGAGATAATCAATCTCGTATTAACAAGTGAGTAGGCACTTACGATTGCCTGTATATGCTTATTGTCTCTTGTTTTCTACGTGAATTCCTTTCATGCAAATAGATCAAAAACTTTTTTTAACCCCATAAGTCACGAAAGATCAATTCATAAACATTAGGAATACTTTCAAAAATTGAAGTGACATTCAAATGATCCACGGAAATCCTTTCATCTAATCGCTGCTAATCTATTTGATTTGTCTACGGACAAGTGGACACCAAACAGTGACGAAGCACTTAATATTCCAAACTTTTTCGTCTTTTATTTGAGTATAAATGGTGTCCATCAAAAATCTTTCAACATGTTAGCAGAAGTGATTGATAATGCAATACTTTTGGAGGAAGACCCAATATCTTTTGGTAAGAGAAGTAATAAAAAAAAAAACATCAAGGAAACATCTCATTTGAATGTATATCAGTGGTACATGAGGTTTTTATGAAAGCATCCAGCTACATGATATTAAGAAATATGTGGAGTATATCGGGCAAACGTGTCTATGTTCCCCTCAAATCACTTCCCTTGGAACTTCATTATCCATTACCAATGTCTTTTTTGTTTATTGTATTTTCAACAATCATGCTATGTCAGCTTGGTGGATCGCCACCAGCTCTCTCAATGGGTCCATCATGATCATGACTATCGACAGACATCTTTCAAATGATGACTTCTATTTCTAGAAAAGCAGGGTGTCTCAACAGGCTTATATGACTTCGGTGTTGAGATGACACATCGGCATTTTCATTAATGATTATCCCTAAAAAGATTATATGTTTATGCATGCACAGTAAAGTTCATCCTGGCTGTCAAAACTAAATATTTACTTCTCAAGTTATTTAGTTTAATCGACTCATGAAACTAAATGTCACTGTTGTAAACGAATCATTTATTAGTACATTCAGTACAAAAATAGATGATTATCCGCACAGTTCTGTTTCTGGTTTTCTTTTATGCCGTTATCTTTGTTGTTCGATTTTTCTACTTCTCCCGAACCCGTTACCAACAATCAATTTTTATCAGATACTAATCACGCAAATAAACAATGAAATGTGCAAACCGAGTCATCAAATGAATTCATTAACCTCGGTATATTTATAATTATCACTAATTAACTTTTGCTTTAATTAGAAAAACAGGCGTGAAACGGAACATTTTAGTCGATTCATCAGTCTACGTACTGTCAAACTGCTGCCTCAGCCATAATGTATTTATGGATTATAGCAACGAATGCTTCTAGTGTATTGATTTTAAACAGAAGTTAGTATTTAATGGTTTTTACTTGATGCATTATCTGGTGCATTATCTCTTCTATACCCAAGTAATCTCTTCAGAATTATAGCTGATTCAGATAATACTGTCATCTACATAATATCGTTGTTTTCATCGGAATTCAACCTTTTTTCAACAGATTTTATGGTATGTCTACATCAATTATCTCAGTGGGAAAATTACGGTACATCTCTATGAGACCAATATTTTTGAAAAACCGGGAGTCTCAAACTTGATAAAATGGAACAGTCAATATTTAAGTTACATTTTTATCTGCTGGATTGTTATCTCTAAGCGTTTGGGTCCGTTGTTATGGGCAAAGAAGCAATAGATAATTCAGAGTTCTCACGGATAAACAGCTGAATAAAAAAATTTTCCGATGAGCAAATATCACACAAAAAAAATAATGGCATTTGAGGCTTGTACTATTTATCCCAGTTATTTCTTGCCATTTCCTGACACTTTCCAACATTCATAATGTTCAGACGAAAGTGAACTCCCAACTATTCCCTGTCACCTATTCCATGATTTTTTTAGAGGCGTAATACCCTCAAAAATGGCAGTGGATCAACATATTTCATTGATATGTGACAAAGGCTTGTTCGATCAAAACTCATAATAGGGATTGCCAAGTAATGTCAGCAAGTGTCTAGGATGAAGAGAAAAATCTGCCCAGTTTTATTTTGCCCCAACTTTAAAATACAGTGGTCTTTTTTCCTGAGAATCAAACATGCAAACTCTATCATTTTTTTTAATAACTTGAAAACTGAATATTAAAACCTCAACAACCATTGAACTTGAATATTTGTTTGTACATGTTTATATATGGTTGCATTCGTAATCGTGTCGGCATGTATGCGTGCGTGCGTCTGATTTGGAACATATCTATTAATGTGTGCTTCTGATGGATGAACGTTGGTATTATCATCATAATCAACAATATTTTGTGAATCTCAATGAAAACAAGTAGCAAGTTTTAATACCTATCAATTGCCATATTATGAAGGAATCATTGTATCATGAATCACCTGAATAACAATCATATGATATGTTAGTTTGATTGAATAGGTAAATCAAGAAGAAACTAAAAGTGTTCCACTGACCCCAATTCTATTGAACCAAATTAATGTATTTCTCTTAAATGATTGGATTGAATTCTAAGCGAAGAACTCAAAGGCCAACAGCCCAGGATGAATCACTTGTGTGTGTCTGATACAGGAACAAACATCAATAAAGACCTTATCTATTCGGCCGCAGTCAATTTGCTCTTAGTTTTAAGAACTGCTCACGTTCGAATGTATTTTTCAACTTGTCGTCCATACCTTACAAAAAATGAATTCGAATGCTGATGTATTTATCGGCAAAGCGGTCAATTTTTTTAATCCTACCACCATCATTGCTATCACCAACAACAATGACCACAAAAACAACTACAATAAAAACAGCAAAAACAACAACCACAACAACATCTGTTCTTTTTTTTCTAAGAGTACTGATAAAAAAAGGTCAGTTCTATCCTTGTTTTATTTTGAATCATAGTTTGAGAACAATGAGTTGAATAGGGGATAAGATTTCTCGTCTACCGTACAATCAGCAAGTCCTAAATTCAATGCCCATTATTACTCCTAACGTTGACACAAACCTGACACTTACCAGCTTTATCCGCTCCGGTTCACCACAATTAGTCGACTGAACGAATAACTGGGTGCCGAATTCCACAAACTGACTGATCAACAAGGCCGAATATCATCTGCATATGCACTTGTCATTGAAAAAAAACTCTAAATAACGCGTATACTTACATTTGCAAGACGGATCAAATTGACATGTATTGTCATGAACTTCTGAAGTCAACGTATGTTGAATAAATTACACATAACTGCTCAGGTAGTTTCCAAGCTTACTCTGACACAAAGCAACTGATGAAAAAAACCAACAAAAGAATAAATTACCTATATTCAGGAACAGGTTTATGAAATGAGCCTACAGACCATCATGCTACAGCAGTTGATCTAAGCCACTGATAGAAAATAAAATTCTTGTAATATCAAACATTCCACCTGAGGATATGCTTGCAATAATTCAGCAAATGGGTGACTTTTCAACATTATGTAAATCTTTTGGAGTTCTGCAATGGATCATTCTTAAAAGAGCTTTATAGTAGACTATTGATGTACTTCACAACCATATCAGGATTATCCGATCCCTCTAAATATCTCAGGTGACTCGTTTTGAACGATTAGCCTCAAGTTGTCAAGTTCGATCTCATTGAGTGTCCCACCACAAGTCATATTTCAAGCTGAGCTTATCTTATAAACATCAATTTGAACAAAGACAATAGAAGGCTAATCAGTTGGTTTGTCTTGAAGATCGGCGTTAGCGGTATTCATTTCTCCGCAAAGCTATACATGCAATCGAACTAATTTTCATACTTTTATATGCATTGACCATATTGTAAATTATTGAATCATTTTTGCTCTGGCAAAATTCCACAATATTTTATGTAAACGCAGTGTTTATGCCTTCATTCAAAGAATTATGCAAATATTTCAATAATATATTCAATCATTTTTAAAATTGATGGTCATTAAATTTTCTGGGAACAGCAGACATCAAATTTGATGAATTAAGAGCAATGTTTGCCTTTCAAAGATTTTTTTCGAAACATTTTCTGTTATTGATGGTAATTAGAGTTTCGGGAAACAGTCAACAGTCTGTCTTCCCGCCTTGTCAATGGCATCAGCTTCGATGATTTATGAGACCAGTTTTTTTTAACATTTCCAAATATTTATAGATAATTCACTGTTTCCATTTTCGAAGCCATGATTTCTAATTGTGATTACTGAATTTAAGTCACTCTTTTATCAACTTTTCTTCTTATTTGAAAGATCGATTGTATTTTCCTGTTTTGTTGGGTGAAATATTCAGTTCTGTTAATTCATGCAAATATATATGATGATGGAATTGAACAATCAAAATCACCTACATATCAAGATATGTACACGTCTGCAGGTATGCCAATGAGCATGTAGCCTGACGCATAAATGTTAACTTTACGGTGTTTTTCTATTTTTACCTTCTAATATTGAAGCCACCTAATTCATAATCACCAATGAATTCAGTGTAATAAAAAGATGAATATTTTTCTCCTAGAAATTTCATCCAAGTAAATTACCAATTTATATTCTTCCCTATTTGATAATGTCTGGAGGATAACAATACGTGTTATCAAGTTATTCTATGTTTTGCAATCGATGCCTGAAAGATTACAATATGTTTCAGATGTTTATCCCATGGGGATCTGCTATTAAGTTAAGAAATGATATTTTTATCATTCACAAATGCTTGTGCTCTGATATCATTATAAGTGCTTTAAATCTGATTCTGGATGATTCCATCAAACTTTTGCTATTCTTAAATCCCTGAAAAATAACAATAAAGGTTTGTTTTCATAAGTTTTTAATGGTATTTTGAATATTCAAACGAAAGCGTATACACCAAATAAGATTCCCAGTGTATGACTTTTGCTTATAACATTTTCAAGATATATAACTCATGTAACACCATTACATTTTTTTTTCAATTTGAAAACAATTATTTCTGCAAAGGAAAAACAGATTCACGGAAGACTTATGGCAAAATAGTCATATAATCTGAGTGTTATAATTCAATTAAATTGAAAAAGAAAATGAAAGGTGTAAAGAAGTTCATATTTTCAATATGCAAACGTTATCTACATATGCAAAGACACTCTAATACATGTATTAATGAGGGATAGTGTCGATGCTTATTGAGTTACGTCATCTCAGCTTTAATTACTTTGATCTACTATAATTTAACCCTTTAAAGTCGGGCCTTTGTTTGAAGCACATTATGCATACAATTTTTTATGAGGATAGGAAAGGTGTTGACGCCAAGCTGGTTTAATGCTGTCATTCTTGCGTCCTGAGTCAAAAGATACAGTCCTATTAAGGTGGAAAATTTGGCTATGAACTGAATTCAAATTCACTTTGGTTTGGAACAATTTAAAAAAGTGCACATCTTTGATTGAGGAATCGCCATTATTTCTCAAAAGAAAAAAACTTGAAAATTGATCTTCATCTAAAATGGATTGGTGTTCCGTGCGATTGCTTTGATGTGGTCAGTCTTGATAAGTCAACAATACAATGCGAGTAGATAGAGGAATTAAAAAGCAACTCCCGTCATACTGTCGAATATTAAAGGCTCAGCTTCCCAGCCTTTAAATCAATCAGCAGATTAAAACAATAGAGACGCGATTCTCAATCAATCATCATTAATATCAACGTATCAGTATCATTTCTGTGGCTACTCATTGACTTTGTCATAGATTTCCGTTTTTCTGTGTTCACCCTACCTTCATTCTTTTTTTCCATCTGATCTTCCTCATTATTCATCCATGTCAATGATTCCCATAACTCTTATATCTTTCGTCTTGAAACGTTCTAACAACGATCCTTTCTTCTATGAACATGTTCTAAAGGAATGATTTTCAAAAGCTGAGAAAAAACTTCAAATCTTTGCTCTAGCCACGCGCTGTCATGATTGATTCCCTTTAATAATCATGCAATTTGTTGGACTTCGCTCTGCTGCACCTCTGCCTTACTTCAAACTTTTTTGTGATCCTATTTATTTGCAAATGTATTACATATTCCTTCACTTCCACTGCAGCTAACACTTAAATTTGTGTATCATCCTCACACGAGGAAAATTTAGAGGCTTTTAAAACTTCAACTCTGTAGGAAGTCAAAAAGTGAGATTATTTCAATTAGTCTAATTGGATGCATGGAGAAAAAAGAGTGACTTTCATGTAACAATGACGGGAAATTTCATTAGATTTATTGGATTCTATCGAATATATGTTATTCAGTCAATTTGTCGAAAGAGACGATATTTATTCATCAATTTTTGTCGCACTGCATGCTGGGAAAACATGTCCAACTCCATTACCTCAAAAGTTCCACTTCCTGCCAATACAAGAGAAAACCTCCCGAAAGCCTTCAATGTTTATTCGTAGAATGAATAAATGAAAAAGTACATCTTTTTTTTCAATATGCAACCAAATCCCGAAATTAAAATAATTGATTCCTGAACATAGAATAAACAAAACTAAAATCAACGTTTTATAATTAATCTCTAAACTTGTTTGATGTTGTCACATTCTCCATTCGTCATTCATTTTTTCTCTTCCGCTCAATATAAAAAATATTTTCATCTAGTGAGAACGAGAAAGCTTGCTTTCCAATTTATTGATGTTACTATTTATCTTTTAGATGTAGTTTTCCATTCCTTGTGTTAATGGATTTTTAACGATTCTTTTCATCTCTATTTCCGTTAACATATTGTAGAATCTCTGCTGTTTTTATACTTATCTCAATATATATTTGTGTGTGTTTTCTTTATTATTTATACATCATCTAATGGAAAGGTTTGGAGTGGCTTACCATCCTCCATTATTTTTTACCTCATGAACTGATTGCAACAATTGTGTAATTTTTTTTTCTAGCTTTTATTCCATTAATACTTAATTACTCAGTAATAGACTCAAAATCAAAATATCTATACCATTAAGTTACAATTGACAACGCTCGTCTCGTTTAGAACTTCCTTACGCTGACTCTACCGAAATAATTATATATGCTGCTTTAAGCTGTTGTTTCCAAAACCTGACATCATTGAAAGAGGACTTCTATTCAGAATGACAAGTTTTATGACTTATTTCGAATATCTAGGTATCTTTTTTGATTGAATTAAACCAACCGGAAACAACGAGTGATAGCGGAGGCTGTGAGTGTTGGGGGATCAGATTAGAACTGTGTGCGTCTTGCTGAACGCAGTGTATTTTTCTTTCTTGTGACTCCATCAAATCATTGGCACACATTGAGAAATGGCGATCATTCATATAAAACTGCCAACATATAAAAAAATCATCGACTTAGAAATGCCATTTCAAAATCAATAAACATAGAATTACTCGGCTGATCATATTCTCGTCAGTATCTATCTAAAGGTGTGTTTTGCATTTTAACGAGAAAAGAATACAACTGATGTAGCTTAATAAGCGCTCTAATGCTATGTTATCTGATTTACGATACACGTCAGTGATAATAAAGCTGCCAACTAATAAGGAAGCAGCTTTAGATTGACTCCATCCTGAGGAACATAATCTATATTTATCACGTGTACTTTTCAAACATATAACAACATAAACTGCATCGAACAAAAACCTGTCATCATTCTGAAGTTTATTGACTTAAATATGCAATTTGAATGTATCATCTGCTTCAATAGTATCAACGATGAATCGTCCGGCGATATATCTTGTAGTAAGGAAACATTAAAAAAAACAATTTATCTTCAATGAGCTGAATCCACAATTGTTTATATCAAAAACAATGGAAAATTATGACATTGATATTGTCTTATTTTTTGTTTTCACTCATTTATACGTGTGTAATTATCACGCTGATGAAGTAATATAGCATCGGGACTTAGGTGTTGAATTCAAGGGATATCTTATCTAACGATATATTAAAAGAAATCTCGACAGAAATGTAGACCCGATATCAAGAGGTTATATTAATAGAACTTCCCTTCAAAATGAGCAATTATTGACTGAAGTAGTTTTAGAAATCAAGTAAAATTGAAATTTTCCAGTTAAGTTTCAGACATTGAAATGTATGAATATACTGTTGTTCTATCGTAAATAACTGAAGCCATTTCGGTTGCCACACAAATGATGATTTAAAGTTGATTCTCACATTTCAACAAACTTTTTTTTATGGCCCAGGGCACCTTTGTCCCAGTAGATCAAGAGCAGCTCCAGCATTTCCCTGAACAAAACTCCATTGAGTTGAATGAGAATGTGATCATCTAAGGGGAGCGTTGATTAAGTCTATTGGGACCCATTCTTTCATCTTGTTTACCTGAGAGAGATCCAATCAATTTCGAGTTTGATCAATCTGACAATGACAATACATTTAAATGCATTGTTTGGTGTTTACCGGTGAGAAAACAATGTAAACAGCGACTCTTTGGTGATATCCTGATTTTTTTTTCCTTTTCCTCAACCAACAGCAGATGATGTCGACGTCCACAAACATTTGAAATAACACGAAGAGAAAGACATCTTCGTGAGACATTCGATGGATAATATGAGGTTTTGGATATTTTCATTTCATTCTATTCTACAAAATAGTTACTAATGAAATGATAAAGAGAATAAATGGTCAGTGATGATGATGATGTATCTTAAGACTTTCAATTCATCCTAAGACTCAAATTTCAAAATTTGCTGATTACTTTGTTTTGTATGTTTATTCTGATACAGTTTTTCTTCGAATCTATTTCTTCAAATCCACTTTTCATTTCAGTCAACCGGTTGGAATGACCCAATCAACTTCATTTATCAATGCGTAATTGTGTTGCAATTTTTTTTTTTTTTTGCAAATACATAAATAAAAGATAATGCAACATTGTCTTCATTTTCTTCACATTATAATATTTGGTTTTGTTTTATTTTTTTAAATAATGAATCGCAAGATATTCAAACTTTCCATGTAGAGTCCTGAAAAGCACATAAGTTTCAAATGATCTTTTTTTTTACGTTGGCGTCAATGTCGTTTCAAATGTCTGCCAATTATCAGCTCTCTGAAATACTTGCTACGACACATCAACGGGCTATTTTCCCTGTTTTGAATCCCATGTTTTTCACACCGTAGAATTCATGGAACAAAAAAACTTTATGAGATATTGAGTTCATTTCTAATTTTTTTTTTTTGATCAAGGAAACAGATGAGTTTTGAATTACTTTGCTAACCGGCACCTGTGACAAATCACGACACATCGATCAATCTATATCCTGAATATTTAATAATGATTGCATTTTACAGACGGCGAGTTTGTGAGACAGATTTTTCAACTTGACATACACTTACATACACACACACACACACATATATATATATATATATATATATATATATGTGTGTGTGTGTGTGTGTGTGTGTGTGTGTACACACAAAACCAATATAAATCAGAATATCGATGACGGATTTTTCAAAAGTCTCAAAAAGAACACATCGATAAATAAAGTAGATGACAATTCAGCAGAATATAGAATCCCACAGTAGTAGCATTTATGGAGAAAGAGATGGTTTTTGACGATCAATGGATTGTTAATGACATTGATGTGTAGAACTAGAGTATTATAACTCATACGTCATAACATCTGCTCCTTTAACAGCTTACAAACAGTTTTGAAACCCTTTCAGCTCTCAAAAGGGATAAGAAACCAGCTCACTAAACTCCTCACAGCCTGACTTGAGATGATTTCAAGAAACCTACACTCTAGAAAATCAAGGTGTCAGAATAGACGGTGAATACATCAGTAACCTCAGATCTTTGGACGACATCGTCTTTTTTGTCGGGAAATCCACGACTTCCAACGAAAGATATATGATTTGAACGGAGAGAGCAAGCAAGTTGGCCTCAACATGAACTTAAAAAAACAAAGACTATGTACAATAGACATGTTGGAAATAAATAGACAATGATCAAATTATTTTTGCAGAGAGAGAAATGCCTGGAGAGAATATCTGTTTGAATGCTACATTTAAAATTACGAATATAAATTTGTTATAACTGTTCTAGCATCTTCGTGGTTGACCTATGCAGTAGAAGTAGAAATGGTTCTGATTAAGTATATCTCCCAAGTAGAGTTTTCTAAGGGCAAGTCATTGCCCTGGAATCTGAATATTTCAGAACAACGGGTGAAGCTTGTGAATAGGATGTTTGTTGACAAAAAAAATCGTCTCGGCCGGAAATTGTTTATTCGGAAAAGTAATCCTTTGATTTGGAAAGTGTTTTGATACCTCTATATTTTAGAGATATATTCAAAAACATGCTCGTGTACGTACATGTTTATGTATGTGCGTGCATGTGTGTGTGTGTGAGGTGGTCTGTTGGATAATTGTAAATTCGATGAAGTAGAGTCACTTTGAGACTAATCCATGGTCGATGCAGTTTCGAAATACGCAAGACACCAATTTTCTTGCACATACTCGGTAACCTTCTTCTTCGCCACCGTGTTTGATCTTACAATTGTTTTCTCCCATATATTTTCCAGTCTCTTTTTCTCAAAAAACAAAAATCCAAAGAAGAAAAGGAAATCTACCATACATCATTTCTTTTCACTCCTAATCCAATGGTAATCGAACTTAGATTTATCCATTCGACGTATCCGATGGTTAATTCCTCCAAAACGTTTACCATCATCACGAAACCATAAAATTCGTTTTCTTTGGAAGATTAAAATCATTTAAATTCCCATTTTTTCTCGGTACACTGATTCATCTGGTAATACCTAGCTTCATATGCAACGAAGATCGAAATGCTCCGTGCAATGCAACCCTTTATCTTTATTTGATTTGCGATTTGTGCTGCAGTAATCTTGTTGTCTCAAACTCCACAGGGGATATTCTGTTCACTTGACAACAGTTACTCATTTCGCACCTTTGGATACCTGTCTATCCTCACCATGAGACTAGCGTGCTGTTTCGAAAAAAAAAAGTCTGAGGTGGTATTCAGGCATTAAAGATTTTGTTCTTTAACCAATTTGTATCGCCAATAACTGCAGCATTCAAAACATGGAATGAATGTTTGTGGCTGCCCTACCGACTTATAAATATATAAATCTGACGTAATCATTTTAAAGTGCTGATTTCATCATTGGCAGCTGGCACCGATCTCTAAGGGAACTCTTTCTCTCTTGAAGGTGATGTTAAGACAAGTGTTTAAGGTCCTATGGGGGTTGAAGTGGCCTGTTTGAGATCGGCTTTTTTTTTTTCAAAATATGAACCTTATCTGATATGACATCTTCGAACCTGAATTAAAGAATTTTGGCGGCTCTATTTTGTTCAATTATTGGCATTGTCTCAGAACCTGACCCCACGCCAAACACTAAAAATAATCATATCGAGAAACTTGACAGTCAGTAATAAACTTCAAATTTAATGGACAGTGTCCTAGGATTTTTTATGCTTTCTTATGTTGAGAAAAAATGTACTATAGCTCGAATTCCTGTTTCCCTTTACAGTAAAATAGAGATTCTCTTGCAAAGGACGAGAAGGAAGTACGTAGGCGATATGATGTATTTAAGGAACTGTCATCCTGTGAATTCATAAAAAAAGGATATTACCTGTTCAGAGTATTGAACATTTCATGTACTGATCTGTTCTGTCTTTTGTATATTTTTTTCCGGTGAACACTGGAAAAGACAAATCGAAACGTATACAAACTTATGCAAAAGATTTTTAAAAAAACTCTAATTCTAAGCGAGGCTTATGAGCAAATCAATGCGCTGGTCATGTCGGAAGAATGTCAGACAACCACTGGACATCAGGACTCGCCGACATCATATGCAAAGCTTTGGCCTGTAGAAAATTAGAGCACTCCTGCATCTCCTACAATTCTATCGACCATTGAGGTCAGAATGTAAGTACCGTTGGCAACGGCCTGTGCCAAGAATTGCTCAACTTCCTTCTGCCAAAAAGTGACACACGGGAGGTCATGGTCAAACAGAAGGGATCATAATCCATGATGTCAGTCCAACAGATCAGCGTAACATGTGCCATGATAAATGAGAGTTGGTGTTCCGGTTGATGTGATATCGTAATTAAAGTTTATACGAAATCCATGATCCATTGATACATTAATCCAGAGTTGATCGATCTGTTATGGTTGAAAAATGAGTGATCATTGAGGTCATTCAGCAGTTTCATATGCTGGTGCTCACTGACTGTCGACAATATCGGTGATAACTGGAAGATCGTTAACCCTTAGCTTTTGACTATTTTAGTCTTGATAGGGAAATTGACTAGAAATAAATCACCTATACGATTCTCACACAAACGAAAATACGCACACACACACAGAGACACACATTTATATATATATATATATATATATATATATATATATATATATATATATATATATATATATATATATATATATCGTATTATATGATATCGGAACGTTTTCTAAATTGATATCTTGTCAATGCATTTTGGCCAACATAACATGAATAGGATGAGCAAATATAGTGAATAAACTTGATGTAGGAATCAACTTGTTACCAATACGGTACTTGCTCTCAGTCTCACCATTGAGTGAAGCAGACTCTGCATTACCGTCGACTGTTTTGGTCAATGGTAAGAGCAACATCTTCCCATGGTTTTTAATTCGCTGTGTTGGTTTCCATGCTATGCATCCATGGGTCATAGCTAATATTATGGTCTAATTGTATACTTTGAATTGATCAGTGAGGTGCACTTCTATGTTTTGATTAATACAAAACTATTTTGAGCTAATCATCATACATTGTTTCCATTGCTTGTTATTCACATTAACATATATATATATACACACACACACACACACACACACACACATATATATATATATATATATATATATATATATATATATACATACATATACTTGCCCCTTTTAAAGTTCAAAGTATTTTAGCTTACGTTTATATTCCAAACTAGGAATAATGAATATGCCTGTTTTTTTTCATATGATTCTGATGTCAGGGGATTGTCAACGACAAATATCAAGGGGTATAAATATTCTCCATCTATGTTAATTGCTATTCCCATTCAGCCTTCCCGAAGACGATTTGAAGATTTTACCATTTTTTTCATACGTTCTTTATCGTGATTTGGGGGCCAGTCAACGTCTTGTTGACAATAAGTTTCAAGTTCGTGAAGAGGAGAATACCATGCTGTCACTTAATCCCAAGAAAAAGGAACCTGTCAGAAGGTGATTAATAACTAAACATGTACAAACAAATATCAATCCAAGAACGTACTGACATTGTAAAAGCAGCGGAGAGTATTGTTTCTACAACTTCTACACGTACAACTTGACAAAATATAGAATAAAATGAGCGATACTTGAATGGGAAAATCGACAAAGAAAATAAGAATAAGCAGTCAGTGTCGGATGTAAAACTCTGTCATTTTTCATTTTCCTCATAGATTATTTTCTGAAGCCGACTGCTTTTTTTTAAAGACTGCCTTATTCTTTCCCTGTCAAACGCTGATTCAGTGATAACTTGTACGTTGTACGTATCACCCTCTGTTTATGACTGGTAAAGACGCACAGAGCACACCACTGCCAACGCAATCATCACTAAAATGGGACAATGAATGAATGTTGTCTCGCTATGAAGCAATGAACAACAAGTTATATTTATAGATTGTGGTAGGAATTTAAGATGACATTAGTAATTACACTACTAGTTCAAATAGTATGCGTAAAAACGAATACATAACAGAATGTGGCACGAGATAAAATCGAGGGATTTAAGGCTAAGTTGGGGGTTAGGATTTGATCTCCCACCAGTAGTAAAAAACATTTCTGTAGCTCAGTTGTTAAGGCAGTTGCTGTAAAAGACAAGGTTCCTTAAGAAAATAGCTTATTCTTTGCTTCTGATTTTCTCTGTATATCCACGGCCGTAGACTGATAGTCTGAGGAGATGCGATTAAAAACTGCTGAAATGTGTTGAAATGAATACCAGCCATAAAATACCATCTTTAAATAAATACCTGACTGAGTTTGTGAGAAACAATTTTATTACGGATGATGTCAAGGGCGAAACTTCTAATGGAATCAAATCTGTACTGAAATTTTTAAAATATTAGAATTTAGGCCAGCATCTTTGTAAGATTGCTCCAGTGATGCCTTCCAGTAGGAACAACCCTTGATCGCATAGTCCTGAAATTGACCATTATATTTCGTTTAAAATTGAATTATTGTCAATTATATTTGTTTTAAGGGAACAACTATTAGTTAATGTGTCCAAAACTAATTTGTCCAATCCCAAGCTTTGCTGACACGGAAAAATGAAAATATACAAAAGTGAATCAGAAATTCCATTCCTTGACATATATGTTTTTTGTTTTGAAATGTAGATGTTTCCGTATCTGCCTTCTCCAAGCTCGTAACTACGATTTTATATTTCGATAAAAGAGACTTACCACTTACATTTGGTGGTAAGTAAAAACTGGAGTAAGTAAATACGTAGGTAAATGTGTGACACATCTAACTGCTCCAGCGTTACCTTTTGTATCTAGTCCAGTTATCCGATCCATTCGCCCAAGAAACCCTTGAGGCTGAGGATGTGACCATTTCATAATATCATAACGAATAGATATGATCTCTTTGTTTTAAAACTATTCGTATCATGTAACAGGTATTCAAAAGGCTTTATCAACTTGTACTCCTCGACGCAATGGTCCGTCTTGGAAGGAGTGCAGGGTGGAGGTTGATGTCATTCAAGTCAATTTTAAATTGATCATTTTACATAAAAACAGCAGGGACAATGATAATGGTAATGATTTCTACATGAAATATTATTGAAGATTCATGGACGGATTTTTTTTTAAAACTGAATCAAATGCCAGAAATGAAGGCTCAGGTTTCTGTCCATGAGTGATAGTAAGACTATTGAACACACACAGAGCGCACACTTTTGCCGACTCAAGTGTGTCTAAAAATATTCATAAGTTAGTTTGGTTTGTTGGATGTAAGTGTAACAACTATTAGGCATATAAGTTTGTTCATATATACTTAGCTATCTTATGATCTCCAATCACCACTCATAGATTGGCAAAATGTAAATAGAGGAGAAAATTTAGAGAGTGAGAGACGGTGTATCTATCCTGTTTAAATTTAGATTTTACAGTATGAACTACACACCAATTTACACTTTCATATGGCAAGGGGCTATTCTCTTCCAAGATAATAGATGATAAATTCACCAATCTCAATGGAAAAGTTCAACTGCATAGCATTCTAAGAGTTTATATTTTATCGCCCAGCGATATATATATAGGAGGAAATCAATATTCTGGGGCTTGCGTAAGAAAACTGAGGGGATTACAGAACTACCAAAAGTCCATTAACATTATTCATCGACTTTTTGGGGATTCTTTCCCAAATGTTTGTGGAAATCGAATTAAGATTCACAAATAAGTCAGCTTTAAAGACATACACTTATTAATTTTTCTTCCTTATACTTTTATTTTAAGTGCAATAGTTTTTGAGCGCCCTTTTGTTGTGATCTTGAGCCAAACTATGGATGTGCGTGAATGGTAAGGATTCGAATCTTACTGACTATTTCTACTATTGCAAGTTCAATCCTCAATGCCTGAACTATACTTTTGGACTGACGCCAGACTAAAATTTTATAAACCAGAAATAATACCATTTTCCTTATGACCCTACACATAAATTATGCTGATGATGTCAAGCACTGGGTACCTATCAAGCTGCGTGAGTGTCTAATCAATTTCTAATCAAATTCATTTTCTGCTCAATGGTGACCTTATACCCAACTACGATAAACTAGTAAATGACGTCAAATACCAGATTTCCAAAACTGGACATCTAAACTGCGATTAGTCAGCCTTTTTTCTCATTTCAATAACCGTCAATGGTTGTCAAAGCGTAAAAATATTTTGATTTATCTAGTACTGATTTAAAGTGCAAGATAGTATTTTGAAATTTAATTACGCTTACCATATAGAAAGCAGTAATAAAATTTATACGAGTATACATATATACACATAATAATAAGTATGAATATACACAGAGGATTCACAACCCCCCTTACCCCTCTATCTCTCTCTTTCTCTCTCTCTCTCTCTTTCTCTCTCTCTCTCTCTCTATTTATATATATATATATATATATGTCAATGTAGTTACGTGCGAGATGAAAAATGTTTCTGATTAATTACTTTGGACATCGTATTAACTTATTCCAAGGATTCAAATTTAATAGATTTCCATTTATTTATAAAGATCGTATATAAACAAGCAAGATAGTTTATCAGATGACCAAGGGTACCAATAAAATCAACCAGCACTGAATCATCTGTAGAAAATAACTAAGAAATTTCCGATTTGGCTGTATGTTGAATAAATATCGACTTTTTTTTTGTTATTTATATGATATTCAACTTATAAAAGTGGTATTTTATATATACCAACTAAATACATGTTAGTTTTAACCGTTATCATTTTACAGAAATGACTGAATACTACTTGAAATCTATTTTTTGATACAACTTGAACCGATGATTCCAGCACTTGATGTAGAATGACGGTTTGTAAGGTTGTTTGCAGACCAATTTGCTTGTAAAGTGATTTTGATCTTAAGTTTCCCTGATTTCGCAATTCATGGCCACATGTGGAGTTTTACGGGGTTCAATGTTATTGCAGCAACAGATCATATCATGAAATCTGAAGTATTTGCAGAACGGATGCATTACCAATTGCATTCTAAGCACGAGACTTCATTTTCCCCAATGACATCCATTTAAGCCATTTGCATGTATGCATGCTAATCTGCAGACTAAAGTTCTTTTGAACAGAGTGACAGTTGGGAACAGTGCTGAAAAAATATATATATAAAGAGAAAACTGGCTTCATTTTTAGTACGGAGATCAAAATCAGTTTATAGGGTATCCTCCTTTCAACCAGTGGACGCAATTCCTGCAATCACAAAGACACAGACATGCATATATTTTTCAATGTCCACTCGCACAGGCAAATGCATCTTAACGCACACATGCACACAAATATAATTACATTGTTGATCCTGGAACAAATATGGTGTAATTGCAGTGTGTAATAGCCACACTTTGGAGAATGGCCTTCAAATAAAATGAGCCTTTTCATGATATTGATGACCTCTATCGACCATCTCTATTCAGTAAACCAACAAAACGAGAAAGCAGCCGATGAAAAATGCCAGTGGTAATAGCAGTTGTTGACTATAAAAAGTTTTCGATTCAGTGGAGATCTCAAACGTCACGGATGCAATAATACATGGTGTACACCCTGCATACGTCAGCGTGCCACAAAACAGTTCCTTCATCAAACTGCATGACTTTGAGCCCTTCCATCTAGAAAAAAAATGAGAAGAGGTGATTCCAACTCATCCAAACTCATGACAACCAACTATGTGATGGTTTTCTCAGACTTAAAATGGAAACACAGAAGAATAAGGATTGACAGCGTATATCTAAATAACCTCAGATTTGCTGACAACATCGTTTTCTTTGCCAGGAACATTTAAGAACTCAAACTGGCCGCACAAACTAAATGAAGTAAGGAAATTGGTGTCCATATCAACTTCAGCAAATCATATGTACAAGATACATACGATGTAAAAATCGAAAATGCAGAGCTGAAGAGAGTGGGTCTACATGAATCCCACTTCGAAAAAAAGTGTCTATAAACTATTGTATTCTATTGATAAATACCTATGGAACTGAAACATTGATCTTAACTGAAATATTAACCCTCAAACTAAAACCATGCAACGTGAACGTGAGGGAATCATGCTCAACTTCACATGGAGAGATTTTAAGGTATCACAGTATATCATAGAAGAGACAGGAATCGGAGATGTCATAGGAAATGTTATAAACTCAGATGGTTATTGGCTAGATATGTTTTAAAAATTTTAGAAAACTGCTGGACATCGTGACTTGCGACATCAATTATATGCTGAACTGTGGCCGAGAGGAAGAAAAATGACGTGACGATCCAGATAAATTCAGAGAGTACTGGCACTACGGTATCCATAATAGAGAGTTCAGGCTACGTTTTCGTCAAACCACAGACGCTAACAGGCTGCTGCTGATGATGATGAGGAGGAGGAGGAGAAGGAGGAAGATGAGGAGGATGATGATGTTGGCTGGAAAAGATTCCAGAAGGCGCCAGTAATCAGTGTTCTAAAATGAGAAGCCCAATCTTCTGATGCTAACTTTTGGCAACCCCTTCAATTTGGAAGATCATTCATGTATCGCTATGTACAGTAATCAGATACGACTGGCAAATAATAATATATCAGTACTATTTTGGACGATTTAATCTGGCCAAAACTATATTGAATAACTACAACACAATATTGTACAAGGCTTAGGTGTAAGAACATTTTAAATGGATTTGGTTGTATAGGAAGATAACAAAAACATGCACACAGAGAGAGAGAGAGAGAGAGAGAGAGAGAGCGAGCAAATTCATGTAAAAAACAAAATATGTGTACTAATAATACCATTTTATTATAAATTCATTCTTTGCTGCCGGGTAAAAAACAGAAACTAGTCGGCACAGATTCGAATCTTTCTAAAATTAAGATGATACTGGCGGGAATGAGATGCTAAATCCAGTTTCTCTTGGGATGACTGGGTCTGAATTCTATTACATGATTTCTTCCTCTGAGGGAACAAAGAAAAATGCACGAATCTTGTTTTTGACCCTGTGATAAGCCTATTCCACATATGCACTTATGTTAACCAACTGATATTAATCTGGTTATGAGATATAACAAAATATATTAAGTTTATCATGAATATTTTCATTTCAATATTCACAAAATAAAAAAAGAGATCTAAACAGGAATAACAACACAAAGAAATCTTCAAGACGAAATTGAGTATGAATTCTGGTGATATATTTCAGATAAGAGTCACGTGGGCTATACTAGAATAGATTTGTACCGGGCGTAGAGATCATGTTAAACAAGAAAAGGCCAGAATAAGATCAAGACTGGAACAATTCGAACAAATGTTTTCCGATTCCCGATTTGACTTTGTAAACATTGATATCACAAAAGCAAAGTTCGTCTTTCTCGACGGTTATGACATGGGTTCAGTTCCAGCTCCAACGCACTTCTTGAAATGCCACTCAATGAATGCAATAATGATTCCTATCTGGAAATTATCGTCAACTGATAGTTTCTGAAGATTTCAATGGCTTTAAGAATCACTGGTGAGTTGTTTTATGAACACAGACGTAGGCACTCAAATATACCTACAGATACATAAGCATTAATATGTAGTATATCCTCTATGAGCAAGTGAATTTTTCAATGAGGTAGCGGGAGATGTTGTGGGGTGAGATAAGTTATCAAATTAGACACTTCCCCGAACAGCAAAAGTATATCAAATGAGGTTGATTGAGGTAAAAATGTCCGAATTATCTCGATACCAAATTTTTTATCTTATTGCAAAATGGGTCAGGCCTTATACTCAACCGATGTTGAAGCAGGGACACAGGATGACAACTCTTTAATCGGCCAGAAAGTATTGGAAAATTAGCTTCTGTATTGTTCATTTCACTGACACAACCTAGATGGATCGTGAAGATAGAGTGTGGGTTGCATTGCTGAGGGAAAGGTGTGTGTTGCACAACAAAATATCATCAAATAGCAGAAGATTTATGCTTGCAGCTGAAATTATTGGAGATAAAATGTTTGGACATAGCGTTCAGTAAATTGTTTGTATTGAATTTTTGAGAAAAAATAGTTTTCTACTTGCTTATAAAACAAGTCACTCCACTAACGTTCCCAAGTGATCCGTAGGCACAAATATACAGTGCAATGGACGACCACTCGAGTAAAATAGGTCTCTGAAGCTATGGTTTGATGGACATCATCATCTTTCTCAGATTTTAACCTAACACTCTAAGGAACTACCTCAAAAGAAAAAAAAAGGTGTATGGAAATAACACCAAAGATGTATTATGCCAAACTATAACTGAATGAATTAAGAATTTAACTAAGCCAATTTGGGATTAACTAATCTGAAGTTTTTTTTATAGCAAGCGAACATCATCAAGAAATTGGTTTGCATGGGTGTTTTCGTTTCTAAAAATGCATGTTTCTTATTAAAAAGAGTCGATATTTTATTATACTTTCAGATTGTTCAAACAGTCCCAACACATCCTGTGTGCTATAGTAGTATTTAATCTGCATATAATTGATATTTTATAGTGTTTCAAACCTTTGCTTAATAATTTGGTAGGACAGAAATTAGGAAATTCCGACTAATATCTCACATCTTTCAACATCTTTACGTTTATATTCAATATTTGCTTGCACAATACAATACTACAATTTGAACGATAATACTATAACATACACTGTAAGAATTGTATAAAATGTATGATTCCATAAGTTTGTTCCTTCAAGATCGATTGAAATTTTATTGTTTGGTACTGATAAGCCGAGCAATTTTCACAATTGTACGTCTTTTGTTCTATTGGTGTGTTTATTATGAACTTCCTTTCTCACTCGTGAAAATGATTGTCTGAAGAGCAAGCAAAACTTCCCTTTTTTGAATGCTTTTAAATTAGTCTCCAATGTAGCTAAAGCTGGAAGAGAGATTAATTTTGTATTTGCTGAAAGTACCTCTAACGAGTGAACAATACAGCATGGTTAATCCAAATGTTTCTTTTAAACTGAATCTTGAAAAGTTGAGAACTTAGACCATTGGATTTTCAAATGGCTTGTTTGGTTGGATTGATACTTATTTTCAAACTGGTACAAGTGGTTTATTTTCCAGTCTAGGACAGTATCCTTAATGATGATTTTCAATGCAGGTATCTGTCTATACGTCTCTCTATCTGACCGACTCATTCTTATTCCATAATTTGAAATGGTGTATTCCAGAATAATAAGATCTATCCCTGACAATCATCTTGTGTATGACCTTTAACCACAGTTCAAAGTTGAAACAACAACAAATGGAGTCAATATCAAGCATACATGAATCTTTTTTCAACGTTTCTGTACTCGTTAAATGATTCTAAATGTGCTACAATAGAATTTTCCAATCATTTAGCCATGGGATATCATGGATATTTTGATGCCAGCAAATGCTTGGATATTTGTCATTTTGACTCAGGTGTTTCCAAAGCTCCGTTGGCAAAAGCTGTTGGGACTGTTAATCAGGGTTTCCCATGACGAAAAATAATTTGAGTTTGATTTCATTGTTACTGTATGTTTAAATGATTACTAACTACGATTGACAGACGGACAGAGTAATTAAAAAAAACATAAAATCCAGATTAAAGAACATGGAAGTGATAGAATATTCCATGATAATAGTTCAATGTTTCAAGATAAATGAATATGTTATTATTTCATGCGTTCAAATAACAGATGCATGTCGAGATCCTCTTATTTATTCTCTAAAATGAATGTAAGAAATGGTTATCAAAAATCAATCACAGATTTCCACTTACGATGGAATTGAGAAATTAATTTTTATCAACGTCGCAAAAGGGTCGACTCGGAATCTGAACCGGACACCTCTTCTCTAATAGATCAGTTAACTTTTCTCGCCCATTCCGAACGTATGTTGTTTTTAATCGAGTAAATGGAAAAGACTTGCTCGTGGCAGACAAAAACTGTCAAATACAGTGCTTAAAGAAACAGATGGGGCGTAAGGCAAAATCTCTCGGCTTTTTCTCTCACTTTGAATATTTTAGATAATGAAAAAATAATTTGGCTTTCAATGTTAATATCTTTATTCTACCTTCTTCAGAAATAAAAAGGATATAACAACGCTAAAATAGTGGTAACATGATTGAAAGTCTTTCAGACGAATTAGTTCCTGTAAAGAATTTGAACCTCACAAAGTGCCAACTACAATTGCTTCGAAAAAACCTTATTAGATTAATTTTTACGCTGCGTACATGTTTAGGGCAGTTGTGTATTCCTCTACCGACCTCGGAATCGATGTTTTGAATAGAGTAAAAGCGAGAATTTCGAAAGAGATATCCTTGTAGTAAAGTTGTGTCTGTTCGTGGTCTGATCTATTATTAAGTATTCCTGAAACTATAAATTGTATATGTTATAGTATAATATAATAATATAATAATACATATATATATATATATATATATATATATATATATATATATATATGAAGAGAGAGAGAGAGAGATACATAGATAGATACATAAAGAGATAGATAGATAGATAGATAGATAGATAGACAGATGGGTAGATAATACATTTGATCGATATAAAATCATGTTTTATACACTTGCAAACGTTTTTAGACGACAGATTTGGTTATACAGGTGAATTCATGAAGATATGAACATATGTCACTTGATATCCAGTGGGATAAACAACACACTTAAAAGGACAATGAGTACTAATGTTACCAATCATCAAAATAGTTTTAGAATAATTAGAAGACGGACTGATTGTTGGAATCATGACCAATTAATGTCAGACGAACCCATACAGTACAGTGAGAAATTGAAAACAGAACTAGTGGCCGTCCTTTCTCTTTAAAGGTTTGGAATTGTGAGGGGGGTGCTTTTCTTTCAATTTTGATTTAAAAGCAATTGTTTTATAATTAGATGAAAAGGTTGATTGGGGTGAATAATTTTGTGAATCAAATATATTTGATTTACTGTCTTCACTTATTTATTTCTATCTGTTAATTCAACCGTTGTGTGTGTATGTGAGACGATTTTTCATCATTCTAAATTTTTAAGTGATTATTCCAGACGTCCATTGCTGTTTCCAGTAAAAAGCCATTTAAATATTAGCACAGACCCCATCCCCGTGTACACAACAACATGTCTGCTCGCTGAGTGTAAAAATGTTGTAAATACGTGCAGTGAGAGTGTTGGATAAGAATAGTGAATCAGTTGTCTGAGGGGAAGATGCAGTAAGTCCCTTTTTTTCAGGGGATTAAATACCAAACAATTGTGTTGGAAGAAAAAAAAGACGGGAAAAAGATAGAAGCTGATAAAAAAAATGAAAGATGAAAGAATGATGAAAGAGTATAATGAGATGGAGAATTGAAAGAGAGAAAGGACGAAAAAGGGAGAAGGAGGGAAAAGAAGAATATGATCGGAAGAACTGAGAGGAACAAATAACTAAATTGATGAATCCAAAAAAATAGGAAAATCGAAGATCAACAATATATATATATATATATATATATATATATATATATATATATATATATATACAAACACACACAGATACACACACATATATATATATATAGCTCTTTTTGTACTGAAGCCGTATATTTTCCACTTCTATTTTCACATAGTTGAATATAAAAGCAGGAAGAGAGACAGTTTAAGAGCAAATATACTAATAAACCTAAGATAAACAAAATTTAGTTATCAAATCACATGCATCACATTGAGTATCAAATCTTTTATTCGATTACCGTGTATTTTGAATTCTGTCTTCAGACGACATATTCAACCCAGAGGTCTTACATCAAAAGAAAAGGGAGTGATAAATCACGGGCAGTATTCAAATATATTGAAAAGATTTCATAATCGCAATTTTTTTGCAAAATTGCAACATTGAAATATTTCCACATCCCAACCTAAAGAGGCGATACGAATGATCTCCGGTTAAACCATTTACTTTTGACAAATACTTATTGACCGGTTTGACGGAATTACAGATTGTAGAATGTGCACATTCTTTATCGTTTGCCTAATTCTTTTGTCGTAATCAATACTTTTGGTCCTTAAAAACTCTAATTTTTTGCTCTTCGTCGATAGTTAATCGAAATTATTAACCAATTTTCGATTTCTTTTATCTAATATTTTATTGATATCTATTTCAGAAGATTATTTTAAATTTAGGTTCTGTCCTCGGAGAGATTTACTGAAAATGAAAGTGTCTCATTCTTTTATTTGCTTTCAATATTTCATTTTTCTCTTTTTTTCTCTTTCATGTTTGATTCGTTGGGATTTCGAAATATGCGCTGATTATTCATAATGCAGAAATTTTATCAAATTAAGGATTAAAGATCACTTCATGTGACATTGGTCTGAAGAAGTTTGAGGTCTGAATCAACCGGAAGACTGTGATAAATAAACGAAGGAAAGGCCAGTGATACAGATAGTGCTTGGAATGATGGAGACAAAACAGCAATGCAGAAGACAAGGTTTCTGTCATGTTACACTGAGCAGACGTCGTAATTGTTTTCTAGCATTCTATGTTGCAGAATTCAAGGTCACTGCTATTGTGTTAAAGGTAATATTTCTTCCCCAATTGCTCAATGCAATAATGTATTGTAAAGAGCGGAAGAAAGCCAAGTGGAATCAATTCTATTCCTGCTACAGGATGCATTCTTTCAAAACCAATTATATTTCAATTGTAGAAATGAAGCCATTCGTATGGACTCAAGGCTAATTTGATAAACATCGGAATGTTTGTTTAGAGCATTCACGCTCAATTGGTTACTTGCATGTGCATCTACCCGTTTTTGGTAGCGTCAATAAAATAGAGGGTTAATGACTCGTTTCAAGAATGATTAGATTTTAAATGAGAGAATTTTAATCGAATTGGAACCCAAGAGAAAACGAAAAGACTGAAAGAAAATTGAATTCTTTTTTCGCTCAGAACAAACAATTATGAAATTGATGAATGAAACCAAGGGTAATATGAACAAATTGTGTGGAAAATGAATAAAAAGGGATAGAAATGATACTAATGGTAATAGATAAGTGGATAGATCGATAGACATATGGACAAAAACAGATTGTGATGGATAGATTGAGGAATAGAATGAAAGAGAGGCATATGGTACGGATAGACCGAGATTGCTTGGTATATATATGAAGAAACTTGATATTGGGATATATATATATATATATATATATATATATATATATATATATATATATATATATATATATATCGTTCTTTTGTCTTCACGTCTTCTTTTCTCCCAACACACATTTTGAAGAACGTGTAAGACACATTTCGGAGGATGTGTATATGTTGCATGAAAATTGGATTTCAGATGTGTCAGTTAGTGGACTTACACATTCCTAAAATCCGCCAGACTTCGCTACCATGGGCATCATAGATCCAGCACTTTCTGAATTAATATAGGTGATGTGACCATCTCACTTCTTATTGGTCACATCCTCGCACTTAATCCCTAGGGATCAACGTTGTGAGTTATGCAAAGAAATTGTTTGGGGGTTCAGACCAAAAAATCTCAGATGAACAACTTTTGAAAAATCCTGGTCACCAGACAATAGCAGACAAAGAGAAAGAGAAAAACTAAAAGACAGGTTATCCCTTGATAAGTAATACGTATTCACTTTCCTGAGTTCTTTCCAATGTCTCTGACATCTTGCTCTCATTATATTCTGCAATCTATCTTTTAATGATTTTTTAATCGTTGCGAGTGCCCCTGTGCACAAGAATAATACTATACAGCCATTTCTTAATGTAGAAATCAATTACATTGCAATCAATATCAAAGTATGATTCTTTTTAACACTGCCAATGCATCTTAGTATTACTTCCTCACTCAATTATATGACTCTTCTGTGGTCAGCATCCTACCATTATAAGAGAGTAATTAGAGAAGTAAGATTCAGATTTTTTTCTTACATATTTCGTTTTTATACGCTTAGGCAATATATATATATATATATATATATATATATATATATATATATATATATATATATGTGTGTGTGTGTGTATATATATATATCTGTGTGTGTGTGTGCGTGTTTGTGTGTGTATATATATATATATATATATATATAAATTATATATACATATGTATATATTGTTGCAGATTCTCATAGATGGATAGAGTGATGGAGAAATACTTAATCAAATGCATCATATCAACTTTCATGTAATCGTTTTCTAATCTGCCATCACTCACTTCAATGGTTTGTATATTTTCAATGATCAACTACTGTAAATAGAATGACCTGCAGCTTAGACAGGACACCATTAAACTGATTGTCTTCCAAATGCATAGATTGACGTGCCTACCTTTGTGTCTTGTGTAAATAGTTTAAGCCAATAGGCAGTCTGGTATTAGGATTGAAGAGAGCGGATGTTTTATAAATCAGTGAATATTAGATTACTGAAGATTACAGAAGAAAGGATTGTATCCACTCGGTAAATTGTTTGTTCTTTTCATTGACTAAGATTGATTGGATTGATCAACTGCAGAAGACAGCAAGAATACTGGGAGAATTTCTCGAAATTCTGCTAATAATTCGGTGATTAAACATACTATTGCCTTTATGAAATGCGGGAATTAAATTCTAGTCATCTACCTTAAGAGTTGCTCGGCAATTCCTGACTTTAAGCGGGTTACATGACAACGGAACACTGCCTAGTACCATCTGTTACAGATTGCCACAATCTGTAACGAAATTTTCGAACCTGATCATACACACACACACACACACACACACACACACACACACACACACACACACACATTCAAACACACACACACACACATTCAAACACGCGTGCAAACTTCCTTGGCAAAGTAGTTTATCCCTTATCAGACTGTCATTTTTCATTAAGGCATAAATTTGACAGCCCGGACTTGCTATTTCGGCCCGAATGTCTTTCACGCTTTGCACTAATTCTCTTAATAATCCTTTCAAAGCAATTAGGTTTTCGAATGTAGTCCATCGAGGTAAACATTTTATTCTCTTTAACGCGAACGCATTGACCAGTTTTCCATCTCCTTTCTTTCAGGCATTGGAAAATCAAAGGAGACACCCAAAAAAACAAATGCAGACTATCTACTCATGAGAACATGCATCCCCCCTACACACACAGAAGAAATGTGCAGGCACTAACATCCTTCCAATGTGTGGAGTGAAAACTTCAAATAGTTTCATCCCTTGAATGCGCATCATTTCATAACCCATATATTCCGGTATGATTACATTCAATCTATCTGAGTCAGTTCATATCAATATACGGTGCTTGTTTCATATATATCAATATAGTCCAATGAATCAAGTTAGATTCCATATCATAAGAGAAAAGAAAAAAAAATTAAATGACAAGTAGATCATAGATTCAAAATGAGTGTAAGGTAATCATGAAAATAACCACTTCTTTCCTAGCTTCGATTATAGCTCACAAAATGGGGTTCATAATAAAATGCAAAAGATTTTTTTTAATAGTTCACTTGTCCCACTGTCTACTGCAGCCATATCTCCACTTAATGAGCCATTTACACATATTGATATTGTTAAATTAGATACTGTCAAATCAAATACATCACGGTAATATACGTGAAAATTTTATCATATTGAACACATATAATACCAAAAAATATTCTCAAAAATTTTTTAAAAAAAATCAGAAACCGTTTTGTCTTTATACTCACTTGAATGAGTACGCACATATTGACTTTCTCTCTCTCTCTCTCTCTCTCTCTCTCTCTCTTTATCCATCATTTTCTCTCTTTCTTTCTTTCTCTCTCTATCTTCCTTTCTCTCTCTGTCTCATTCATTCTTTCAAACATAGATGCACACACACATAAAACATCCAGATATAAATAAATACATTTATATACATTAAAAAAATGATCACTATACACGTTACCCATCGCAGGATATGAATGTAGAAAAATCTTATGCAAACATCTCGTGATATGAAATGGTCATGTTTGGGGTGGATTTATTTCAGCCCTATATTTGTGATTAAGCTGAGTTTTCACTGATAGGTATATTAGACTTGCCTGCAGAGAGAGAGGATGATGGTGTATGTTGCCTCTAAGACGGTCCACCACAGAACAAAAGCTGAAAGTGATTTCTGATGTCGTAATTTGCAGTGACCACTTATTTGATTACCAGTATATTTGATCAAATAGTATGTAGAATGATACATCGCATCTTTCTCCAGTGCTATACAAGTAGTCTCCCCTTGCTACTTTTATGGACTTATGTGAAAGGTATATCAGTTGTGATAAGAAATTTATCATTCTCTCCCCAACAAACAAAGCATATAACAAATCATTCCAATCAATAATGATCAAAAAATATATCATCAGAAAATAAATAACTCTAATGGCAACTTTGTTTACTAATTGGCGTTTAATCTAAAGAGGAAAAAAGGGCCACAAACGCAAAAAAGATCGATGCTAAAATCATGAAATCAGTTGGTCTTCGGTCGTATACATGTTTTTTAATATTTAGTGGAAGAGAGATATATTTCAACACCCATTGGGTTCAAGGCCTAGGGGTGAAGCATCGGCTGATGATGCTTTATTTCAAACTGGAATGGAAGATGTAAATTGTTATGTTAGTGACGGATGATACTAACCATAAGTTTTTCAATCACTTCGTGCAATCAAAGGACACACCGAGGCATATACAAAAATCTTCAGATCAAGATTACGCCAAGATGATATGGGCCACGTACTTCAACTAAATCAGACATTTAAGAATATTTCTGATCTAATAATTGACGAAAAAAGATAGAAGGAAAAAAAGAATGGAGAAAATATGAAATATATAAGACTACTGAGTTAAAGATGCAGGCATGACATTGTATGATTTACCCCCTCAAAATGTCGACAAGTGGAACGTAAAAAAAGTTTACAGAGAATCACTAAAAGACGTTTTTAAAAATAATATGATATATCAATTTTGAAATAGCATGTCTGAAGTGTTTCTACATATAAATGAACGATTCACTTGATGGATCTTAACATATAATAATACGATTATCAGAACAGTTGGTAACACATAAAAACATACTCACACATATACATACACACACCCATACATATGTCCATATACATGGATATGTGTGTATATATATATATATATATATATATATATATATATATATATATATATACATATATATATATATATATACACACACCCACATATATAATTGTATATATATATATATATATATATATATATATATATATATATATATATATATGTATGTATGTATGTATGTATGTATATATACATGTACGTGTGTATGGTTGTGTGTGTGAGTGTATATATATATGTATATATATGTATATATATATATATGTATATATATACATATATATACATATATATACATATATATATATATATATATATATATATATATATATATATATATATATATATGTATATGTATATATGATTGTATGTGCATTGAATATGATTGTATGTGCATTGAAATACAGCATGTATGAGTCTGATGACTTTCATGTTCTAAAATCCGACAGAATCAATTATAGATAAATCACGATTGCGAGTTCAATCAAAACATTGTAACTGCATCAATTTAGTGAAGCAGAAATAGGGAGAGGGAGAGAGAGGAAAACGAAGTGTTATATTTTACGATTATTTGTCATTGACTCATGATTTTTAACCGACATAAAGGAAATTTACCATGGGGATGGAAAATGAAAGCAGGGTGTGTCACTCTCTTGGAGTCAAAAATCACAACTGACATTTTTTTTTTTTCAAAAAAATATCCAGAAAAAAATTATTTTTTCATTACATAAAAATGGTACCCCATTTGGAAGCCAGCAGGGGTCAGGTGCCTTGGGCTTGACAGAGAATTTATCCTCAACCGCTAATGATAGAACGTGATTTGAAAGATAAGATTTAATTAAAGAATTTTGTGTCCCGCTTTCGTAATCATTCTGTCGAGTAACATTGAGTGAAAACTATTTTAAAAGGCTGGCATGATAAAATATTGGGTGTGTATGAGATTGTGTCTGTGTGTGCGTAAGCTAACGACTACAAGAGGTGAATTTCTCTTCATGAAACATAAAGGGAGCTCCTACAAATGCCTTTAAGTACGTTTGAAAATAGCCCTCCCCCCGTTACATCTCTCATTTCGCTTGACACTTCATTAGAATTAAGCTTCCTGTGCACATTTGACTTTTTGGTGTATGAGTGTATGGACGACAAAGTAATTAGATTTGCTACGGTGACTTTTGACCGGTTATCTAAAACTTGCTTTTCGATGTTTGGCTAAGTTTGAAAGGTACAAAAAGTCTGTTCTTATAGAATCAACAATCACGTGATCTCTGATTTTTTGGTAACAGATGGTCAGTCACCCTTTTTAGTTCGGACATGCATTTTCATGTTCATATGATATTTGTTCAAGATTTGATGGGTGCTGATAAGAATGTGACATATACATATATAATCTTGAAATCTGTTTTTGAAACCACATTCGAAACCAAATATGACTTTTATCTGAATTTCTTTTTTTGAAAAAAAAATGATGTAAAACTTTAAAATGAAGAAGGAAAGGCTAGCAAAACGAAAAGCGCTAACATTCCATTCTGTTTATAATGAATATAAATCGTATATTGAGTTTGAATCAAAAAATTTTTTTGGCATGAGTCACATGGATATAACTCTTTCAAACTGAGTTCACTTCATCACGAACGCATCACCAACTGTATGAAAGGGATTTAAGTCAAAAAATTAAATTATAAAAAGAATTACGAAAAAAATACATCTTATTTGAAAAAAACAAAACTAAGTGATGAACAAACTGAAAAAGAAACAGTATAAGAATTTCAATTCCATGTTAATCTTACAATGTATGTTAGAAGTCTGGAGAACCAAGAGTAATTTGAGTTATTTGATGGATAAACAAATTGATCAATGTTGAAACCATTAAAAGATATTTTGAACACCTCGTATACATATGTGAATTGAGTGTGCATGTTTGTGAAAGTGTGGTTCCGTATGTTAGCGTAAATATGTCACATTGCATGCATATATATATATAGTATATGTATGTATATATATATATGTGTGTGTGTGTATGTATGTATATATATATATATATATATATATGTATATATGTATATATATATATATATATATATATATATATATATACGCACACATATATATATATATATATATATAGATATATATATATATAGTATATGTATGTATATATATATATATCTCATAAGGAATAAGCCTTTTCATATATTGTTGTCGCGTGGGCTTATTGCAAAAATCTTGTCAGCTACAGATGTAAATGCATGTTTGTTTTTTTCTTGCTTTGATCAATTCGTGCAAATAAATTACGGTTGCAAGATGTTTACAAGTTGGCAGGACTTGGATAGAGCCTATTTCAATGTGCAAGTTTGAAAGGGATCAACTTTTCGTGTGTGGATAAAATTACCATTATTTCAATGTGAAATGATTTTTAGTCCATTTTTACTAAAATCGAGCCCCAAGATTTCTCAATTAGTTATTGTCGGTGTTCTCAATCAATATGTGTCGAATCCAAATTTGAAATGACCAAAAAGACCATACAGCATCAAGAAGACGGATGAAAAGAGATATAAGATGTGAATTATTTACTTTGTTGGATTTCCTTGTTTGCTAAGTTACTTATCTGGTTAATGTCAAATTTGTGCACTGAACAGTTAACAAGTAATAACAGTGCAAACGAACACACACATACACATAAGCAAACATGCACATACACACGCACGCATGCACACTTATAGACCTATTTCTTCAAATTTAGTTGAATAACGACTCAACGTCGATTTTCGGATTTTAATGATTTCCCCTTATTCACGGAGAATAATAATCAAAAGCTCAAAAAGTACAAAAAAATGAGCAGAAATTGTGTATGCGCTTAAATTCCAACGGATAAATCCACATCAGAATTCTGAACAGTGGCTTAAAGAAGGAAAAAAATGAAATAGACAGTTAGAATTGCAGAAAAGGGTGGGGCACTTTGAATCAGGGAATCAACAGATATATTAAGATTTGTATATATACATGTTTATGTATACATAATAAATATATAGACAATTTGCTGTATGTATGTATGTATGTATGTATGTATGTATGCATGCATAAATGCATGTCAGGTTTTTTTTTCTCTATTTGTCTATGCAAAAGTACGTTTGCACATTATAGATCGTTATTTTGACCAATTGGCGTCAATGGGGCTGTGAGTATATTTGGGAGAGATCAGACACAGGAGGGAAATATAAGGTTGGAATGTTTGCCAGTGAGAAATGGCAGACTGAAGCACAATCTGTATCTTAATAAGAAAAGAAAGACTTTGTTTGCAGTGGACGTATTTTGGCTTCTGCTGACTTTATCTTTATAAACAATTTTTCCATATTTCTCCACTTTTTTGATACATGTAATATTCAACATTGTTATGTATAAAACAAAGGGTTTGCTTCACAGGGTATATACATATTTGATGTCCTGTTCCACAAAACTAGGTGCAATGGTCTCTGAACTAATTCTACAGATAAAGGGTACGTCGGTATTTGAACTTAGATAAGAACTTGATTGAATCTGTGTAGTGAACATGGTCGTAACGAAAACAGACTCTGGAATATTCCAAACGTTTTCTGTAACCATTGAATTTTTGGAGATTCGTTTATTCGTCTGGTTTCTCTCCATTCGAGCTTCAAAATTGGCCACGGTTGGAAGTATTTAATTTGGCAATTGAATCAGGATTTCCTGAAGTTATTGGACAAATTTGCTAATCATGGCGATAAAAGCATTCGGGTTTGAAGAATATATATTCACTACTGGACAAATTCCAGGATATGGCAAAATAAAAACCTGTTTTTCTGGATATATAAATTCTTACATTCTTTATGTTTTATTTTTCATCTTTTTTTCCCTCTTTTTTTTCCTTTGGTCCAATATGTCTATCTTTTCATTTCTTTCCATTTCTCCCCCTTTGATATTTTCTTCTTTTTTGCTTTCCTATTTTCCTTCTTCTTCTTCTCTTCATCCCTTCCTTTCGTTTTTCGTCCTTTCTTTTTTGTCCTTCTTTTCTTTCATTCGTTCCTCTCCTCTTTCTTTCTTTTCCTTACCCTTAAATATCCTCTGTTCCTTACATTTCCTTTCATATCAATAATTCATTCATGCTTTACTGATTTCTTTCTTCCTCCTTTTCTTTTTTTTCTTTCTTTTTCCTTTCAATAATGCTCCCTCTCTTCCTCTCTTCACCGTTTTTATTCTTTACTTTCAGTTAATTTCAGTCTTTATTTTGAGACAACTCCCTATCTTGTCAAAACTTATCCACCTTCAGTGCCCCCCACTTATTCCCTTTCGAGGCTTCGTACTGAAATGAATGGAATTTCGTTGGTAACCACTTAACCGTTCTCTTCCCTCATTAAGTAACAATCTAATTCGTCTTCAGCTTTTCCTTCCTTTTTTTCTGGCATTTAAATCTTTTTTTCTCTTTTCCGGTTTTTCACTTATCTTTCCTTTTCTCACTTCATTCTTTTCCGACGCCTTTCTTCAATTTTTTTATTCTTTCCCTCCCCCTTCTTTCGGGTCTGTCTTTTTTTCTACCGAATTTTTTTCATTCTTTTTTTTTTCTAATGTTTATATTTCAGTTTGTGCCATATCATTTTAATGGTATTCAAGAAATTCAATTTAGGACCCTATGAATGGCATTATTGTTTTTCCATTAACAAAATCCCCCAACGTGAGCAAACGAAGCAAAAACATTTTGATATAAAAGCAAACAAATTTACGATGTTTTCCCAGTTTATATTTTTGGGGAAATTCATATATTTCCTCAGTTAAATCGTCCTTTTTTTATAGAATTCCGAGCGAGATGAAACAATAATCAAATAATTTAATTGATTTCCTCGAGGGTCAAATTTATATTAGATATTTTATTGATTCTATTATGTAGGCAAATATTGTAATTTGTCAAGAAACTATTTATTTTTCTTGGAATACAACTCCATTTCTCCCTTTGGGAGTTGGGAACACATTCTCAAAAAATAATCTATATAAAATAAATTGGCCAATAAGAGTCCTTACATACAATTTGTCGCATAGCAATCGAAATAAAACTTCAATTCCCTTAACAAAATTACAAAAAGTAACATAAACATTCATCTAATAACGAAATCTCAATTTTTCCCTAAATTCTCCATTGCAAATATGTGACTTCCTTCCTTTCAGATCTATTGCCTTATTTCATTCTATTCCCCTTTATAAAAGCAATGCAACGTTTTTGTTTGAGTGTTATGGCTTCGTTTCGGCTTCAATGAACTTCCACCTTCATTAATTCCCCTCACTTATTTTATTCCTTTTTTTTGGAAAGATTCCATCTTCTACTTTTATTTAATAACTCCCCCCCTTGTCTTATATTTCCGTCTTTCTTCTTCTACTTTACAGTGTATCATTGTATTTTACTCCCTTGGTGATTCAGCTGCTTTACACATAACACTTGCCTTCTGACATAAAGATAAATTTTCATGAGGCATCCAATATTATTTTATTTTGCGGAATAAGCCTCATAAAAAAAAATTCTGGGACATTTACAACTACTTTGAGCTTGAAAAAATTTGGGAATTCTGCTAATATACAAACACACAGACACACACGCACGATTTTTTTCTCTTTTCTCTTACATTTTATTGTGAATATGATTATTTGTATTTCCTATCTTTCAATGATATCTAAAAGTCTGACACGTTTTTTTTAAAGTCTGAATTCAATTCAATTTGCTCCTCTGTTTGAATGTGTTCTGATAGATTTGCACATCACCATCCTACAGATCTTTTTTATTTGTCTTCCTTTTCACTTTCGTCGCAACTTTATAATCAACAATTTTTTGAAAGTACATTTCCGTTTATTTTCATTATCCAAATAATTTCACCTGGATTTCCTCATTTTTTCCTCAAGTATCCGAAGTTTCACACTCTCAATTTTTCTTTTTGATTCCACAATGCGCAATTGTTTTATATCTTTTTCAATTATCAATTGCTAGTTTATAAGTTATTTCTTGAGCGAGCGTTGCATCTGCATTAGCCATCGTTTTTTTTTTTTTTTGTCGTTTTTTTTCGTGGTTCAGCTATTGAATGTCCCTGAATTAGAGAGGATCGAAAGGAAACTTCACCAAAGCCATATAACTTCTCAAGAGTTTTTTTTTTAAAGTTCATTCAATTTTTCTTGAAGCATGAATGAAGGATAGATTAATGGAGATTTTCCTTTTTCAAAGTAGAATATGACTTTTTTTGTCGTCGTTTACAGATGTTTCAATGCTTGGTTATCGAATAGAATTATCAAAAAATAGATAAAATAGAGGCATTTTTAAATGAACAAAAAGTTTACCAAAGTTCGTGGAGAACGAGCAAAATAATGAGGATTATGGAAATGAAGGAAGACATTTATGGAGAAAGAATCGAATGGTAGGGAAATATTCGATTCTAAACTTCACTTCCCCAAGATTAAATTTACTTCTCAACTCCATCAATTTCAAGAGGAATTTCAATTCAATTCCAAAGCTATCTACATACATCAACTTTCCCATACCATTATCGTATGTAACTAAGTAGGGTTACACTCAGCTCCCTGGGACAAAAGCATTTCCTTATAATGATATAAACACACACAGCTAATTCAAAGTCACGACGTAAAATTTGTTTCTAAAAAATGCTTGTGTTTGGCAGGTCAAATCTGAAAAAAGTAAACGCAAATGAAACAAACAGCTTTAAAATCGCTGAAATATTGTTACGGTGAAAGAATCGTATTGAAAAAAGGAAAAAAGAAATGGATGTGAGTATCTTCTCACGATCAGATGAAACGTACTGAGAAGTTCAAACACTATCAGTCAAATGTCGTATGAAAGCTTGCAAAAATCATTCCAAACACAAAAAAACAATACTCATTGTAAGTACCTGAAACATACCATTCAAAATACATTTTTGTAGCTGAAAGCAGTTAGGTTAGCTTTTATATCTCTCTCAACATTATTTAGAGGAACGAAACTGTTGTTAGGTGTTCTCAGAATTGAATCCATTATGTGATGTCTCCATTTGAATGTTCAATCAGTTTGAATCCTGATCTTGACAACTTGAACTGACATTTTGTATGAAAGCATGCAAACATCAAAATCAAATTTCTGCACGAACATTTTTTCGATGACAATTGTTGTCGACCTTTTCTTGATTTTTGTTGATTTAGTGTGTTTGTCTTATTGCAAAGACAGCCAAAAATGCTGTTAACAATATGTCCTGCAGATGCACGCAATATCATTCTAAAAGACTCAAAAAAGGTCACAGGTCAATATTCTTATTGATAGGTTAGTGGGAGTTGTGCATGCTTTTCCATCTGTTTTTGTGGGACAGCTGCGATGTAAAAAAAAAAAAAAGTGGCCCTAGTCGTGTTCCATACAACTGATACCAAACTACAACAATATACAACTGCTCGGAAAAACAACAAGGGAAACAGAATGTAAAGTGAACTCGTATTTGACATTCTGATATAGCCTACGAAAGGTCGAAAAGTCAAGTAGAACAAGTCAAATAACCAAAATGAGTAAATGGATTCCAATAAAACGATCATGTAAAAGATTAACACATTATGTTCAAGTGTTTTCATATCTATCTCTCTGCCTCCTCCCTCTCCTTTCTCTCTCATTCTGTCCCTCTCTCTCCATATATATATATATATATATATATATATATATATATATATATATATGTATGTATAAGTACAAGTAATTCAATGTGCGATGTGTAATAGATTAACTACGCAAATAAATTTTGCTCTTGAAGAGTTCTTCAGGCTTGCTTTTTTTTAGGGTGGAAAATGTTTATTAATTTTTTTATAATTTTCTTTTGTTTGTCAACTTGAAAGGTGATTAATGTATGTATACGTGTATGTGAGGTTTAAGATTATGTTTATCTTGATGGAAATTTAGGGTAGTGCTGACAATTAAAATACTTCATATTTTTCTAATCAGTCAATCCTTTTTTTTTTCTTTTTTTTTTTTTCGATCAGATGACAATTTTAATTTCTCATGTAGGCATATTTAGTTTGGGATTTCAATATTTGGATGTCCCAAACTTTCCCTTTCATTCTACCATCAACTTATGGTGTCCTTTTCTCTTTCATTATCTAATTCCCTCTTTTAAACTCCTTTTCTATTCATTTCAGTTTTTTTTTTCCGAATCGGTTTTTCTTTTTGACTTTCTTCAAATATTTCAATTTTTTCCTTTGCTTTCCTTTCCATGTTCCATTCAAGTTTCCTTTTATTTTCCTTCTTTCTGTTTTTCTTCCCCTTTTCTTTCTTCCACTCATCAGTTGATTTTAGTCTTCATCTCATAACCTTTTCCTATTTCGTCCCATATTCCCCTCCCCTATGCGTCTTTATTTACTTTCTTAATGTTTTTGTGCCAGACCAAATGAAACATCGCAGATATTCATTTTTTTTTATTTCTTTCCATTATTAAGAATCTATCTAATTTGTCTTCAGCTTTCCTCACATTTTTTTCTCTTTGCTATTCAAAGTTTTCTTCCCTTTTTGTCACCTTATTTTTCTTCTTTCACCTCTTTTTTAATCAATTTTTCATTGATCTCTTTCCCTAGTTATCCTCCATCCTTACCCTGTCTTTCTTGTCCATCTTTTTTCTCTCATATTTTTATTTCATTCCTTTGTTTCCAGTGTTTATATTTCAGTTTGTGCCTATGCATCGTAGTATCATTCAATCAATTCAATTCAAAACCCTGAAATTTTTTTTCTGATACTTTTTTTAAATTTATCTAACTTTCATTGATCACCTCCTCTTTTGTACCTTACCCCCGCCTTGTTTTTTCGGTTTATCATTTTCCTTCGACTTTTAACCATCTTCTCTCCTCTCAATTTGTTTGGGGTGAAATGCCAGTTATCAAAATTCCAAGACAATCACCAATGAAATTTCTGTTGTAACCTAATCCTTGGAGTTCATATAATATCAGCAATTTTGACCAAATTTCAAAGGATTTCGAGGAAATGATTCCTTTGTCTAGGAAAATAAAATTGAATTGACGCTGTTCACAAAGGGCAATTAACGATTCTATATTCACTTTTTAGATTGAACTTATTCCCTTTACAAAACATATTTACCGCATGAAAATGGTGATAGAGACATCAATGGGTTTAACCTACGAAGGATATCTATATGTAATGTATATAATCTACAAGATGGCTAATATATATGTATAATAAGGAATGTGTTATCCCAGTTTCCATACCACTAGTTGCCGTAAGCCCCCCTTCATCCTTTCTGTCCATCTAGAAAAAATACCCGCGCCTTAGTTTTGAAACATCCACAAAAATGGAGAGTAAGTCTCCATAGTCGCCAAAAAAAAAAGAACCCTGCACAATGTCAGTCTTTACGAGTTAACTTTAGGTAATAATGACGTATCCTCTCTTCCCATTATTTTATTTTACAACATTTTTATCCTGGAAGACGATCCTGAAAGTGGAAGTAGTAGCCTATAAATCACTAGTTTCTTGCCTTAATATTGTATCCTATGATTTTATTTCTAATCGATTGAAACATAATACATCAGCGATAAAAACACCTGCTTGACTGGTAGGTCTGTTATCGGAGGTTATCCTAAAGCCCCTCACTATACGATAGTTTGACCGAGTCAGTGTTTCGGTGGCAAATTGGATATTCAAATCGTGTATACGACTAGTGCCATCAATATGGACTCGGAGTCAGCCTGGCAGTGAGATTGAAATGAAAAATAGTTGTAAAAATCAGGAAAAAACAATCCACACCAAATTCTTTCTCCGATTATTTACCTATAGATTCAGGCGTTATTGTTCGCTGACGTGACGTTTTTTTTTTTTCTTTCAAAGTAGAAAAAAAGGAACTAAAGCGATACTTTCAATCCCTCTTCATATAATTCAGCCTCCAGCCCTTCATTGGAGAATGAACATTTGTTTCCGTCTTTGCCGACCAGAAACACCGTGGTTATTTGTTCCAGTCTACTTCGTCGATAGTAAAGTATATCTCGTTGATATTCAGGACACCTTTTTGCCGCAGAGCAAGACCAACTTTGTTTACAAGAAAAAAAAAGGACAAAACGATTCTCTGAAAGCGAGAAGACGCACAGATTATTTAAGAAAATCTTATATTGAACTGCAAAATAATAATTACTTGCTTACAGTGGAGATTTATACGAACATCCTTGTATACTTTCATGAAAAAATATTCATATATCCATGTATATACGTGTAACACATATACATCAGCATCCACCAATACACACACACACATACACACATATATATATATATATATATATATATATATATATATATATGTATATATATATATATATATATATGTGTGTGTGTGTATGTGTGTGTGTATATAGACAGATGGATAAATAGATAGATGGATGGATAGATAGATATAATGTGTGTGTGCAGGTTAGAGTAGCTATTTTTCTCATACACATTTTTTCATCGATCAGTTCAAACATTTCTCGTCAGTTCGACCATTAAATGAGCTTCTCAAACTTTTGGATGTCGTTTTTGGTTGCTGATTTAGAGGATTCTATGAAACTTTCAAAATTGTCATTTCAATCATCCTAAAATTTTCATAATCAGCTGGTCTCACCGGTAATCAGATGCCCTCCTTCAACGACAACATCCGAAAAGCTTACCAGAAGGTAGCGTCGAGGCATAATATATATATATATATAATTTGAATGCATTGTTAAAAAGTGTGAAATGACCTCCCGTATTACATCGTGAATGCAACATTTGTCTTAAGCAGCGTACATTTCCTTTAGCTGTTTCCATTTAATGTCTATATATGGTATGGAGAAAACTTTGGCAGGTTGATTATTGACTGGCAGAGAGAGAGAGTGAGAGAGAGAGACACACACACACACGCACACACAGAGAAAGAGACAAAAGAAGAAAGACAGGAAGTGAGATGATACGTTATCATTTATGAAATATTATAATTTTTTTTTTTTTTGCAGTTAACTTGCTCTTTTGTTGTATGTGCAATTAATCAAGTGTTCCCTAGGGGGTCTTGGCCCATTTGAAACAGTCAATATCTGATGACGGGATATCATCAAACCCTGTCATAATAATCTTTATGATATACAATAATATAGTGATAATTTCATTCATAAAATTGACCCAAAATTATCGGCATATAAGTTGCGCCAAACCGGGAATAAATGTACATGAGTTTCACAAGTATAGTTTTCTCGCCTCAGTTTACTGTATATGACCTATGAGGAACTTATGTCTCGCTAAAACTCATTTACTTCGACTGAACGCCATATTGGATGGTGTTACGATCATTTTCTTCCAGTCATCTATGAAATTATCGTTATATCAAGGAACGTGACGTCTCACCAGGTACACTTTATAACGTCAACACCTCAAAAAACTTATTATAGAGAAGAATAGGTGTATGGTGCAAAAAGCAAGTACGAAAATTGATAAAGTCGAAAAGAAAATGCCTAATCTGATTAAATTTTTTTTTTTAAGTATGGTAACATAATATCATCAGGAATTCGAATGCATATTGGTATTTGCAAATAAAGATTTATTGTTTTGGAGTTGATTGAGCACATATGGCTGGAGCGATTTACTGTGAGTTAAATCTTCCCCCAAATATGCCAGACTCGAATTGTTCGTATAAATACGTCCGTTACTACGTTGTGTAGTATATTTGGTGGGGTCAGAATTACGAATAAGGAGAGATAAAGAAAAGTAACCACAGTAAGACCATTTGTATCCCAGACATGGACTTCACAGAGACATGTTTGGCAAAACAGAACAAAAATTTCCATCAGTGAAGGAGAAGTGGAAGAAAATTAATGTATATTTTCTGTGACGACTTCGTCTAAGTAGAAAAAAGGAAATATAAAGTTACATGCGATGAAATATCGAAGAGAAAATGTAAAAGAAATAAAAAGTCATAGAAAAAGCGATTAGAATTTCAGGAGAGATTGGGACGAGTTTGACCGGCTCAGTAAAGACGGAGGTTTTTCAGACTGGAATTGAATTTCCCTCAAGTGAGCAAAAGGGTTTATGCAAAAAATGTATGAAATGCATTAATCACTTTTTTTTTCTCCTAGGTCGATCTTCTTCGTTTTTACGTTTGCAGTGTTGTGTAATTTTTATTGGATGATTTGTTTCGTTTAATTAAAAAGAATAAGAGATTCGGATCACCGAGAAACGCCTCTGCCCCTAATAGGAATCTTAAATCATGACTGATTTTCTTATCCAAAACATTAGCGTTCTTTCTAACTTTAAATTGAAACAATCAATCCACTGGTAACTCACCTTTGTCTGAGACGGAGTCAAATCAATAAATAAGAAGGAGACAAGTAAAGATGCTTCACCAATTCTATAGGATTTGAGTTCGAATCTCACAAGAATTTTCTATTTACTCTTTCAATTAATTGTCTCAGAATAATGATCAGAGAATAGCAACAAAATGGAATAAACATTATCCCTTGAATAAAGATGATAAATGATCAAATTGAGTTTGAACACCTAGAAAAATTAATATCTTTGGCTGATGCCCAATTTTGAATGTCCATATTCTTACTGTGTCAGAACTCACTAATCACGGTTTGCACGACTGGTATATCCATTACCAATATGTGGCACCTATGATGTGTGTCTGCAACAAATGTATGTGATACTCGTATAATTAGGAGAATCTGCTGACTGAGAAACAGAGAGAAAGATCAACCGCCAGAACAGAAAATGCAAACAGCCAGAATATCTTGCATTTAGCCATATAAATGAAACGTATGTGATTAAGGTCAGCGGAAAAAAGCACTGAAAATCTTGCATGTTTATGTCTTTCCATCATCAATAATTCCTCTTTTTACCAAACTGAAGACAGTGTGTATTAAAGCGTTTTCCTCCGAGACAGTTATTGTAATTGACGAGTTCATAAAGATTCGGATAGCGTTTGCAGCAAATACGTTTCTGTGTGGTATTTTGAGATCGTTTATCTCGAATATTTCGTCCATTTCAAACAAACGTGGGGGAAAACTCTGAAATTATCATCCAATATGAAAGCAAAAAAAAAAAGAATTTCTCTATCTTTGTTTCTGTCTCTGTCTCACACACACTCTCTCTTTATATATATATGTATATATATATATATATATATATATATATATATATATAGAGAGAGAGAGAGAGAGACAGAGACAGAGACAGAGACAGAGACAGAGAGAGGCATATGCCATCAGACAAAATGAATTATAAACTTATCTACATATTTTTGTATTAAATTGAGTTATATTACATACATATTAATTTGAAATCTCTCTCTCTCACTCACTCCCCATATATAAAATGTCAGATTTATAAAAGAATACAATTAATTTAAAATTCAATGAACAAAGTTCGAATGCAAGCAAAATGGAAATGATATCCATTACAAAAATAACCAATATCGTGTGTTTTGATAGTAAAAACACTTTTCCAATGGAATAAAGCCCAATGCAAAAACCTTGACTACAAAAAAGGGCCAATGCAAAAAAAGGGTTTTATATATATATATGTATATATATATATATATATATATATATATATATATATGTATATATATATATATGTGTGTGTGTGTGTGTGTGTGTGTGTGTGTGTGTGTGTTTGCGTGCATGTGTGACAAATGTATATCTAAATTATAGACAATGCTGCATGATATGCAAAGTCATGTAAGATCTGGTTATTGTAAACAGGTTATCCAAGAAATATGCAATTGAAAAATAGAGAACAGTTTTTTGTCCCTTTTTAATGATATTCAATAGGCGTATTGCATACTTTGTGCATAAAGTATATATCAGGAGATACAATTCCTATGAATTTCAGCTGTGTGATAATTAATTCTCATGAGAACTGCACAAATTGTTATCCAATTTGGAGGGGTAATATATATATATATATATATATATATATATATATATATATATATATATATATATATATATATGTGTGTGTGTGTGTGTGTGTGTGTGTGTGTGTGTGTGTGAATGTGTGTGTGTATTATCATGTGTCCGTCAAAAACAAAAATCCATGAAACAATGCGATATAACTAGCAGAACAACGCATGAAAATAACAAAACAAACGGATGAAATTTTTTTTTTAAATTCGATTCTCTTCTAGAACAACAAATTACGTATAAAAGACAAAAATGCAACTTTGCAATGGAATCCTACGATCAGGCTGAAACATCTGAAGGAGTACGAACTTACATGCTAAATATGGTGAAAGACACAATATGCAAACATGAAATAAGGCTGAACGGATATGTTGGCTTAATAACAATGAGAAACAAAAAACAAATATAGAGCAGAAAAACAAAACAAGATAAGGAAGAAAACATTCCATAATTCAGCATTCAGAATGAGATGAGTAAAACAACACAAAACGAAAAAAGTTCCTTGATTTATATCTAGATCTAGAAAGGCGCTAATATAAACCGTGAAGGAAGGATGATAATCCACCAATTTACATACGCAGTTGATTCAATCATCCTCTGTCCTGGGAAAAAGCGAACACACAAGGGAATGAGCAGAAGACCAACTGATAATTCATCTAATTCAGGGAGGAAAGAGTTTGTTTATGCATTAGAAAACAGAGGATTTGAAAAAAACAAACTAATATATATTCAAAAGGAATAACACCAACAGAAGGATAAGAAGATTGCTTTTGAAAAATCTACCTTTTCAGAATATATATATACATATATATATATATATATATGTGTGTGTGGGTGGGTGTGGGGGGATGTGTGTGTGTGTGTGTGTGTGCGTGTGTGTGTAAGTGTTTGTGAGTGCATGGGCATGCTAAGCAAAATACAACTCAAATATATGAAGAGTTTGACAATATTTAAACCCAAAATTAGAGATCACATGCACAACTGAGGCCAGCAGGGTACTAGATGGAGAGATGCGCTCGACAAATTCAGATAGTACTAGCTCTACGACACCGATGATAGAGAAGTGTGGTGAATCCTGAGAAGGTCCATGTCCAACGGCGGGAGCTCAAACGATCAATCTATTGAATAATCCAATCATACATCAGATATTGTATCATGTTATATTATATTGCAATCTCAATTTGTACTGAACATAATGTGTGTATGTTTATGATTACAACCTGCGACAAAAACAGTCGATGAAATATAAATATCCTTTACAAAAAGCGGACCCCATCAAAGCATGCACTTTTACAGGATGATAATTAGACATTGGTAAGGACACTCATCGAGGAAATGATGTACACCTTGGGGAAAATTTCTCTCTGTATTCCAGAAAGGAAAGAAGTTAAGGGAAGGATCGAAGATATGCATCCAACTTACTCACCAAAGCAATCGTCAACCAACCCGTGAAGAAGCCCTTCACCAAATGAGAAGCAGACACCAAAACACAAACTCTTGCAGATGAATCTTACAAAGATGAGTCAAGTTAAATCTGTTTGTTATCAAGTGTGATAGAATTCGGTATCTTTTTGTTAATTACATTTAATTGGACCTCGACTGCGAGTTATTTATTTTCCTGATAATTTTTGGTCTCAGGTTGCATCTGTTTTTACGTCAAATATGGAGAATATACGTTAGCAGAATGGAAGGAGACCGTCTAATAGATAATGAAAAAAAAAAAAAAAGTTGTCGGTCCCAAATTACAGAGATAGTTCATCCGGAATAATTCTTCTGAATTGGCTCGTTCTTTCATCATCATGACCAATAAGAGAATCGTTGGGAACAGTCGTTAACAAAAAAGAAAAAATAACAACCAACATCTTCAATATAGGGATGACGGATTAGATTGATAGAAAAAAAACAAGATAATCTCGGATCAGATTTGAGAAGAATAGTAGAATTGTCCTTCCCTCAATATGCAGATTGAAGTAGAAAATATTCTAGTGTATTTCCCTTCAAATCTATCACAGTCATCGAAGTGCATGAAGTAGACCTTTGTTACTCAAAGTGAGTCAATTATTACATTTGATGGTAGTTCCTCCATATATGTGTTAAAATGGCTACAAAGTGTTAACAAACACACTAGCATCCTCCAACACACACATACACACACTCACACACAAAATCACACACACACAAACACATGCATATATATATATATATATATATATATATATATATATATATATATATACACACACATATATATATATAAATATATATATATAAATATATATATAGATATAAATATGTATATACATGAATATATATATATATATATATATATATATATATATATATATATATATATATATATATATATATATATATTGATTGATTGTGAGGAATACTGGCATATAACAGGCACTGCAATTTTTTTGAGAGGCAATTGTTTTGCAAGAAATATTAACCATCCCAGTTATGATTATGGAACGATTACTTATTTGTGTGTCAGCCTACAACTTTCCTGTTTGTGAATGCACTCTTACTTTTCTCCTCCGGTGTAAATTTGTTTTGTTTCTTTTTTCGTGTGAACTTCTACCCCAGCCATTTCACTCTTTTCTTACTTTCCTTTGCCATTCTGCACCATCCCTCTTCCCCACCTTTCAAGGTATTTTCCATCGCAGCCAACAGGAATCCATGAGAAATACAGGAAATATCAATCGTCGTCTATTCATCATAATCATCATCATAAGCAGCAGACTTTCTGTGTTCGTTGTTGGATGTAGGCCTCCCCAATGATCTTCCAATCTTTATCATGAGGTCATCAAGTCAATATTTTCAAAATTCATGTAACCCGTCACGCACACTCAAATTTTGTTGGCAATGATTTTGCATGATATCATTTGGGATCAATGTTGTGACATTTAGTGGTTATCTGACATATTTGCAACATGGTCGGCCCATCTTTTTATGCTTTATGAAATCCCTGACTCCTGATTTTTCCTCAAATATACTTTGCTGTTTTTAGATCTCTTCATATGTCAAGTATGATTCTCTTGTGTGCAGGCCGAATGGTTCTTTATTTGAGGGTCGATTTTCTGCTAAAGTTCTTTTTCACTATTTTGACAATGCATTGGTCGTAGACCTTTTTTAAAACTCATGGGATTTTCTTGTTAAGCTCACTTTATCGAAAGAATGCGATCCTAAAGAGACTATGCGTTTGTATTTTCCCTTATTTTCAAGGTTTCATTGTGAGTTTTCGTCCTAGATAAATGCACTTGTCTACTCTTCCTGGAGTGCATTTGATTTTTTTGTCATCAACATGTTTGTTGTACATTTGTTTTAAAGAAATTCATGTGAAGTTTCCTTCATTTTTCGGCCATTTCGTCTCAGTCTACTTGCATATCGTGAAAGAAAAGACAAAGTTGTTAGCAAATCTGATGTTAATTAATTGATTGCTGTGCATTCATATGCTTTTTTTTTCGATTTTAAGACAGGTTAAGAAGAGTCTGCGTCATTTGGCCTCACTTTGTCTTACCCCCATTCCCAGCTGAAAGGGATTGAAATCTTTATATTGCAAGATAGATATTTATATGTTGCAAGTGTCTATGTTTTGTTGTATGACAGCATCAATGACCCCATCTCAATACTCCAGTTGGTGTCATTTCTTTTTTTTTTTTTTTTGCCTTTTCGTTCTGTTGAATCACTGAATGGGTAAATCAATGGTTGGGTAACTTTTTTTTGAATGTAGACTTATCATTCAGACAAAAACGTTTCTGGGTGCAGATGAATAAACTTATTGGCCAACAGTTGTTTAGATCATCGGGGTTCCCTTCCTCGTGACATAGCATTATGATTGCAGTACTCCAATTGTTTAAGACTTCACCCTGTCTGGGGCAAAAGTTGAATTGGTTGGCTAGTTTCCTGGTGATGACTACAATAGTTTTTTTCGAGTAGGTTAGTTGTGATGTTATCGGCTCTAGGGAGTGGAGTGCTCCGAATGCATTGTTTCTTTTTTTGTCAACGCTTAATGCTTCAAAAATGTTTACTTTTTCTTATGTCTTTTTTTTTTATGAGTGAAGGGGTTTCTCGCGATTTATTCATTCCGTTTACCTTATTCTGCTTCTTTAATTTTTTTAAATATCTTTTTATTTTTTCTTATATTTAGCTTCATGCACAAGTGTATTATTAGTATTGTGGTCTTTTGCTGCACGGAAAAATAAGTTAATGTATTCCAGAATGAGAACATCATTGTATTCACTGATATTCTTTGTATGAGCACTAGATTTTTTATGTATTTGAATTAAAAGTCGTCAATGAACTCCAGATTATTGATTGAATACATCAGTATATTCGGAATGATGTAACATGTTAGTTATGTAGGAATACATATTTTAATTATATCTTTATTTGCTCTACAGCAGTAGTCATTCGATTAATCATTAATTTCACTTTATTATCCGTGAAATAATTACAATGATTTTACATGATAACTTCGTTTCCAATACTTTAAATCATTCTCTTAATTTTTGATGTGGTCACAGCGTTTCAGGAAAACTATTCGTACGGCGCTCTCCACTTGTGAATTCTAATATACGTAGGGAAACAAAGCCACGCATATGGGTTATTCCTCAAAAAGGATAAATGTTGCAGTTGAAATGAATTCTCAGTCTAGAATTGATCAATAGTGCCATCATTAGCCCATCTTTCAATAGGATGTCATTGGAATTCATTGATAACATTTTGATATTGTGTTTTGACAGAGGAATACTAGTGAATACATGCATAAATCTTACCCCTCCCCCCCCCCAAAAAAAAACATTGATAAAGTTATGCAAAGACAAAAAAAAGGAAAACATGCTTGGCTGAAACATCCAAGCATAAGAAGGATTTTGAAGATAAATGAAAAAACGGCAAAAAAGTGGAGAAAGATGATCGAGAAACAATACAAAATCAACAAAAAAAAGTTGTTTCACCGCTGGCATCGATGCAAATTCCGATCATATTTCAGGTTTGATCTGATGTTTATTCCAGTTTCTTCTCTCTTTTTCTTTTCTTTTCTTTTTTTTCTGGCATAAATATCCATCTCATCTATTTGCAGCTCCTCTTGAACTCCATACGGATCCCCCATAGATTGATCGATTTGGTAACAATTATATCCTCTTTTGATTTCTCAACATTTACTGTCTTGAAGCCCTAGTGTCTTACATTCCAAGATGCTATCTTTTTGAGCAAAGCAAACGAATTTTTTTTATATTGCCTGGTAAGAATGAAAAAAAAAATTAATTCTTAGGACACCAACGTCAACATAACAAAGATAGGGATTACCGCACAAATAATATCGATCAGGATTTCGACTGAAAAGCCTAATATCCGCAAATTTTACAAGAGAAATACATTTAAGAAATATAATGTATGTTAGTGTGTGTGTTAGTATGAACATGAATCTTGTAATATATCTGGAAATGTTGGAAAGTTTAAAGGGAGAATACATTCATTTTCAGAAAGGGGAAATCTCATGGTAAAATGCAGCAAATATGTCAATAGTTCGAGAGATATGGATTGAAAAATCAAAAAAATAGAGGTATTCTCCAAACATTGTAATCGTAACTCTCTCTCTCTCTCTCTCTCTCTCTCTCTCTCTCTCTCTCAACACACACACACACACACACACACACACACACACACACACAGAGGAGTAAAGAGATGACAATTAATGTATTCTTGATCAGTTGCAGTAAAAAGAAATATAAATAAATCGATTTTGAATCGAATTTTTCGTGTTTCATGTTTCTCATGTTGCAAGTGCAAATTGAATTCCGTCCAATTTGATCAGGGGTGAAAATCATCGAGTAAAAGAAATAAGAGATTAAAGATGATCAAAATAGATGATACAGCAAAGAAATTTAAAGAATAAGGCAGAATATGGTGGATTAATAGGGACAACAAGCAAATTGAAACGATGAACATAAATGATCTATGTCTATAAACAGTTATTATATTGATTGAGCGACACCCCGAATTCACAAAAAACGAAATACTGACACAGTAAATCTGGAACTGTATTCAATCAATTCTTATCTACAAATTTAAATAAAAATGAATTTTAGATTGAATATGAATCAAAACAAGTTTCTCGCTAATTTGATTTTTGTAATGAAAAACATGAATGCAAACATGGAACTGAATTATTCTTCAATGATTGGAAGGGAGGCAAATAAAATATTTTTTTCAAAAATCAAGACAATGAGAAGAGAAAAAAACAATAAAAACAGTGGAAAGTGAAAAGAGAATTTTTCAAAGTTCCAT
>OY735220.1:17719730-17779730 GCA_963457665.1 Thysanoteuthis rhombus
AATGAATCTATTCATCTATTTTCTTATATTCATAGTAATGTATTGTTTTGTTTACCTCGTCATCTTCCTCTTTACACAATCATTTATTCTCCTTCCCAACCATCAACTTCCTCTCTTCTTTATGAATGGTCATTTGAAAACAATAAACTGCTTTTGTTAAGTGACTTTACGTTCTTTTCACATAATGATTGCAGTTTTATATCCTTTGGAGGGAAAAAAACACAGACCTACCAAGCAGTAGGTTTAGAATGATACATTAGTCCACATCGATGTTGCTCAACCTCATCTTAAGCATAAAACATAAAAGACGTCAGTTTTTGTACATAAACCTAAAATCAAACCGGGCCATTCCATAGAATTCGATTGATATTTAAATTTCGATGGAAGATTCCAAGCAAATACATTATGTGTATAGAATTATTCATACGAATGACTGCTTGAGTAAATGTTAATATATATTTCCATACAAAGTGATGCTACCTTACCTGAGAATGTAAATATTGCCATGTGATATATAAAGACTTTTTGGAAATGAGTTTCTGTCATTACACACAATTGAAACAACGTAAATAGAATAAACAACAAAGGAAAATGAATCTGCCACAGGGATTGAACCTGTGACTGATAGGGTTGTCGCTTCACCATAGGGATGAATTTTGCTATTGTGCTGAACCGCTACCGGTAATGAAAACACCCCCAAACTCCTCTCAGCCTGAATTTTCATCTTGTTTATTTTTTGTGTAATCGTCTCTTCTAACAGTTATATATTGATAAATGGACATATTCGGTCCAACAGAATTTATCATGAATTGTGTTATATAATATAAAAACTTTTTTTGAAATTAGCTTGGTATCGACGGGGTAGCTGCTATAACATCGAGATTCTCTCACCATTGAGGTAAACAGGTGCCGGTAATATAGGCACATATATTAGGAATCACAAATTATTCATTTTTTTTTTAAATAGGGAGAACTGGTTAAGAACAAGAATAAATATCAAATATATTTGACTTGATGATAATTCCGTTTTGGTGTATTTTCATGCTACATGAGAATGATTCTCTCCCGGTCTGAGATTGACCGTCAATATTTCACGGATTTACGGGAAGATGACGCATCTTTTCGAATAGTACAAACAAACCAAAGCAAAAGTTGATTCAAAGGAAATTTACCACTACACCTACCTGTTGTGGTGAGTATCCATGCAAATATCAAAAGAAAGATTCAGGAAAAAGGGCACGGTAGGATGGCATACTTTTGACAGGGCGAGCTTAACACTCATCATCAAAAGAATTCAAGTACTGCTAAAAAGAAATGTACATAACCGATGCATCTAAAGAGAGAGAAGATTATCAAAAGATTGGCTTTGGATTGATATTCATGGAATGAGCAGAGGAGAGAATCGTGCTCAACAGTGACTTAAAGACAGCAATATATATCAAAGGTGAAACAGGAGTTCAAGATATCATTGAATCCAGATAAAATGGCTATAGACTGGTCGTGTTGCAAGAGTGAGGGACAACTGTTTGACATCACATCTCACATTGTGAATCTCTATACATCACATGCAAAATGGAGGCCATCAAGATATAAGACAGCGTACATCCTGCGTTCAAAACGTCCACTATAGAAGAATTGGGCAAATTTGGGGGAGGTTCATATCCAACAACGGATACTGTTGTTATTTTTCTGTTGGTTACTTGGTATCTGAAAGCATCACATGCACAAACATACGCACACGCGCACATACACGCAAACACACGTACGTATATATATATATATATATATATATATATATATATATATATATATATATATATATATATATATATATATATATATATATATATATATATATATATATATATATATATATATATATATAGCAAAGTTAATCACTTATATATGCCTGCTGTAATATACATGGAGAAATATGTAAATTAGAGTGCTTGTGTGTGTGCGTGCGTGCGTGTGTGTGTGTGTGTGTGTGTGTGTATATATATTTCTGTTGGCGGGCAGGTGCTTTCCTGAACAGATATGAGTGTGTGTTAGCGTTTGAAAGTCTGTGTGTATCTATCTAAATTGTGAAAAGTTATTACTTATTTTTGTGGCTGAATAAATATAGGGGATGGCAAAAACATGATCAACCCAGAAAAGAGAGAGAGAGAGAGAAACAAAAGGAAATCCCAATGAATATCAAAAAATACTTTTTAAAATGAAAAATTTTTTGAGAAAAATATCGAAATCAAAAGAGTAAAGAATCGAACGAAACAAACGCATTCGATTGTACACGTATCTAACAAAATCAGCACGAACATAGCTCCAGGAACATAGTTTTTCTTTTAAACCATTTTAATAAGCCACGTATTTTCCTCTCCGTGTCTGAACGCAGAACAGAACTTCACAATTACAGGCAGTTACTATTCAGTATTACAATTGACATCCCCCGGTCGGCAATGGTATTTTTCAACGTCATCGTTCACGTTTAAAGAATGGCAAATAATAGGTGTTTTATTGCAAACGGACATGACCTACAGACATACCGAAATTGCCAATATGCTTAAAGTGTAAAGTACGCTATCAATAATGGTGAAAACTTTGGGCTTCACAAAACTACTTTGAAAGAATAAATTGCCTTCAGTCCATATTATTTATCGGCTACATCACACGAATGTATACTTGAGGTGACACTATGCAGACAAAAGAAATTACATGTTAGAATTAATGATCAAAACCATAAAGGTCTATATCTTTTCAGAATATAAAAAGATACAGATACATGAAAATGATGATGGAAGAAAAATAATCGCCGACAATTCTTCGTCTGAGAAGAGATAAAATCAAGATTTTTGCTAATGGCCATGAACTGACAATCTAGGAATTTGCAATGAAAAGCAACATAGATAATATGAAAGTTATTTTAGACAAAATTATTCAAGGATAAACCGAATAAATATTTAATGAAAGATTATCCACGGATTTTTTTCAATCATCCAATTTGTATGACAAATGGCCATCCTTGTGTCCACCATTTTTTAGATCTGGTACTATCAAAAAGGTTGGTCATGGTTCTTTTCAGTTTTCAAATACGATTTGGAATGTACAGCACCGTATAATGCTTTCTTAGCTGCTTTGAGTCAAACACTGACACAAACACCTGGTGATAATATCTTCCTTAGAATTTATTTTGCAACGGACACTGGTGATTCTTAGAGGATTCCGGGAAATGTTCGGCTTCCCTCCATAAATTCACTCTATGGTTACAAATCGTGACATTTTCAGCTGTTCACAGCTTTGTAGAATTTGTTTGTTTAAATTATTTGCGGTTCTTTACAACCGACAAAGACTTGATAATTTGGTTGACTGATGTCTCAAGATTTTATATAAAATCGTGTTAAGAGTTTGCCAAATGACAGAGAGGAGGGAGGGGGAAAGAGTTATCAATATTGTTATAATCATTATCATCATCATCATCATCATCATCATCATTATTATTATTATTATTATTATTATTATTATTATTATTATTATTATTATTATTATTATTTACTATCTCCCACCAGTTGCCTGGGGATTAAGTGACAGCAAGTCTCCTCAAGTCTCCAACCCTCCCCTCTTTTTTCTCATCAACCACAGTAATACTATGGTTCACAGTTTCACATCAGTTACATAGTGGTTGTTGCTAAAGGCTGAGTGACAATAAGTCTCCTCAGTTCTTCAGCCAATATCTTCTCTCCTCGTCCTGTCATGCGAGTGATGTCGTTCATATCTTTACTTCCATTTTCCTTCCTCTGGTAGGCACTGCACATATTTAGTGTTGCAGTCCTTATATTTCTAGCAGCACTTTCATCAGTGTTCATGCAGTTCCTAGCAGTGCTGTGGTCTATGCAGTTTCAATCCTCTCTTTTATTCTGATCTCCTCCAGTCTCGCCCTCAGTGTATTTGGGACGGACCCCAGTGCGCCTACGATGACTGGCACTACCCTGACTTTCATGTTCCACACTTTCTTCAGTTTTCTTTCTAGATCTATTTTTCCAGTTTTCCACTCTTCCTCCTCTTTACTCTATGGTCTGCAGGCACAGCCACGTCTCTTATTTGGCAGGTCTTTCTCTTCTTTTCTACAATTACCAAGTCCGGTTTTTTGCCTGGATGAGGGGTTCAGTTTGTATGTCAGAGTCCCAGAGTAGTTTGTGGTTTCCATTCTCCATGGCTGCCTCTGGTTTGTGCTGGAACCACTCTTCTGCATGGTTGAATCCAATTTGTTTACCTTGTTCCCAGTGTATCAACGTTACTACGCTACCTTGTCTGTATTTATACTCCTCTACGGCAAATTGATCACAATCACTAGTTATGAGGTTTACGGTCTCATCTCTTCCACTGCACAGGTGGCACTTGCTGTTTGTCCTAGTTCTGTGGACTGATATAGTTTGTCCTGATGCATTTGTTTTGAGTTGCCATGATGAGCAATTCCGTTTCGCTTTCCAGGTTTCTCTTTCATGGCCATGTCTCGTCTGCCATATCTCGTATTTGTCTTTCAAAATCTCCGTATAATTTTCCCCCGATGTTTCCTCCCTTATTTGCTGCACTATTCCATTCTTTCTTTGTTGTTTGTTGTGCTGTTTCGTGCAATCCTTGTTATGTCTTTGTGTTTGCTTGCACATTCTCTTCAAGATTCGTTTTAGCTCTTTGGATACAGTCTTCAATGCTGATGAGCCCCCTGTCACCTTCTTTTCTTTTAACGTATCGTCTATCTGTGTCATCTTTGGGGTATAATGCTTTATGTATTGTCATACGTTTCATTGTTTGCCTGTCCCCTCCTTTATCAACTCAAAGAATGGTCCTGTGTATCTCACTACCATTACAACCCATATATTCATCCCTTCCATCAGATTCCTGCTGTTTGATTTAGTGTCCGTTGATGCTGTTGTTTTAGTCGAGTTAGTTAAGATAGAAAATATTAAAAAATCGAACAAAAAAACGATTCAATTACCGCACACCGCTGCCGATACCATACGCTAATAAATGAGAACGAATGAAGACTACGACACAGGTGAATGTGAGTCGTAATGTTCGATTTTCCACGTTTCAGGCTATTTTCCAAATAACAAAATCCTTTTCAGTGGGATACAGATTCCTTAATTCAACCCAAAATCCAGTTGTGCATCTCTAAACTATGATTCACGCAATCGCAAATGTCTCTTAGTTGATCGATAAGTATTGTAAGTATTGGATGCATCAACATAGGTAAATACAGAGATATATGAAATGATAGATTTATATATCAACCAAGGAAAGCCCGTATCCACCTCAACATTCAGCTAAATATTTTTAATCTATATCCAATTAAAATGAACATCAAAATCCTTTCAGAACATCTGAGAAACTGTAGGGACAAACTGACAGACATGATTGAATTCATGTGGGTTTTTGTATGTAGAGATAAAGATAACAGTAACCAACGGGCAAACACAGCGAAAATAGGGGATGATAATACTTGGACGCAGTAAATGGAATTGTAATTTACGAAAATGAATACATATACAGATATACACAGCCCATAAGCCGTGGATTCATAAAAATTGTCTATATCTGTTCTATTTGGTTCCTTGATAATATGATTTTTGCGCAGAAAGACACAAATAGAACTGAAATTGATTGTGAATGAAGAAAATAAAAATTTGGAATTCAAACAGTTAATTTGGCATTTGCATTATTCTGCAGCTGTTCCGCTCAGAGGTGAGAGCAACACAACGTCGAAGCGAACCCTTTTGTTGAGGGGTTTGATTCCTGTAGCAACTCCAATCCTTTGATAGTCTATTTCATGTACGTTGTCTGGGCCAGATGATACATTCAGTGAGTAATAACTGGAATCATATCCAATATGATTCTAGATATTATAAAATAAATTTGTATATATATATATATATATATATATATATATATATATATATATATATATATATATATATATATATATATATATATATGTATAAACTTATAATTCTGGGAAATGGATCAGGCAAAAAACTGACATTTCTCTCAAGCTTGGAATTATTCAGCCACCTCCTGAATCAATTAAAGATCATTACCCCAAACAAGAAAAGAAAACCAAAGAACATTGATCCTAAGAGATCATTAGTGAAATTGTGGCCGGCAAAAAGTAAGATGGCTACATAAAAGTAAGATATATTCAAATAACTTGCAACATATGGTGAAATTTGAAAATGATGTTTATTTTCATCTTTGCTCGAAAAAAAAATGACTCCACGTATCTATGAGAAATTCAAATATTGCCAAGACTTGAGTAATCCATTTGCATTGATAGATAAAGTTACTGAATACTCACAACCTCAGTATCACCAGCTCCTTAACAATTCATTAGTTGTGAACCTTTTGCAAGATTCAACACACTCTTTCACATGGGTGACATGGAGCCAGTACTTTTGAATTTATCTATCCTGTCATGTCATTTTACTTTGCCGGCTGCCATGTTTCATATAGTCAATGAGGATTTATGCTGTGAGTCGTGATGTCTTACAATGACCCTGCATTCATGCAGCATGACCAGCCATTTTTTATTTGATTTTTTGTGGTTTCAATGATATATTGGATCGTCTTTTCCCTGAAATGCTTTGTTGTCTTATGATCCCTGTATGTTTTTGAGTTGAATCCTATGTTTCAGCTGCATAGGTGACTATTAGTAGGATGCATCTGGGATTTTTATGTTCTTGAAAGCAAACTTATTTCACATGGAAAAGATTAGAAGAAACATTTGAATGAATTTTCAAAGTGAGCATTATTCTCTTTCGTTTGGGATTTTTGGTCATTGACATTAATCTCAAAACTTTTTAGAGGCCCGGATCTAATATACTGGATTTCCAATGAGAGTTTATTTTTATAGCTGCGGTTTTTTTCCTTCAGATCTGAGAAGATAACCTGGAGGACTCAGTTTTTCTTTATGTCCTTAAAATCATTTTTTCTATTTACGTTTTTTTCCATCAGTTCTATGTTGATGCTTCTTTTGCATTTATTTGTTTTTTTTTTTTATCTATTTATTTTTTTGTTCATTTTTTGTTTAAACACTCAAATTTCTGTCCATTTTTATTACTTGTGATACGTGTGTTTCGTCTATGTTTTTATTCCAATTCCTATTTTTATCTGTTTTCTTCCCTCCTTCCTTCCTTTCTATTAGTCTGTACTTCAGCCCTCCTTTTTTCCCCTTTACTTGAATATTCTTGCTTCTTTCTTTTTCTCTGATTACTACTTCTTCCTTTTTTTCCTCTTTCTTTTTTTCTCTCTTTTCCTTTAAGCCAACTTTGTATCTCCATTTATCACCTATTTAAAGACAATACTGTCAGCATATTTATCTGTCCGTCAGACCATGCTGGCTTGTGATCCCTCCACGTTAAACGCAATTCTTTCTTGTGCACATTGCATTATTTCCAGCTTTCAATCATTTCATCCAGTTCCATGATTCAACATAATAGATGACTATCAGAAGGATGCATCAGTGGTGAACCCTCTTTTTTGGATTAATAGACTTTTTTGTGTGTGAAGGAAGAGTTAGATTTGCTTGAATCTTACCAACCTCAACTGATTACATGGAGACTCTTAGTCTGGGATAGATGTAGTGATCTACTTTCTGGAGTTTCACATTTTCTCTTCTGATCAATGTATCCTTATCATCCACAAATTTGTTGTACATGACATTCGTCTTATTGTAGCTCATGTGAAGGCCTCCTTCCTTTTTCTTTTTTTTTTTCGGTCATTCTGTCGAGCGTTCTAAGGGTATTTTTAACGTTCCCATGAGAAAAAAAAAGTTATTGGTGTGTCCGGGAAAAAGCAATATGGCCAACAAAACAGGTACAAAGTTCTGATTGACTGCCAACGAGAGGTAAAAAAACGGTGATTGTGACTAACGCCATGCCAGCGTTATTGAATGCGTTACTGCCTTCAAATTCGAAGTTATCATCCACCATAAGTTCAACGTAAATTTACAGCGAGGAATACAAGAGCGCTTAAAATAAATTGAAAACATGTCAGAATAGACATTTTTCAGTGGGAAAAAATTACCACTCATTGTCGTCATTTCACATCAGTGGTTGGCATCAACTATTTAATGATTTACTTTCATAATAAATTGTCGAAGATTGAGGTTACTTGTAAAATCTATTTGTTGGTCGGTAAATGTGATGATTTTAATTTTTTCATTAAATGAAGCATTATTTTTTCATGCATCTATTTCTTCCTTTTTTTTTTCGGTTGCTCTTTTACGACAATGAATTAAAAGTGTCGATTAGAAACAGTGAAAACAGAATGAGGTCAGTGCAAGATTCAAATGCATGCTCTTTTTCTCCTCGTGGAGATGTTTTTGTGTGCGTTCCAAAGAGAAAATAAAAAATTGAAATATTTTACCAATTATTTAGAAGTCACATAAATTTATTCAATGACAATATCATTTGAGACGTGATCAGATTTCCTTTGTTACGACGTGGAATATATGAAGTTATCAGTAATAATTTTTGACAATTCCCCATTTGATGATGAATTACAAAGAGGAGTATTTCTTTTTATTCTTTTAAAAAGCATTCACAATGAACTTTTGCTCCATTTTCTTGGTTAAACAGCTTTTGATTTATAGCGTCAATGGTGGGATGATCAAACTAAAACTAAAATCAAAATGAAATCAAATCAAATTTTGTAAAGCTAATTTTTTTACGATGAAACAATCTAGCACATTTGTACCATACGGCAAAATAACCACACCTCAAAAGATTAATGTCTTACTGAATGTAACGTAATTTGATTGATCTGCCAAGTTCTCGCCTGTAATGACGATTATAAATTTTGAAAGACACAAGAAAGATAGAAAAAAAACTCAAATAATGGTATCACTTGAAAACACTTCTGTACTTCCTTTTGGTTGGTTGATGACACACTTTTAGGTACCTGACACCAGTGTATGCATTTGCTTTGAATATAACTAGTTCATCTAACATCAAAGAAGTGAAAGAGAAGATGTAAAGTATATGTACTCCATATAACGCACAGAAATTTTGTAAAAGTGACCTGAATGAAAGCAAACATCTCACTAAAGTACAATGTCAAGTAGAGGGAAATTGATTAAGAACTCAGTAACAAAAATCCATTGGCTGATACATGTGAAGAAAGAATTGTCAAAATAGCAGACGGATCAAAAAAAGTTGGTGGGAAGCCACACAATCTCCGTTTATACCATTAGATTTGTAGAGCAAGCATTGATATCAATGGCCTGTCCAATATGTATGTCCTTTGCACGTTTTAGCAGAAACACCGAATTACTAAGTGTGTAAGCCCAGCCCAACGTGTACAGATTTGTTCTTTTCTCAATTTCTTGCTTTTTTCCGAAGAAAATCCAAGCCAGCGATGGAGGCAAAGTGAACAAAGGAAGACAGCTAGTGGTAATCCCGAGGGATGTCTTTGGGAATTGATTCAGTTGGTATAAGTGATGGTATAATAATACGATGATGTACCAAGTGTATTTTGAAGTGGACTAAAATGTCATTGTCATTAGTTGCTTAATTTTCTCGTTACTTCCGAGACTTAATATGTACATATACGTGTGGTTATGTCATATCAAGACATCATTTTTATTGTCATTTATTGATATTGACTCAGTCCAACACAATGTCATTTTAGTTGTGAATCCAGAGACGATCAAACCCACAAGATCATTATTCGCCCAAGAGAGGAACTTGGGTCTCATCTTGCCACAGCACGCACGCAGTGGTCCTAACATATTTCTTTTTTTTCCGACGAAGCACCCACTTTTCCTCATCTTGAAAAGAAATCAGCTCTTCCCCTGAAAGTATTGTTTGTTCACCTTTGCTTTTGACATTCACACAGCATCATCGTGATCCTTTGTCCAGCTGCTATACCTCCCGGTTATGGCAATCTTTTAGATCCTTTTTCCGTTGCCTGAAAAAAGGGATCAACTATCATGAACCTTATAACTCAATCTATGCCCCTGCATTCCGAAAGAGATAGTTCGATAAGAATTGATGATTGAAGAAGCAGTCACAAAAAAAAAATGTTTTCTCCCATGTTCATAGAAATATTCCGGAACGTTTGAGATATCTATCTCCACTATCTCTTAGAATCATATGTTGAACCTTTTAGACTCGTTTAACGTCTCAACAGTTACTATCGATTTGTTCTTCATTCATATATATGCTTATGCACAAGTTGACACATGTGAATGTCAAAAGATACAATTGGCACAGAAAATCAGTAGTATATCTTGAACCCTGCAGGGAATCTATAATATCTGACTACAAATACATAGTCACTTTTTACTGGAGATATTCTTTGAAGACTAGCAAAAAATTCTTTGAATTAAGGTAAAATACCGTTCCATGCAAACAATGTGTTGCAATGCGAAGCAATAGCATGTTATGTTTGAAAATAGAGAATACTATACAGATGTGATTAAATAAAATGTTTAAAAAAATCATCCATTACAGTAAGATCACTTGTGAAATGAAATATATGAAATGTATTATTATTAGGCAATGAAAATATGCATTGAACATTTTATCAAAGCAATATCTAGGTTTTTTTCAAAATATACTCAGACATTTTTTCAAATTGGAGCAAGGTAAAAGTATCAGTTCACATTCCCGAATACAAAGTGTCCAGGGAATTTTCCTTGTTCCTTCCTTTCCGTTTCCTCCGGGACAAATTGATTATTTATGTATATCTTCGTAAAGCTCAACGGAGGAACAAACAGCATTCGATGCGTCTGTATTGACTGATCTCTTACCATTTTCCAAGACATCAGATCATCATTATATTAAAATTAAATTCCATACTGAACAAAATAGTAGTAAGAAAAAAAATATTGAAATAGTGAATCGTTAAATACTTGCCATTTCAAACCTTTCCATCATATACATTTTTTTGATTTTATTTGAAAATTTCCATCATTGTCTCTGTTTTTTCTTCAAGTTTCTTTCAAATATTCCCAAGAGATCATGCTATGAATTGTACTCGTCTGAGCGTTTTCTTTTTCGTTTCCATTGAAACTGAAAATATGCGTTATTTTATGCATATGGATATGAATTTATTTTTATTTTTGTCTTGAAATAATTTTGTATTTATTGGTTCATTAAACATTTTTTTCAATTCTTCAGTTCATTTTTTTGATAACACATTCAATTTCCCTTATTGCAATTGTACAAGTGTACCATCTATAAAAGTATTTCATTATGCATTCCCAGTACTAGTTATTTATCAAGTTTTCAATTTGAACCATACGGGTATCTTTCCCGGCAAATTACGGAATTTTGCTTAACGCCACTTATCTTCATGATAGGCCTCAAGCTGCAATAAGTCCCCTCGCTGGTTTTATGAAAATGTATTATCGTAGAGTCCCCCCTGGTGGTATGTCATGTCAACAGTTTGCAAACCGTCAATCAGATATATACAATGATTGATTCTCTACTCGTATGTAATCACATCAAATGTGCAATTTTGATCGTGGTCCACATACTTGTCATTAAGGACAATAGTTCAAAAGTCATCACTGTTTCAAGTCTACCTGCAAATGATTTTAACCATGGGCCAGACTACGGAACGTGGTTTAGATGTTTGTTCTCATTGATATTGAAACTACTGAAATTACAATATGATTGGTTCATCCTGTCCACAAAACCGTTTGAATCTAGTTTCATTATAGTTTGGGTGGATTTTTTTATTGAAAAAAAATAAAACAAAGAGAAAAAACGCAGACATAATCGAATTTAAACTTATATGCATCAATATAACCTTCACCAAATGTGCCTGGTTTTTTTTTTCTTTTTGTTTTTTCTCCAATTCGATTTCTTATTGAAATATTTGGCTTTGACTTTTGCAGATCGGGAGTTCAAGCAGAACGTGACCAGAATACAAGCAAAAAGAATTTTCTCTATCATAAATACTTACCTTAATAGAAAAGGAGAGGTTGGCCGAATAACGATGGTAATTCTTTGGCGAAAGCGACGATTGTTGGGTGGGAGAGAGTCTCCTTATTTGCATATTTAAAGTTAATGTCTGGCATTATCATCGATTACCAAAACTCCCTCACACCCAACCCCTTGCTTTATTTATTAGATCGTCTTTTCTGAACGATTCTCTACACAAAAAAAAACAAAATAAAATGGAACCATGTGGGACAAATATGAATGTTTCCATTGTAAATTCAAATCGATTAGTGGGTGAGTTGGAGTGGTTTAGTATTGTATAGTAGTCAGAGGGAAACAATAGGAAGTTACAATGAGTGCATGTGGAGAGTTGAGAGGTGAAAAGCAGATGGAGTAGGTAAAAAGGGCACAAAAAAACACGATAAAAAATCGTTCAGAGGAAAGAAGATACAGCATCTCTTAAACTATGACCATCAACATTCAATAGTGGGTATTTTCCGTGTCCATTATTCGGGATCATATCTCTGGAACTAAGTCATCTTATATTTTATCTTATATATAAAGGGGAAAACACATCCTTCAGTCAATTTGTACTTGGTGTCAGATTTTATACAATACTATATTGTACAAAACATGTGAAACCGATTATGGATTTTTTAAAATCATTTCCTCTGTGCTTCAATGGAGGAGTCGTGCCAAATCTTTAAAAATTATTTTCATCGATATCGTTGAAATAAAATCTGTTTATTATCATGAGGGCATTGTCCTAATAATGTTCATACGTATACCAAGGGTATTAATGTTACAGTATATTTCATATATTTGAGAATTGAGTTACAAGGAAAGCATTGTTTATTCACTTGAATGTCTGCTTCTACTCATGATAGATTTGTAAGCAGGGGTGGTCACAATGTTCATTCCAAGTTTTTTATAATCTTTGATTCCCAACAGTATCTTTAAACAAGCAATTAAGATTAACGAATATTTTTAATGGGCTGAGAATGAAGACTTTGTGCAGATTACAGATTTAGCAAATTTGATTCTTCATCATAATTGAAGAACAATAACAGGACTGAATATTAAAGGGGTTTTAAAAATGTTTATTGAGACTTACTCACCTTTGGCAAAAAGACGGTACTGGAAGGCATACAATGAGGATCAAGATTTCTTACGCATTTATAGCCAGGCAAGTATTAGTCACTACTTTACAACAAGCCAATCATGGATTTTTACTGAATTTAGTCACGTACGATTAGGATCAAGCTCATGACAGTTTTTAATTATCCCAACACTCGTTTGGTAACCACCAAATAATAATGGCAGAACAATATACAAATATGATTATTGACATGAATCGAGGTTTGGAACAAGGAAAGCAAAAGAAATAAAACGATTGAGAGATTAGACGAACAGATGCAGAGCAAACAAAAAATGAATACCAGAAAATTTTTAAAAAAGAGAGAAAGAAAAATAGGAAGAAGAATACAGAAGAAATAGCAAAAGAAAAAAAAGATCGGATATGAGAGTATAGAAGAAATGAAGAAAGAAACAAAGAAAGACAAGAACATAAGGAAAAATGAGAGACAGAAAAAAAAGAAAGACAGAAAGAAATATATACGGTAAAAAGAAAAAAAGAAATAGTAGATGGAAAGAATAGTAAATATTCAATGGGAAGTACAAGTAAGATAGGAAACAGATCAGGGAAAGGAGATGGAGGAATGAACAGAAATTATGATATAATTGAGAAGAAAATAAAAGGGGATGGCAATCGTATCAGGGAATATATAGGGACGATACCCTGTTGCAGAAATATTTGGTGACTTGGCATGTTTACACAATGTGTCATATAGAAAAGGAAGACGAAGATAATCTACTGAGTCCGACTCAACAGTGTGCATTATATATATACTTTAGATCGTTTGGTGTGGTAAAAGATAATCGATAAAAGAATTGCAGTCTCTTTATCTATTTCCCCTTTGGAGAATTCAGATAAGATCGAAAGACAGAATCGAAATCCAAAGATATAGCCGAAGTGAAACATACATTTCCGGCTATAGATAAAGTGATAGTGGATGCAAATGGGTGTGAAGGAGACAAGATAGGCAGTGATGATATTGGAATGGGAATTTATATCTATATAGTATACTCAATGGTTCATATACATATGCAAAAACCGTTCGTATGTAGATTGATACATATTGCTTCTTTACGTCATTTTTATGTCCAAGACATACTTACAGGATTGTTGTACTTTTAGACGGGGTAACATTTTTCAAGGGATTTCTTTTATGCATTGTTATTGAATATGATATCATAATATTGATTATTTTATCGTTAATTTTTACGAGTCGATCCATAAATCATCTGGACAAGAAAATGAGGCAGGAAATCCTTATAGCGTGTACACAATTCCAAACAATAAATATGTCACTGATTTTGTTGTTTTTTTTGGGGGGGGGATTTTTTGCGTGTGCATAGGGATGACTGTTTAAATCAAGACTGCAGAAATTCTCATAAATATCGCTTGGCGTAAAACAAACAATTTTCCAAATTCTTTTCAATTTAATAAATGTCTTCCCAAATCACCAGTTGCACAAACTAACATTTTATATTACGCCTGTTCAAATGAACGGGATTGAAACAATTTTTCTTTTCAGATTTAATGGAAATCCAACATGACATTTGATAGAAATATGACGCAGTTCACATGTTTTACGTTCAACAATATTTCCACTTTTTCAGGGAATCTTCTATCGGTCAGGTATTTCTTTCATTCTTTAGCACACATCATTTTTCCTCCGTGGTTACTAGCATTTCTTTGTCCTCATCTGTTTTTCTCTATTCATTCATTTATTTGCTTTTTACTTTCATTTTCTTCCTTCCATTTACATTCTCTCTTATTTATTTGCTCGTTTATTCATCCCTTTCATACTATTTTTCAGTCTTCTTTTCATACACACTTTATTTTCTTCCATCCAATCTCTCATTTCTCCGTCTTCACTTTCCTTTGGTTCCTGCATTTCCTCTCATTCGAAAACGGTCCAAGTCAGAAGGTGGTATACTGCATTCAGCATAATATATATATGCATACACACGCAGAAAAACACACACACACAAACACACACACAACATACACACACAGAGACACACACAGACAAACACTAACACAAACATACACACACATATATATATATTGATATATTGATAGATATAGATATAGATATATAGATAGATATCTAAGTATATAGATATAGATATAGATAGATAGATACATGGATATATATATAGATTTAGATATAGATATATAAAGTGTGTGTGTGAAAGAGAGAAAGAGAGAGAGAGAGAGGGAGATCACCATATCAAATCACCATATTATCTTTTGTTCACTGTCTATTTCTAGATAAAATGGAACACTTTTTCTTTTTCCAGAGAAATTACACCTAAAAAGTAGCTGAATGGAGTGGCCAAGAAAAAAAAGTCAAATTGCAGGATTTACATCTGAAATGTGATCAATTTGAAGTTACAGAAGGAAATTATCATTTCAATGATTGTATTGTATGGCAATCAGATTATCCGACTGTGCTATTCCAATTCTTCAGTCTGTAATGAATTTTGCGATAATCGTACTAGAATTCGTATTGCCTTCTTATGATTCATGTTGAACGAGTATCTGGAGTTGTGATTACTTCACAATGCCCATTGGAGCAGACGTCAATTTGATTTTTTAAAGCTTGACGGACATGATCATATCAACTATGCAATCTTCAGCCTGAATTTTGTCGCAAATGTTATTTCAAGCTAATTTTAGGGATTAATTTTGAATAAAATATCTAATTCTTTGGAACCTTCGTGTGGACATCTAATCAAGGATTCCAATGTTAGTAACTGACCATGAGTGGGAGAAGCACTGTCTTGACCTGTGTATACGAATATAGATTCTATTGTTTCGGTGTTTGGTTGTGCGTTGAATGTGATATTCGTAAAACCAACTATGTGCAAAACGTGACATAATCAGTACAAATAAAACGGAGACGGGAAATGACAATCACCAGCTGGGTTGAGTTTCTCTTTTCCCCTTTGATCAATACTTTATCTTTTATTTTTCCCAGTTCAACAGGATTCAAACCGTACCTGTTCCATCATCAGTGGTGCAAATTGTTTCCCTCAGTTCACTGCTACCCTGAGAAAACCCATACTTTAAAATTGTTAACTTCGACAAGATAATACCGATCTGCAAAAAATTTGAATGAATTATTCTAAAAACGTGTTAAAGCTACTGTAGTCTTACCAACTGAAAATGAAGCCCTCTTACATATGTTCTGGCTTGTAGGAATATGGGTTTGATTAGATATGTATTAATACAATTCCTTGCATTTGGTATGTGTGTATCTGACGACACTTACATATGGAGTACGACATGGCACTTTTCGATGCTTGTACACTCAGAGTTTTTGTGAAACAAAGCCGATGCATATTGTGAAAATGCCCTGTCCGGAGGGGTTCAAATAATTTCTATGTGTGTGCGTATGCATGTATGCATGTTTGTGCATGTATGTATGTGTGTGTGTATTGAACAAATGCAGAGATAATAAAAACGTTTGATGCAAATATTAACAGACAATCCTTATTTAATTGTCAAATTCCAAAACTAGTCCACTTTCGTCTATGACCAACCAAAAATTAATGATAGATTGAAATGTACTAATATCATTTGGAGACAATGTTTGGACAATCATATGCCAAAAATATATATTTATTTGAATTGGAAACTAATTCTGGCTCCAAGATTTAATAACTGACTCTTTAACAAATTGGCCAGCATTTCAAAAAATCTGTTTTGAGAAACTTATTATCATATGAACATTATATATATATATATATATATATATATATATATATATATATATATATATATGTGTATATATATGTGTGTGTGTGTGTGTGTGTGTGTGTGTGTGTGTGTGTGTGTAGGAAAAAAAACATCTACATCGACCAAGAACATTAACCACCAACTGCTGACCCTACGACCGATCCATCTACTGAATTCCATTAGAATTCATTTGGACCATCTGTAAGTTTCGCGTGGACGGATGGCCTGACGTTCCAACAGAAATACGGAAGTAAGATAATGCATATACCTCTCCAATTTATGTGGCAGTGGTAAAAAAGGAAGTCAAAACGCTCACGTATATCACAAACCAGTTGACATTCTTGTCGGTGTTTCCAGGGAAATGCAACGTTCTGACAATGGATATATGAACGAACTAAATATTAACGAAATATGGAGGAAGCTTATTCTACCATCTGTCTTGCATCATGTTTTATGCATAAAAGAAAATAGGTGTGGGAAAACAGAATATGCCGGCAGGAAATGATAGGATGGAATTGTCAGTTTCATATTGAGTTGAGCGTACACAATCAACTGTACATTATTTGCATCATTCCCCAATCTCAAAATGAAAAAAAGATGGTCTCTTCCTATTGTTCTTTAACTCTCTCCAGTTTGCACACATCTATCTATCTATCCATCTATCTATCTATCTATCTATCTATCTATCTATCTATCTATCCGACCGTCTATTTATTTAAGAATTACTCTGTATATATATATATATATATATATATATATATATATATATATATATATACATACATGCTAAGAAATGGATATCTTGTCCAAGAGTATGTGTTCTTTTCTTGAAACTCTTACATGAAATGAACATCCGTCATTATACAAAGAATGTATCATTTGGCGATGTCAACGTAGAAACCTAATCTATATAATTGATAGACGTTGGGCTGCTCATGGTGAAAGCAACAGTCAGCAGCAACTGGATTGTTCGTAGGTTTGAATCTTGCAGCAGCTTTATCTTCTTAGTTTTTTTGTGTTATTGAAATGAACTGTGTAATGGCAGGATATCATTTGCAATGAGTGTGTCAGTATAATATGATATAATGTGCAATAATTGTTTTGGGTTACATATCCACCCCCTAAAAACAAATGCTGCGTTAAAAAAAAAAATCAAAAGCTTGATCTATTATGTAACTGAATGTACATTTAGGACAGAATATTTTCATTGGTTTCATCTGGAAAAAAGCGAAATAGAATCATCTGGGCCGAGTAAAAATAGGAGAAACTGAGTATAAATCCACAGGTTCATAGTTGTTGTTTATTTTTCTGGTTGATTATGAAGTGGGGGCGTACACTCGAATCACATTTAGCCTGTATCTCACTTTAATCTGCATGATGGCACTGGCTATGCAGTCTGAGATTTTAAAACTCACCACGCTGTCTTAGGTGGAGGAACATACTCCACCTCGTTTTACTTTCTCTCTTCCGTAGTTGTCGGGAAGATGTTTGCTTTTCAATTCTATTAGTTACTCTCCTCGTCTTCCCATTTCGCTTAAACCAATTATGTTGATTCCTGTTATTTGGTTTGTTTTCTTGTATTTTGTTTAACCTCTTGAGATATTTTCTTTTTTTTTCTCACATTCATTTCTTCCTGTTTTACTAGAGTCAGAACTAAGTTATGGTTATAAGTCTTGTCTCGTCAGTTACCATCTTTTTTTGACCGGTGGTTTGATCCCGGCTCCTATTAGCCTCCCTTTTGTGCTTTAATATAAGTTCAGATTTTTATTTCAAAGTTTATCTCAATAACACCCCATAATTCTTCCACTCTGTTGAACAACGTTTCCAGTCCCCCTATGTTTTTTGCAGATAGTTCTCTTTCGTTCATTCTACTTTCAACGATTCTGTTGAGTGGCATAAAAGCTAAAACAAACAGTAGTGAGAGTATCTCTTGAAGATCTCTTTATTACTTACCTCTGCTAGGTTTCCCCTGTAGCTTCTAGGTCTACTTTCTTGCTTTTCATACAATTGGCTATGAACCTCACCAATTGCAAATTGAATTTGAATGTGAACTTTGAAGCCCGAGGAATTTGAGTATCCACATCCGTGGAATCGTTCAGTATGCTTTCGATGTTTATCCATCCCATTGCAATGTTTCTCCTTTTTTTACTGCTTATAAAACCATCAAATCATTCTCTCCTCTGGCACGTCCCCTTCACTCTTTCTGTCCATTTGACAATACTCCATTCCTTTCCACAAAAATGTATATTTCTGCTATCTTTCCAGTGAATATTTCCCACAATTTTGCTGGTTACGTAATTGGTCTATAATTCCTTATCTGTTTCCTTCTCAAGTTTTAGTCTGAATTCGATAAAGTCTGCGTCTGGTCATCTCTTCTCGAACCTCACCTTCACCTAGGCAACTTTGGAGTTGGTACGTAAGCCTGTTGTGTATTTTGGTGAATTTCTTAAACCAAAATCCCTGGATCCAATAAGGATCTTTCCAATTGGCAATGTATTTTTGATGATGTCTTTCAATGTAGTTTCATTCGGTATCATTTGTTCTCCGTCGTCTATGTCATGAATTTATTTTTTTATGCAATCTAACCATTCCGGGTATTTATTTTGTCTTATCAGCTGTCAGCCTATGCTGTAACGGAAGTCATTTGCCTCTGTGGCATCCGGCTTCAAGTTGTATTTGTTTCCCCCGTTTAGATCTTGGGAAAACTGAGTATCGTTTTTTTAATGCGTGGTCCTTTGTGTATCAGGCTGTCTTTTGTCTAGATCTCTTTAGACTTGCTGATTTGGCAAATCTTCTCTGGTGTATCTCTTCCATGGCTGCAGGAAGACATTACTATTATTATTAGGAATCTCACACCAGTTGCCTGGTGGTAACCGCTGGAGTTTGAGTGACAGCAAGTCTCCTCAAGTCTCCAGCCCTCCTCTCCTAGTACTCATAGGTCGCAGTAATTCTGCGATTTACAGTTTCACACCGGTTGCCCAGTGGTTATCGCTGAAGGCTGAGTGACAATAAGTCTCCTCAGGTCTTCAGCTAACGTCTCCTCTCTCTTTCGCATATCATGACAGAGCTACGATTCGTTGCAGTACTTATATCTCTAGCACCTTCCTCAGTACCCGTGCAGTTCCCAGTAGTGCTGTGGTCTGTACGGTCTCTATCCTCCCCCTAATCCCGATCTCCTCCAGTCTCTCCCTCAGCGTTTTGGGGACAGTTCCTAGTGCTCCCACTATGACCGGTACTACCCTGGTTTTCATGTTCCACATTTTCTTCAACTCCCTTGCTAGGTCCTGGTATTTTTCCCTTTTTTCACCCTCCTTCTTTTTTACTCTATGGTCTGCAGGCACAGCAACGTCTATTATTTGGCAGGCCTTCCTTTTTTTGTCTACTATTACTAAGTCCGGCCTTCTTGCCTGGATGAGGTGGTCAGTTTGGATGTCAAAGTCCCACAGTAGTTTGTGGTTGTCATTCTCCAAAACTGCCTCTGGCTTGTGCTGATACCACTTTTCCCCATGGTTGAATCCCATTTGTTTACTTAGTTCCCAGTGTATCATCGTTGCTACTCTATCGTGTCTATGCTTATACTCCTTCTGGGCGAGTTGACTACATTCACTAGTTATGTGGTTTACTGTCTCATCTCTTTCACCGCACATGCGGCATTTGCTGTTTGTCTGAGTTCTGTCGATTTTTGCTTTTATGTAGTTTGTCCTTATGCTTTTGTTTTGGGCTGCCATGATGAGCGATTCTGTTTCTCTCTTAAGGTTTCCCTTTCGTAACCACGTCCATGATTTCTCGTCTGCTATATCTTTTATCTGTCTTTTAAACTCGCCGTACAATTTTTTCCCTTCCCACTTTTCTTTTCTAGTTTGCTGTACCGTTCCATTGCTTTCTACTTTGTTTGTTGCACTATCCCTCGCGCTCTTTATGATTTCTTCACTATTTGTTTGCACATATCTATCTAGGACTACTTTAGCTCTCTGGACACAATCTTCTATGCTGATGAGCCCCCTACCACCTTCTTTTCTCTTAACGTATAGTCTATCTGTATCATCCCTAGGGTGTAATGCTTTATGCATCGTCATAAGTTTCCTTGTTCGCCTATCCATTGATTGGAGCTCTTCCTTTGTCCATCCTAGGAATGGTCCTGTATACCTAACTACTGACACAGCCCAGGTGTTCATTCCTTTTATTAGATTTCTGCTATTTAATTTGGTTTCTAATATTTTCCTTATCCTTCTAAGGTATTCCCTCTTAATCTTCTCTTTCATCTCTTCCCGTTTTATCGTGTCACATTCAAGGACACCTAGGTACTTGTATCGGTCTTGTGCAGTCAATGCCCTAATCTTGTTGTTGTCCGGAAGTTCAATTCCCTCAGTCATTGAAAGCCTTCCTTTGTGCATCACCATGATTGCGCATTTTTCTATCCCAAACTCCATTCCTATGTCCTCACTATATTCCCTTACTTCGTTGAACAGAGTCTCAAGCTCTCCCCTGTTTTTCGCAAACAATTTAATATCGTCCATGTACATTAAGTGGTTGACTTTTCCTTTTGTTTTAGAGAAGTGGTATCCTTTGCTGTTTTTCAGGATTCTGTTAAGCGGTATCATTGTTAGAACAAATAATAGTGGGGACAACGAGTCTCCTTGGAAGATCCCCCTTTTTATCCCTACCTCGGCTAGTTTGTCCCCTGCGGCTGTCAAATCTACTTTCCAGTCTTTCATTGAATTACCAATGAATTTAACCACCGGTTCGCTAATTTTGAACATTCTAAGGCATTCGAGTATCCAGCTATGTGGAATCATATCGTATGCCTTTTTGTAATCTATCCATCCCATTGCGATATTCTTTCTCCTTTTCCTTACTTCTTTTAAGATCATCTGGTCTATGTAGAGTAAATCGTTTGCCCCTTTGGTTCCTATCCTACACCCTTTCTGTTCTTCTGGTAGTAGCCCCCTTCTATCCATTGACATGTATATTCTCTCTGCTATTTGCCCGGTCAGGATTTTCCACATAAGTGGTAGGCAAGTGATTGGTCTATAGTTGCTTGCTATGTTCCCCTTTCCCGGGTCTTTTTGGATGAGGGTGGTTCTGCCTTTAGTCATCCATTCTGGTGCTTTGCCTTCATTCAGACAATTTTGGAGTAGGTGAGTGAGTCTGCCGTGTAACGTGGTAAATTTTTTGAACCAATACCCATGGATCCCGTCGGGACCCGGTGCTTTCCAGTTGGCTACTTTCCTAAGAGTATGTTTCAATGTGGTTTCATTCAGTACTATTGGTTCTCCCTTGTCTATATCTTCTAGTTCTTTTCTCATGTTTCCTAACCATTGCGGTGTTACGTTATGTCTTTTTGGGTGCCCCCATATGCTATTCCAATAGTTCTTGGCCTCTGTGGCATCTGGTTTCATGTCCTGCCTTCTTTCCCCATTTAAATCTCGGTAAAACTTTTTCTCATTGTTTTGGAATGTGCGGTTTTGTGTGTATTGGGCCGTTCTTAGTCTGTATCTTTTTAGTCTTGCCTCTTTGGCTAGTCTTTTTTGGTGTAACTCTTCGACTACAGTTGCGATGCCTTTTTGCGTTACCTTGTATTTGTTATAAAGTCTTACTCGTGGTCTGTCTGTGTGTGGTGTATTTCTAAGCAGTACTTCATCTCTCTGTAGTTGGGAGATCTGCCTTTGTAACCTTCTCTCCCAGTTGGGTTTCCCTTCCCTATTATTGCTCGGGTCCCTATCTTGTGTTGTAAAGCTTTGTGCTACCATTTTCGCCCCTGCATAAATTAGGTTGTTGAGTTCTAGGAGGGTGTTTGTTTCTATGTGCTGTAAGAGGCAGTTGACCTGCTCGGTCACTTCTCCGACTTTCTTTCTGTCTTTGTCTCTTAGGGAGGGGAGTGTTGTTTTCTCTCCTAGCATGATCTCTTTCAAAGCTTGTATTTTGGTGTTCTCTTCTACCGTAGGTGCCTCGTCATCACCCTCTGATACATACCTTACTGTGGGGGTCTCATGGGGAATTATTCTAGTTTTGTTATTGGTACTAATTGTGCTGGGGGGGCATTCTTCAGATGTGTCACCTGAACCTCTCTCTACATTAATGCGAATCTCTAGTAGTTCAGTCTCAGACAGCCATTTCTTCTTTTGAATTTGCTTTGCTTGGTCAGCAAGGCGTTGGTTTGATATTTCCACATCAGATTTTTCCCTCCATATTCGGAGCATACGCTCCCTATAAGATCGCACTGAAGGCTTGCTTTTAAAGTAACAGTACATAACTAGTCTATTCTCCTCCCTTGTCCATCTCTTCCTCTTGTTTTTTATAGCAGTCACTCCGTGAGGACCGCACCTTCCCTGGGTGTCGTTAGTGGTATATGAGTCTTGGCCAACAGTAGCTATGTGACGACTGTGTCCCTCCTGAAGGCCATTAAGGGTACACGAGCCGGAGTTTTGGCCAGCAGTCACAGGATGACGACCGGGTCCCTCCTGGTGGCTAACAAGGGAACACCTGCCGGTTACGACACACAAATCTTGAATTTGTGCCCCGTTTTTTGCGGTAAAATGGTTTGGTTGTACTGTCATGATAGGGGTTTTTGGTTCTTTGAGGTAGCGCCAGACCTTGGTGGGTTGGTTAAGACCGATGTGGTTCAGAAATAACCGAAGAGCCCCACCAGCTCTTTTTGGTTCTTTTAAGGTAGCACCAGACCTTGGTGGGTTCGTTGAGGGCAATGAGCGCAGTGGCATTCTCAGAGTTCCACCAGTTCTTATAACCCATGGTACGACCTTACGTGGATAGGCCATTCTGCTGCACAGATATATCTATTTGGTGGTATGACCATCCCCTCTGAAATTCAGGCCTAAAAATTAGCACTAAGCTTCGTCTGGATAAAATTAACAACCTTGGAGATCATACGTCTCCCTTAAATCTTCTAAGTCTTGACTTAGTATAAGTCTCGCAATCTGTGTTCTTCTCCCACGGTGGATTTCCCCCTGCCAGCCTATATCTACTGAGGGGTCCTAACGGTCAGTGGTGGACAGACTCCATTCATTCATACTCGGGGGGGGGGGGGTAGCTAGGCATTACTTTCCCATAAGACACCTCTTATCTCGGTGGGGGGGTGGAGAATTATTAATTTTAAACTATAAATTATAAATTTAATTCCACTTACCCACGTGCAGCTCCAAGAAACAACAGACCACTCTCTCAACTTTTTTTTTTTTTTTTTTGTCTTTTTCATTAGGCAGAATTTGGCAGTGGGCAATTCATCGAAGTGAAAACTTATCGGAATCGCAAAGAAAACCATCTCAGAAGTAGAAATATCAATATGTCAAGAATAATCATTCTTAAAGCCTAAAGTAAAATATCTTTTGAACCTTCGAAAATCATCAAAATATCAAGAATAATCATTCTTAAAGCCTAAAGTAAAATATCTTTTGAACCTTCGAAAATCATCAAAATATCAAGAATAATCATTCTTAAAGCCTAAAGTAAAATATCTTTTGAACCTTCGAAAATCATCACAGGGCTCATTCAGGGGAGGGGCCTGCGGTCCGAATGTTACAACTACCACTTATAATTATAATTAAAATTATTAAAGTTATTAAAATTATTATTATTATCATTATTATTATTATTATTATTATTATCATTATTGAGACAATATACATATAAGAGTTTAGTCTGAGTTAGTTTTCAAAGTCAATCACCAGAAATCATTCAAAAAAAGAAATTTACCTCTTTGCCAAATTATTATTATTATTGTTGTTGTTGTTGTTGTTGTTGTTGTTGTTGTTGTTGTTGTTGTCGTTTTATTATTATTATTATTATTATTATTATTATTAGTAGTAGTAGTAGTAGTAGTAGTAGTAGTAGTAGTAGTAGTAGTAGTAAATTCTGTCGAAATGGAGGAAACTACTTGCGTTATAATTCCATTGATGTTCAGTTCCCATTGGATGTTTCAGTTTCAATCAAAAGCTCCGCCCTATTTTCCAAGTTAATCATTTGAAAGAATAATTGCATTTTACCACTGTTTAGTTGGTCGGCCCCGATGGTTTAATGGTTGACACATCTACCTCATAAACTTTAGGTCCTGGGCTTGATTCCTAAAATGAACAGAGTATATGGACAAATTCCCCTGGGCACCCAGTAATTGACTGAGTACACGCAAATGTGTGTGATTTGGGCGGGTCATCTCTCAAGTGGCAGACACTTCACCTTAATTTACTGTCAACAAAATGTAGGGTAATGGATCTGATCATAGATTTGCTTTTGCGGCTTTTTCTGCCATGATCACAACGTTACATTGAATTAATATGGGATAAACTGACTATTATTTCATTATAATTCAGTTTTAACGAAAATTGAATCAACTAACACATGCAAATCCCAAGAAATAAAAGATTATAAGATGTAGGGATAAGTCATTTTCCAGTGTGTTTAATATTCTGAGTGTAATGATAATAGAAAATACCCTCATCATATAATTATATGATATTTCCCCTGTACAAACAACCGGTCTATGTTAACAAATATTTAAAGTGAATAAGCTGCATAAATGTATCAACAAAATAACAAATTATTCGAATTATCCCTGTAAAATACAAAATGATGACACTTTCGAATATTCCGCTCAGAAAATTTATTGAATGGATTTAATCACACTGTTCATAAGTTGGTAAAGGTAATCGTGGGAAATATTATTATTGGATATTCCTAATGTCGACATTGGCTACAGTCGTATGTTCGATATTATTGGGTCGTTTGTGTTGTCACATTGCTGACACTGTATTCCTGAATCGTGATTTGGTTTCTGTACTCGTCATAGACCAATTGACATGAGCTTTTCAGCAAGGCAATTACAGGATAAGTGTGTTAGATAAGGTATTGACTTTTGCGAGGGATTTGTTGATTCAACAAAAGTCTTTGATACTGTGAACTGAATTCTGTTATGGGAAATTCTAAGAGAAATCAACTGAAATGAAATAGTTATTGATGCATTGCATTTCAAGTTGGCATATTGGCATGGGTAAATAAAACACTGTCTGAACCTATATTTGTTAAGAATGGAGATATTGCACTATTTACTTTATAATAAATATGTCTATATTCGCTATTGTACATTTTGCAATGTGTTTAACATGAGGCAATTTGCAGACACTGAATAAGGTGTGTGCATCTTTGATAAAAGATCTGTGGTAGGCAAATGATTTTGATCTAGTTGTCCACACTGAGGATAACATGTAGTTTCCTATGGATGGATTCATTACAGATTACAATCCTCTGCATCTCACTATTAATCTAAAAAAAACAAAAAACTACGGTGACATTTGAGAATCTATCTGGCAAGCTGTACAGCAAGCCAAATGTCTGTATGTGGTAAGTGTCTACGAGCAGATAAGTATGTGTTCATCTGAAGCACTGTAAATAGGTTTTGTCCTCTTCTTAGGTGGAAAACCCCGTATGATGAAAAAAGCCAATGAAGAATTGCAGATGATAACATAATACCCATGAGAACAACGCAGCAAATCACAAGGAACAAATATTTAGGTGTACAATATTCGTGTATTGGCTTTAGGGAACATGGGTAGCCCATCATATTCATAAGAGAAGGCTTGAGTACTTTCACGAACCCTATTTGCATAGAATTATAAGTTTGCTTTTGGAGCTGCACATAAACAATCTTGTGATGCTAGAGAGATTAAATGGGAGTAAAAGTCGATTCATAATCTCAAAGTATAGGCTGTGATGGGGAAGTCATCTAGCAGCAATGAGTGATAAAAGAATCCAGAAACAGCTTTTGCATGGAGAACATGATAATTGTGAACATCCCCATCTTGAGCCAGATATAAGGCGCAAAGATTGGCCTTAGATGCTAATACTGCAGAGATCTCTGTTAACTGGCGAACAGTGGTCAGGGACCGTTATTTTTTGCGGAAAATAATCCGACCTTCAAGGACTCTTGCATTCAAAGTGAAAAACAGGAGAGAAATGGCTGGAAATTTCTGACTTTGACCTTCTCATTTACTGATGTAACAGCTTTGAACTAATTTATCTTATGAGTGGGAAGGTCTACCCCGGGAAAGCCGAGGAGAAAAGGAGGAAAAATTTGGAATAGGTTATAAATTGGCTCTGGAAAGAAATCTAGCAGAGAATCACCCCTAGATTAGCAGATTGGATGTGAGAAAGTAACATGTGATTGATAGACACATCCCACCGAGGAATAACTCCGAACACATTAGAAATAGAAAAAAAGAGGGAACAGACGAAAAAACACCTTCGAAAGGTGACACACCAATGTCTGTCATTTTATAAGAGTTGTTATAGGAAGCCTTTTTAAAACCTTATTAACTTCCATTTTTTCAGGGGTTAGTGAGAAAAAAGGTGATAGGATCATTCATCTTCGAAAAGTGGCAAATTGGATTTTGGTGGAGACATCTTGCATATAGGTACGTGGTTTTGAAGGGAATAGAAAGTTGTGAATAGTCATATAACAAGAAGACATAATTCCACTTTAATTGCATGGTAATACGGGGAAAATATAGAGTCATTTATTTTCATATGTACACATATAAAAATACTCATGTGCGATTCTTGTGTTTCTGACCTTCTTGTTCTCTGGTGTGCACTGAGCAACGAGACAACTTCTGATCACTGGAACCGTACATCAGTTCACTATTTGTCATGCAACGTGAGACAAGCACTTCTCATCACTGTTCAAAGGCAGAGAAACTTGCTTTTTGATAGATAAAATCTCCCATTTAATATCAGTGGTATTATGAACTCGGAAAAAATTGCTAGCATGTTAGTGAATTTCTCCCTAAAATACAATAGATTGTTGTTGATAGGTAATTTAAATCAGCAGTTCAATTACGTCTATTACCACAATTCCCTGCACTCAAATAAAGAAAGGGGAACTTATCATACACATTTTGCCTACTTTGTACAATCAATGTATAAGGGATTAATAATTCTCATTCCACAAATCGGCGAAAAAGTAGTTTGCATTTTACAATACACTTCTTAAGCCATGACTACTCATCAATTCATCGGAGATAATGTCCTTTTTTTTTTGCTAAAGCAAAGACTAACAAAAGTGGGATATTTGTTAGCAAAATCTCGCGTGACTAACAGTTTGGTGTTGTTTCGTGTATTTCCGAGTGTTAGCAAGAAAAACATTTGGAATAGATATTCATGTTTCCATTGCTATCCAGAATAAGCAAATTCTTTAAAAATCATTCATTAAGAGACAATGGTTCAAAGTAATGATGTAATTATCATGAATTTATATGGGAAGTGAAATTTCATTTGGTTGCAAATTAAACTACGTGTCGTATTATAAATCTAATTATTTTGATGTTCACTTGAAACTCGAAGAAAATGATAAATTCCGAATCGGTATTACAAACAGGAATGTTCCTGTGCTTTTTATTACCAGGGGAGAACGTGAATGTACAACGGGAATTGCGACCCAAAATTACATTAGGGCGAAGCAGCAAATTTCACAAAAAAATAGCAGTACTCAGATATTTCTAATCCACTGTCGACAAAAGAAATATTGTAGGGGACAATACCAGGATTCACATTTGACTTTAATCAAATAGAAAAAGGAGTTTAGAAACTGAAATCAATGCGAAAAAAAAAACAACTATTACGCGTTTGCATTTCAATCATGAAATTCCTTTAAATGCTGTAAAGTGTAATGTACAACAGTGTTAAATTTCTATGTATATATATATTTTAGATCGACAATGATAATTTCATAGTTACTTGAAAAACGTTAATTGTTGTCCACTTAATTTCTTCTCGGTTAATAAGGCTTCATGCTAACAAACGTATTCAGATCTGAGGGAATATATTTTTCGTCTCATACAAGTACTGCTGAAAGAACAACAGCAATGCATCTAAGACAGACTTCAGCAGATGTTGATTTCTTTTCTTCCAGCTGATAAAAGTTGATACTTGTTTTTAAGATGTATGAATTTTCTCATGTAATCCCTTGCAATACCGATCCGTGTTTGAACATCTATGTCGAGGTTGAACATTCATTATCAAAAAAATGAAATGTCATTCAGTTGCAATATGACGTATAAAAATGAGGATTTGAGATATGACACAAAGATCATTCCCTCCAAGATATATGTAGATACTTATTTGTTTCCATTTATGGTCGTGCCATTACTTCGTGATATCGTTTTTCTAGTACCAGAAAGTTTATGGCTGTGGTATTGAAACGAATCGAGATGTAATTCGGGTTGTTGAACAGAAGTTTGATTCTCGAGTGAATGATGCAATCTGATGAAAAACAAGGAAGAGATGAATTGCAACGTTAAGTTATTTATAAAATCACCAAAGAATTCATCAAAACACATTTGGTTATTTCGGAAGTAAATATTATTTATTTATCTTCACGTGTGTTGGCATATTTCAAACCAGATTGAAAGACTAAAGCGCTGAACCCTTAAATCCCGGATTGACGAATATAAATTCCCTCGTTGACCGGTGCTTTGGAACAAACATGTAATCAGATCCTACCAGAGTGAAAAGTCTATTTGACTCACCCCTTGTTTGTGAGTGTCTTTCCTAATACTTATTACTGGCCAACGGATATTGACTTGGATGATTGTGGCATTTCTACGCAATCTTCAGTTGATGTATACGTGCCAAGAAAGGATATTTCTTCTATTCTGTTAAGGCGTAAGCACTAAATGGATAAGTACTATCTCGGCCGGAGTTCAAACTTTGTCCATCTGTTCTGTGACTGAGAATTGGAACTTTGCAACTGTACTTTTCAATAGATAAATGGAAGTTAAAAGAACACACCTATTGGAAATCATCCAATAGAAACGATGGCGATTCCTCTTCGAAAATATCTAAAGATAAGTGATGTTTTATTTCTTAGGCGTTCTTAAAAGATATGCATGATGGCTGGTACATTAATAGAGTACAAAAGAATCCTTAGAAAAACTATGTAAATAAGAATCGATTTGCATCCGTTAAAACTGACGCTCAAACACTAGTTCACGTTTTTACATGAATGATTCAAATATCAATCAATCTATCTATCCATCTATCTATCTATCTATCTATCTTTGTCTTTCTCCAACTGTTTACTAACTTCCGTCTGATTGTCTCTCTTCTTTAACTAGTTCTCTCTCCATCTTTCTTTCTTTTCTCTCTCTCTCTCTCTCTCTTGATCTCTTGATCTCTTTCTTTAACTATATATATATATGTACGTGTTTGGGGGTTGGAAAATGCATCAATCATTAAAATGGCTTGTTTTGATCCACACAAACCTTACATTTATTAAAAAACGTGTCTGCTGGTTAGAAAGATGGAATAGTCTATCAATTCGTTTCTCACACTTTAATAAAATTGGATTTGGGAATCGGCTGATTCGATGAATTTCTGTTTTTTTTGAAGATGAGCTTTTCATCTTCCCCAAGTTTGGAAATATTTCCATTTGTTTTTCATTCCTTAAACTTTCTCTCACGAAATCAACCACCAACACTAGAGTGAAATCGTGCATCCCTTAATTGATAAATTGCCTAATCAGTTGAATGTTTCTGTGAAGTACAAACGAAAACATTTCGATAAATTGTTCATTACTGTGATACTATGAGCTGTTAAAAATTCGAATAGTGATGAGCTGGACATGTTGCTAAAATGTCAGAAAACTGTTGGACATCAATCACGTAATGGATCAAAAGATCATGTATGGAATTGTGACAGTCAGAAAGTAAGGTGACGTGACGAATTAGACAAATTCAGGAATTATTTGCCCCGTGGTGTCCACGTTAGAGAGCTCTTGCAATCATTAGAAAAAGTCCATATCCGACGACGGACACTAGGAGGCTGCTGCTGCTGCTGATGATGATGATGATGATGATGATGATGATGACTAATACATGGACTACATAATATATCATATGCTTTCCTTCCCACAAGCAACAGACAGCATTAATGGCTACACAATATATATATATATATATATATATATATATATATATATATATATATATATATATATATATATATATTTTCCAGGAAGCTTCACAGCTTCAAACAACAAATATTTAAATTTTTCCATCCAATCATTCCCATATTTCCATCAATGCAATTTATGAGTTCTTCAAGAACGTTTTCTCCCTATACTTTTTTGGTGTTATAGAATGGTTAGAATCCCTTGTTGGAATCATAAGTTTTTTTTTACTGCGTAACTATTCCAGAGGTTTCAAATACAAAACAGTTATATTAACATGGCGCCCCATTAGTACATATTTATATATATATTTATATATATATATATATATATATATATATATATATATATATATATATATATATATATATATATATATATATTGTTTGGAACTGTTATTAGCTCTGTTTGCATCCCAATTCATTTTTTCTGTCTTGAAGAAAGTTTCATCCAAATGATCAATGAAGGAGTGTTGCAAGAGAGATAACTAAGATATCACGCTAAAATTGTTTTAGAAAAAAAAAAATTTTCATCATTTGTCTGTATTACTGTACTTGCCTACTTGGACGTATATACGACTGGCTAATATTTTTAATTGTGTAAACACTGCATTGCAGACAGAATAAAATGTCAAACAATCCATCAAACGGAGTAGTCAGAATATAAATGTGGGTGTCTCCATAAATAATCTCTACTCTCACAATGTATGTTTTTTTTGCTTTTTTTATATGTACACCCTCACAAAGATGTACGGGAAAGCATACAGACTCACACAGAGCAAAAAAAGCAGATATACACATTTGAGGCACCAAAATTATTTGTATTTTAAAGTTGTTAATACACACGCTTATGCAACGTTTTGTGCTCCTCAGTAAGAGTTTAGTCTGAAAAATACATTCTAATAATTGCATCCAATATTTTTTTCTATCATTGTCCATAGTTTTATTTTTCTTTTTCTTTGTTTATTTCCTTGATTTTCTCATTTGTTTTCTTTTTTACTGTGAAAGGATTTGTTGATTCGGAGAATTCAGTCTAATGATCAAGAATATTTGCAACTGTTCCATTGAATTTAGCAATTCTTTTTTCAATGCATATATATTGATGATTATATTCTGTAAATATGTGTATATATATATGAGTATATATATATATATATATATATATATATATATATGTGTGTGTATATGTGTATATATATATATATATATATATATATGTGTGTGTGTGTGTGTATGTATATATGCATATGTACAGAGAGAGATGGAACTGTGTCATGCACAGATCAATGTAATTGAAATATTAAAAACTTTGTTGAACTTTGTATTACTGACGTGAATTTATCCTTGATTTGCATTTATATCATTTCCAAGAATTTGTGGCCATGCCGTACGCTATCAGACTTCACAATTATTTTTAAGCCTATCATCCTTTGACGGGGGAAGTATTCCCCACGATACCTGAATATATAAATACTCGTCCCTGTGTTGAACGTTTGGAAGGGGAAAATACCTCATAATCAGTGGCAAATGAATCTATGTATATGTATCAAGTAAAAGCAGACGAGTGATACGCATGATATTCCTATTTGTATGTATCGATGATGTGCAGGAAATTCCTACGAATGAATATCAAACTGACAACAAAGTAAATTGAATATTCTTACATTTTGTTACTAAAAAGAAGAATGAGTGTAGTGCATTGATCAAACCTATATCAATCATCGAATCACCCTTACACGCAGGCTCTTATCATACCTACTGTTTTAACGATACCCTCATACTTAAGCAGTAATCTGGGAATGCGCTTATATTACCGATGTCTCTATTCACAGCACAGTTGATTGCACGATAATATATATATATATATATATATATATATATATATATATATATATATATATAAATATATATATATATATATATATATATATATATATATATTTATATATATATATATATATATATATATATATATAAATATATATATATATATATATATATATTTATATATATATATATATATATATATATATATATAAATATATATATATATATATATATATAAATATATATATATATATATATATATATATATATATATATATATATATATATATATATATATATATATATATATATATATATATGTATTGTTCCCTGTGTGTCTCGTATGGAACTTCAGCAAAGGAAGAATGTATGATCTTTTTGATGATTTAATATATATCAGTAGGTATGGATGAGGGGAAATTGTATAACTTGAGAGTGGCTTATTCTCCTAATATGTTGGGCCTCACTGCTCTATCGAATTTTGGTAGTTTTGAATTGGACAATACTGAGGTTTTCGTTTGAATCAATTGGCATCTTTTACACAAGAAAAGTGAGAAAAAAAAAACAACGCCAAGTATTTGGAACGGAGAGGAAATTTTAATGCTCTTTGCCTTTTTAAGATATTTCCAAATAATGGTAGTGCATCACCTCTATTAATCAAAACTATCGTCATAATTTTCAAACAAGGATATGTGCAGCTTTGCCTGAGGTTTCAACTTCTTGTTCATATCCAACCATTCCAGAGATATTCTTTCGTTTTCAGTGATAATTTAGTCAAAAGTTGAACAAAAATCTAAGATTTATTCGCTTTTCTTTCAATCAGATGGGTGATTTTTTCTTCCAAGTCGCTAATAAAACAATGTGAAGAATTCAAAATGATACATATAAATTCATTCTGAAAATATCGATCGTTCCCTAGATAGTTCTTTATGGTCATTTTCTTTTATCGAATGGTGATATGGCTATATATGGTATATGTCATAAGTATTCGGACGAACAGACATTTTCTTCAAATCACTTGGGTCTCTCAAGAACATTACACGAGGAGAACAATTTTGTTTGTTATCAACATAAGGCTTGTATTCTATTATGCATCATAATTCCGAAGGGTATATTCCGAAAGAATGTCTCCAGGAAAATTTAGTGCATTGATGAGATCAGAAGAACAAATATCAAAGTCAATGTCATTTATTTTCTCTCATTTCTTCCAAATGTTGTTTTTTTTTACAGTGAATGTCATGAACTGTGAGGCACAATGGCCCTCAGCCACGTGAAAATGTCATGTAAAGATTCCATATAATGCACAATGCAGAGACTCTATTATTCTTTAGTTGAATGAAGGGTCTACAACAAGCAATTAAATGTTTTCAATGTCTGATCCAGCAGTCGTTGGAACTGATCCCTCTGAATTGTCCAAACGCAGTTGTCAGATATGGGACACTTGGATTGTGAAATGGATGCTGTCATGGGTTTTTTTCCGTAGTGGTCATTTTGAAGCACCTGACAGGGCTTTTATGAAAGAAACAGTTATCGATTTTAGGGAATGACTTTTGAAAATTGCCAAAAATCATGCAGATTTAGAGGAGAGATTTATCTTTCTTCTCTTTTTTTTTCCCTAAGTAGATTGAATGATAGATGCGTGAAAACATTTGATTATCACAAAACTATTGGAAAGACGAACCCATCGTCAGAGAAATCAATGAAGTTTTCAGTGTATTTATTGATCAATTTCATGTTTACCAAATAAGTGTTCAAGGTGTCTGCTGAACTACCACAAAATAGGCACAGAGTATAAGCCATTAGCTGAGCTTCTCATTACAAGGCAGCTGCAACCATCAATTGCTATCAGTCTATCAAAGCACTGGGCGTTGCCAGTTCGAGTCACATGAGTTACTCTATATTGACCTCCGCTAACATATAATGGAGGGTGCGTCAGTCACGCCACGTGCATTTCTCCCTCATAGAATAAAGTTTCGTTGGGAGCAGAAGTTTAATTTCCAAAGTGATGGCAATATTCTCAACAGTTTATCGCCATATTGAACATTTTTCATTTGTAGTGTGCTCTAAATGTATATGTATATCTGCTTTAGTTTCTGATAAGGAACAGACCACATAAGTGCATCGAGTGCGTTGGTATCTCTCTATCGTAGGTCATGTGATGCACTGCAAGATTATTTTCAATTAATTAGTTTCATGATATCCTTTCACTCTCTCTCGTCTGCTTCCCCCTCTTTCCTCACAGTTTATTTTGTTTTATTTTCCTCATTCCTTCACAACTGACTTCTTCTTCTTCTTCTTCTTCTTCTTCTTCTTCTTCTTCTTCTTCTTCTTCTTCTTCTTCTTCTTCTTCTTCTTCTTCTTCTTCTTCTTCTTCTACATTGCCATAGAAAAGAATGATTCTTTTCAATTTTTTCTCCGATTTCCAGCCTTCTCTCACGATCATTTCATCCTCACCCCTAATTATTCATATTCTCACTTCCCAAGGATACGTTCCATTTCGATAAGTTGATAATAAGTTTACCCACGAACCCACTGGAAATTCATACGTTTGTGAAAACACGAGGTAGGCTGTGTGCATTTGTTACTCAGTTCCGATCAGAGGTCAGTAGGTATATATATATATATATATATATATATATATATATATATATATATATATATATATATATATATATATATATATATATCAGGTGTGTAAACAAGGGAAGCCAAACTTCTTAGTTATTGTTTTGAGATACAATAGTTCTTAACCAACTTCCTATACGTCTTCAGAAGACCAAATTGTATCTGTTTTCAATCATTACTTTCCACCGTCTCATTGAAGGGGTTAAATTCAGGTCAGTTGTAGATTAATCTTGTTTTTCATTCAAATTCCATGTATGTCATAAAATTCAATTGTTTGATAAGGAGGGGATTAATGCTGGAACACATTACTAGGGTGAAACGTGTGTATCCACGGGAATGTTGTTTCTTCGTGTTAGATTGCATTTTTGTGAAACAAGTTATAATATAAAAATGTATGAAAGGTTGGAGCATTGATCGATGTTATAGAGAGGGATAAATCTGTTAAGGCGTCTAAATTTTCTACAGGATCAACTTTGGGATTTAAAAAAATATTTGGAAATAAATGCTGGTTTTAAAGTACTGATGAAATATTTCCCTTTTTTTTTGCATCATTGTCAGTGATCATTTCATTGGAAGGGTGAACTGTAAATGTTGGTCCTCTAAAATAAATTGCATTGATTTAAGTGTGAAATTACTATCGATTCCATTCAGGTATTTCATTCCAATATTTATTAAGTCAGAATTCTAGTGCTCGTAGTCACAGTTTGTAGCCGCTGTTTGAGCATAGGGACTCTACATCAAACAAACCTGGGACAATATTGTTTCAGTTGCTTTTGAGAGTGTCCCTTAAAAATATGTAGTCTCTTTTTGAAAGTTCGGTTTTGTTAAAGGTTATGATGTGATGTCCACGGAATTGTACAGTCTGCTTGTTAAATATGATGGTTCTGCTATCATCAAACGCAGTTACAAACATCTGATACTTGGTAAGCTAACATGTAATGTCAATGACTTTTCATTGGATATGGTGATTTCTTTGCTCTTGTCAACACTCGGAAATCCTTGGAAATGGGTTTAATTTCCTCCAAAACTATTATATCTCAAAATCATTGCAAAAAGTTGGCTCTTCCTTATGTGCTATAATAGTAAGTAAAACATCAGGGAAACTTTAAACCTGATGATTGTAGAATACTTTTCTTTTCTCTCTCAAAAGTAGATGGGCTAGTTATTCTCAGTACTCAGAGAAAACAACCGACGTTTGCTGAAGAGTATGACAGACAAAGAATGTTTAACTACATTGGATGGATGTCGTTGTTTTTATTTTTCTCCATATGAAAAGCTTTACATACAGTGTTATATATTAAGTACCGTGGCTAACGATCTGCCACGAATAAAATAATTTTCATTCGTTTTCTGTTTGTTTTTGTTGACAAACTGAATCCACACATCTAATATATATATATATATATATATATATATATATATATATATATATATATATATATATATATATATATATATATATATATATAAGTGTGCGTGTGTGAGAGTAAATCTTTGTGTGCGCATTGGAAATGTCCATCAAATGTATAACAAATGAGGAAAACCTAATTAGCCACACGTTGGTGTTGACTCCTGTTTGGTCCTCTCCAAATATCTCGACATCTGTTTTTCTCACTCACTGACTATCATCAGTCGATCTATAAAACTGAGTTATATAATCCAGTTACTCATGCGACTACTGTGTGATACCTAAAGCTTGGTTATTTAACTTTTGAGGTTGAATAATACTAGTGGAACCCATATTGGGCAAATTAGATTGGGAATGAAGTTAGCAAGCTTGTAGATTCTTTCTGCACGGGCATTGAGTTCCTCTCATAATAGCTGTGAAGATACAAGAGGTTGCACTAACTGTTCTTGAGATATCCAAAATGGAAATGAAAGAATCATAGAAAGGCATGGGAGACGTGAAAGAACAGATGTATGAAGTCAGTTGAATTTTCTGAAAAACTAATTTGATTATGACTCGAAGGAAATGAACAGACTCTATGAGCGCCCAGGGCAGAAACAGGAAAATAAGAATATGTTTATTGATTTATGACTTGCGTATATATGTGTAGAGATATGGTAATTGTTGAATGTACTCGGTACAATCACAGACGTTTAACGCACTTTCAAATTATGTAGAAGAATATACAAATTTCTCTGAGATTGTATTTTTTGGTTTATAGCTTCAGGAATATAGCTGAGTTGGTCGTAAACAAGAGAAAAATAATTTTGCATACTCACTGAAGTTTTTGTAAGTGATTTAACGTCGTGGTTGCGTAATTTAGCAGAAATTAAGGCGCGTTCAATGTTTTGGTTAAATTGTCAACAGAAATAAGATACTAGATTGCACAAAAAAGTACTTGTTTATTTCAAAAAATGTTGCAAAAAACGCACTTATTTACCAAATTGGGCCGTTAGAGGAGCTCCGTGGTGTCTTTAATCTTACATACATTATTGTAATTTGAACGTTCCACTACTTGAAAGTACGTCAGATATTGACAGGCTGCTGATAAATACGGATGACTTAAATATGTAAATATAGCAGGTATTGTACAAGGTACCAATGAAAAAGAAAGTTACCAGATAGATAAAGATACGTATCTTTCTCTAATCAATATGAAACATGCTTCTTTCGTGAGACTTTATATTTATCATAAGCAGACAACCATTCTTTATGATCATCAAATTTGATAAGATTTTTAATTGCCCAACCATGAATAGTTTGTTGTTAAATTTGTTAAAAGACCACGACCGAAATGTGTGTGCGTGTAATATGGTTGGGGCAAGACTGTATTTTATTAAGTTAATATAAAATAAAACAGGTCAAGTAGAACATTGAGATTTTCTTACAAAACTCATCATAGGAAGTTCTGTTAAATGGATATATGTTTGTTTGTTTTTTATTTAGATCAGCGTATTCCAGGTGGAGTTTAAAATGACCCTGAAAATCTGTAAACATTTCATTTTCAGTTGTAAATTTGAGTTTCTGATCCATTTTTCGTTTCATTTAGTATACTTCAGTATATCTCTCTGATAAGTTATCGCAATGGATCTTCTATTGATGAATAAATAGACAACAACGATGAAATAGATGGCTTCCATGATGCAGGCATTTTTATCGACACACGTTGCTTCATCAAATGTCTGTTGATAGTACGTAAACTTCAGATAACAAATCGTCAATCAAAATTAATTTCCGAGATAAACCCAGGCAAGTCATTATTTCCAATCTAATCCCTGAGAAAGGGTAAATTTGAATCATGGATTATGAATCATGTCTATCTTGTGTTAAGGAATAAATTCTGTAAAAGCTTAAAGGAAAGAAACAGTGTGAGCAATTTGCCACCTCTATTTAAGCGACATGATTTTGAACGTCAATGTAGGCAAATTGTACCAGTAAAAAGGAAAAGTTGTGATTGTATTTCAGGATTCTACAATCGAAACTTAGTTAAAATCAAGAGAGAATGTTTCATATAAATTTTTTTTGGAAGGAGATATTTATCTTTTTCTTTTCATCTGTTCATATCAATGTCAGTATCTTCTTATCTTCTGAAATTGGTTCGTATCTATATATATCCATATCTATATCTATCAAATCAATCTATCAATCAATCTATCTCTCTCTCTCTTTCTATCTCTCTCTCCCTCTCTCTCTTTCTTTCTCTCTCTCTCTATATATGTATATTGATGGATCAAAGTTGAATGGCTATGTATAGAAATGCCTATATGTATATATTTTTCCGGAAAAAGCAATTTCAAGCGGATTTGAATGACCACTGAGTGTCAAAAATCTGGTGCAATTCAATTCACACTCGCCTATCCCTCGATCAAAGTCAAAACGATGGGACGAACCCATAACTTTTTCACAATGCCTGGAGTGACCGATAAACTAGCCACAATGAGACTTTGCACCTCATGATGATGAATACATATGAGTTTATTTGTATATTACATACAATCATATTTTAAGATATGTGTCTCGAAGAAACTTATTTCAATGACAATTGAATCAACGTAGAGTTTCCTGCATGAAACACAGTTCAGCTACACCTAAACTTTCGATGATGAAGATATTGACTCAAGTGAGTAAGACTTCAAGTAGATTTACCGTTCGAACCACCCTCCTCAGTTCTCGTCACCTAATGTTCATATTGATAACACAGAATACTTTAACCCTATTGACTTCTAGCACTTTTGATGTTGCATACAAATTCTGATATGGAAGAGAATTCAACTTTTCCTCAACTTTTGATATTTACGATGTTGATATGTCGTGTCGGCTTTGCTTCGCCTCCTTTCAGATAAGACCAATCAGCGGAGCCCTATCAGCACGACACACACAATTGGGGAAACTAGTGAAAGAACGTTCCGCTGTCAAGACATAAAAAGGAGAGATTTGGGGCGAATAGAAATGTGCATCAAAGGTTCAATTGAATTACAATCTTAAAGAACGGATATCAAGCGATATTTGGTGCTTGTATCGAGAACTGAACAACGGTGACCAAATCTTCCAGACAACTTACTATCGCTTTTTAACTTAGCTGGAATCCAGCCGTGGAGTAATAAATGGTAATCTATTGATAGAGAGATCAACAAAAGGGACCAGTCTTCAGGCATAGATATTGGTAGTGGCATTAGCATATGCACCTATCACTTTCTTTCTCTCTTTCTCTCTATCACTCGGTCTTTATGTCTCTGTCTCTGTCTCTATTTGGCTCCCCGTCTCTCAGTATATATACTTATGTGATTTTTCTTCGTACCAATCAACCTCTGAATATTTTGTTGTATAAATCTCTCTTCATGGCTGTCAACTTTCATGAACAAGTTAGTCTAGCAAATATTCCTGTAATTTTCTATATATGTCTTTCACTGGAGGCCAATTGATAGATAATTACAAATTCAAATATTTTTTTCCGATAAATATCAATATTTGCTGTCTGTAATAAGAAAAATATTGAAAATAGACACTCCAAGACATAGCTATTGTTGACGAGCGGATACAAACAACCCATCATTCACGCCTACCAGTAATCAGTAATCCTTATGACGTTCTCTCTCTCTCTCTCACACACACACACATGTACACACACACACACACACACACATATGTATATATATATATATATATATGTGTGTGTGTGTGTGTGATGTATCTACATGCTAGTACATCATTGGTTGTGTGTCATTCTTTATGAGCGGATTCTTGTATTTTCCTTATACAATGCTTTCCATCTTGTGGGTATTTATGATTGTCGAAAGAACTTCCTTGAAGACGTAATAAAAGGTATATGACATAAGTTCTTCAGAATTAATAGCAGAAAGAGACGCTGTTTGTCTGAAGAAAAAACAATCTTTATACAAATTGTCAACAATGAGAATATGTTCAGTCGTTTGACATGAAAGAAAACTAGCTTTCCCTTCATACAAGATCTTTCAAGAGATTTGAAAACAAACCCCGTTTGTCAAAGAAAGAGTATGTTTATAAATTGTTGGAACAACAAACATCTCTGGAATCTTAACATCGATGGAGAAAAATACGTTTCATGCAGTAAAAACGACAGAAATAGCAGAGAAGCCATAAGTTTCTCCTTGACAGGAACTTCCTGTTTTCTCTATCATTCCACGGCAAACTTCACACGTGACTATCGGACATTGTGTCAACTCTTATTTTGCACTCTGTTTTTTTTCCATTTGGAGATTATCTTCGGTTAATAATTCAATCTGCAAATTAATTGTTTTGCCGAGAAATGATGTTTTTCCTAATCTTTTAGGCGTGGAATTATTGAATGCCTTGAGAACAAAAAGGAAAGTAAATTTATTTTGCATGCAAAAAAATCGATCTTTCGAAGTTTGGAAGAGTTCAACGCTGATTTCAAGTGAGAAAGAGAATGACTTGAAAGGTCACCTATGTTCATTGTCATTGTAGAAAACAACTCCTAATCCAAAACAATCGGTATATAGCATGACGGTCGGACCCTCTCAGTCCTGTAAAGCAGTCCAATCAAGACACTTCACGAACAGAAAACAAACTAGAAAAGGGTGCCTCTAATGTAAAGTACCTTAGATGCAGCAATCATTGCGCTCAAAAAACAGAAACAAATCAGTCATGCACATGTTGCTAAGCAAATCAATATATATATATATATCTATATATATATATCTATATATATATATATATATATATATATATATATATATATATATATATATATATATATATATATATATGGGGATGTGTGGGTGTAGGTGTGTGGGTGTGTGTGTGAGTATGTGTCCGCGTATGCATGTGTGCATTTTAACTAAAAATAAGTCTCCAGGGAAGAACAGTGACGTGACTTATCTAAATATGACATTATTGTCAATTGATAGCATAATATCTTCAACTGTATATATGTATGCATGTGTATGTCTGTGCTTGTGTGTGTGTGTCACTTGTTTCAAAAGCTTGGTAGCGTCAAAGTTATGTGAAAAATAGCACCAGCTAATCATTACGGAACCCAAATAGAATAATGATATAAAAAAAGAAACATTTAATCCAACCATCGTTCAGCCAAGATGTGCGTTGGTCCACTGCATCACGTATGACTTCTTGAAGTAAATAAAAAATGTTTATTCTGGGAAAATTTATATCGGCCGTTACCTGTGGAAACATACAGCAAACGTACACTTCCTTGTAGCCCCACCCTTACATTATGTTCAGAACAGGAGAAACGACATCAAGGACGCTTTTTTTCCTATTCAACATTATTGTACAGCTTGGAGTTATATTCGGTTTACACGAATACTATTTATGCAATGACTACGTTAATCCGCTGAATTTTAACATGTGGATCGTGTAGAGACAATGAACTCACGAGAAACTCTTGAAGTCATCTTTGATTCTCCAGAGATTATCAATTTAGCAATAAAATCTCTTTACTAAAAGGTACTATGGATCATGTCCAGTCAAATAACTCTCGAGGAACCAATCTTGCTACTCATAATTCTATGGAGAGATTATTCGATTTCATATTGGAACTGGCTGCCCAAAATCAATTTCTATTATTGTACAGAGTTTGGCTTCTTGGTTATTGCAGAAAATTATTATGTTTATTACACTTGAAATTTCTCCATTTTAGCATCATAAAAAAGATCTTAAAAGAAAAAATAACTGAAATTAAGATATTTTATGATCCTATCTATTCAGAATGTAGATAAATATATACTTTGCTATCATTGAAGGGAATACAGTCTTAACAACAATGATGTCCTTCCAATTAAAAGCTTTTATTGAAGTGAGCTTTAAAAAATCTCCAAACATATGATTTGGGATGTTTACTAGTAATGTGCAAAAAGTTCACCATGCTTCCAGAGACTTAGATCCAAAGTATGAAAACTGTTCACACACACACACACAAATATGTGGCTGTTCACTCTCTCACAAACAGACTAACACAAACACACACACACATACACACACACAAATATACGTGTGTGTGTGTGTCTGTTTATGAGAGAGTGAACAGCCACAAGAGTAAACTAAAATATTTTCAAACGTATTTCCATTAAATGAAACTTGCTACATTTTCATTTGAGAACTGAAATATTTTTGTCGAATTGATTTCATTTGCTGATATATTATGAAGAATTCAAAAAATATCATTCTCGTATATGCACTATGTTTAGACAACAAAGTCACAAAATTGAATGAAGGAACCAGGCCAACAATAATGAACCCATGACATGCCTACCATTTATGTGGAATAATCTTGATTGGACAACCACTGGAGAGAATATATATATATATATATATATATATATATATATATATATATATATATATATATATATATATATATATATATATATATATATTGAAAGGAAGGATCTACTATCAGAAGAATAGTAAGGATGCAGAGGAGGAACCAAAGGAGACTTGCTTTACATGGGGCAGTTAATTTTGAAAAAAGGAAAAGAAAAAGAACATTGATGGAATGGATAGACTAAAAAATCATAGGACATGATTCAAAACAGATGGACATCGGAGGTCTCAGAATATTCAATATCAAATAACCAGCGGAGTGATCTGTAGCCAACTCGACGAAAAATGGAAACTTGACTTGACAACCATGGGGGAAAACTTGACCGATGAAAGTATGAAATGGGTAAATTTCCAGGTAGATTCTTGAATCTACTTACCACCTGTTACAACTATGATACCACGCAAAAGAATCCCGAAAAAAAACAAAAGATACCAATTCTCTAAGTTAAGGGAAAATTCATTCAAATTATCTACCTGGAAAGGTTGAACACTGAGAACAAGGGGAACCTCGAAACGTTGTTTAACGAGGTTTTGTTGGTGGGTTTTGATTTTCACCATATGAAATCTTTCCAGAAAATAAGTATTATGATGATAGTGATGTTGATAACAGTAACAATAATTGTTTTTTCTACTGAAACTATTATTCTAGTAATCCACCTCATCACGTGTGTAAAATGCCTTCGACATTGGCTTGTATATGGTCATCGACAATCACGTGATGTTATACAATCTTCATTCCCAACTAAGTTAAGATCAGGAATGGAGCAATTGTCATCGAGCTTATATGGAAAGATATTGCTCGAGGGTTCATTACTTGCTAGCCAACATATATGATTGACATCGGTTACAGAAAAAGTTGACAAATAATGATAAATGTTTAATCGGTTGAATTGGTTAAAGATTCATGGTTTGAAATTACACTGTCCATGTTTCAAAGAGCTGTACAATCAAAACGAAGAAAAGTGTACGAAGTTTAGCTGTGTATGTTTAAATTAGTTTACACGAGTCAAATACCTTGGAAACATTCGTTTATAAAATATTTCACGATCAATTATTTTGTATTCGATTCTTAAAATCTTCTAAGGGGCTACCAAGTTTCAGGCGCTTGGTGCTTGGCCCAAACAGAATGGCTGCATTCTGTCACTTTGGGAGTCTTCAAAAAATGTTCAATGCAGACGGGCAATCTATTCTTGGAGAAACAAATTTTAAATAAATCATCCTAGCTAATGTTGTGTATTATTTCCCACATCTGCAGCCTGTGCTCAAATGCACGTGAGATTTCAAAGGCAACGAGTTCCTCACTAATTGTTCAACAGGACGAACAAATAATTTTTTTTGTCATCTTTGTCGTTTTACCAAACTGAAATATATCATTGTAGAAAAGAAATGGAAAAGGAAATATAAAAGATCAGACGGGAAATGAACAAACGAAATGAGTATAAAACGCAAAATAGCAAGAAAATATTGTCTAATGAATGAGAGTAATATCATAAAAAGATAGAAAATATATATTAAATGATCGTATCCATTTATTCGTAGATTGTATATATATATATATATATATATATATATATATATATATATATAGATACACACACGCACACACACAAACATATATATATATATATATATATATATATATATATATATATATATATAGATACACACACGCACACACACAAACATATATATATATATATATATATATATATATATATATATATATATATATATATATATACACACACACACGAATTCCAAACAAACAATAAAAGCTGCCGATAGAGGTAAAAGAAATGTAATCAATTGATTAAAAATATTGAAAAAATCCATACAACCTTTTTTCATCAAACTTTAATTAATAACATACTTGAACTCAAATATATATATATATATATATATATATATATATATATATATATATATATATATATATATATATATATATATATATATATATATATATATATACAAATTGCCATATTTGGTAAGGCAGAATATATTATGAATTGTGGTATATCATTTAGAAATCTTTTTAAAATAATATCCTGTTGTTACATGGTTTATATACTACTGAATTCTAACAACGTAAATAGAGCAAAACAAATTCATTTTTGTGTACAGAAAAAGAAGCATAAATTCTTTAAAGTTTTTTTTTTTTTTAGCATACATGCAGTAGATTCGGGCAAAGCTTCGATATGGTTGCCAGAAACCCAAAAAGAAAGCAAAGTATCTATGATGATAAGTGTCTTGTGATTTATTATCCCAACAAAAAAAAAACAATACACAAGACTATTCGTTTAATCACCTGTAGAATCCGTTCAAACATCGAGGGATTGCATATCTTATATACTCCCAATTACGTGTATGGTATAAGCTGAGAAACTTCTTACAAGATTGTTGGATATATAAGTGAGTAAATCAGACGATGTCTCGTGAGATACTATGGACCCATCATGATCGTACAGTCTGTTTCCAGTGTAAAACGTAACCAAACGTTGACGTGTGAAAATGTGTGAAAAAGAGCAAACAATGGTGTCACGTCTGCGATGAAGATCCAGACAAAAATGTTTTTTTTCAAAAAGTCAAGTCGAAAAAAAGGAAGCATTGATTTATCATGGAATGAGGTTCAGTGGACAAGTTGACAGAACATAATGAATGTGTAGTAAGTTCGACCCCCATTCCCTGCCATACGTTTCAAAGTCAGACTGAATTAGGCATGATGACTGGGAATGTCTTAAACATAAATCCATCGATTGCCTCTCCCATCTACTCCCTGCCTCAGTCTCTCTTTATATCAAAATGATTGACAGTGTTCCCACCTCAGTGTCAATGTTATCCCAAGATTAGTTTAACCCTTACTTACAGTACTGAATATGAGGAAAACGTAAGAAGTTTCACCAATCTCTAAAAAGGGAGAAGACTGATCTACCTAGAAAAACCTGCATTCAAAATCCAGCTGATTTCATTTTACTTCTCCAATATATCGATGAACCATCTTAATTGGTCTTTCTATCAATGTAATTACAGCATACACCCACAAACACACATGCAACCCTTTTTTCTTGCCTTTTGGGCATGATCAAAGTGTAATATCTGTACTGACACTTGCCTGACGAATGGGCCAGACAGGATGTGTGTCAAAGACCAAGTGCAACGGTACAATGCGTTAGCCAATGCGGTTTTACAGAGCCTGTGCATTGCGGAGCGCATTAGATTCTCTATTACTCGGCCCAACTGCAGGGAATTTGGCACCCTGAGGCAGCGCTTTATTTTTTGCACTTACAACTTGTGCTTGACGCTTTCGTGGCGGCAGTTGCTTTGGAGGCTTAGCAAACCGAAGCTGCGTCGGTCCGAGCTATTTTTCCAGGGTGGCACCAATTTTCCCTACGTAAGGCCCCAACCTTGTGTTACATTTTACTCTGGTGGGAGAGTAAACAAGTACTGCACACACACGCACACGCACACACAACACCCACCACACAAACACACACACACACACACACACATATATATATATATATATATATATATATATATATATATATTCAACTCAGGTTATCATCTGGAATTCTGAAAACGGAAAACTTTCTGCTTTGGTCAATTTGTTTGCTTGATAGGTAGTTTTGGGGTAAATCGAGCATGGAATGCCACATGATACATTGTCGGAGTACATTGTTAGAATGTGGCTTCATTTTGTTCCAACCATACATAAACAATCTATTGATCATTTAAACTAATGAAAGAATTGATGTAGACAAGTTGGTATACAACGTGGAAATATTACCAGATCAGGATAGTGGTAATATTGTCAAACTCTTCCGTTGGATATGTTGGTAGGGAATCAAATTACTTGTGATTTGTATTCTTCAAGATGATATTATAAGTTGGTTTTGGTTTTTGCTTCAAACTGATGCAACTGATTTGATATCCACATGAGCTGAAACTCAATAGAAGTGACGTGAACATTGAGTCACATCTATTGTTATAATCATTGGTCCTTTATGTCATGTGAGTAAGCCCTGTTCCAAAAGATAAATGACATGTAGTATAAAATGGTGATTTATTATATACAATACCCAATGTGAAATAGTGGAGTATTTTCACGAAATAAGTTAATATATCAAAGTTATCACCAAAAACGTGTTGGTGTTTGATCAATACTACCGAGGAGTAACATTGATATAACTGTTTGGTTTTTAAAATCCCCTAAATAGTTTCATGGTGGACAACTGATGATCCAAACAATTGAACATTTGAATATCGTACCATGATATCAGAGTATTTAAGAAAAACAAAAACCCATACAGAAAAAAATTGCATATGTATATATATATATATATATATATATATATATATATATATATATATGTGTGTGTGTGCGTGTGTGTGTTTGTGATGCAAATATGAGGAGAACCAACAAACAAGAAATATGCAAAAAATGATGGAGCATCATAATATTTTTTAATTGAATAGCATTGCATGTATCGAATTTCAATTTATAATAGTTGATAGTATTCATACATATGTACATATATATATATATATATATATATATATATATATATATATATATATATATATATATATATATATATATATATATCGTTCAAAAACTGTTGCTAACTTACTTTGTAAAGGATCGATTATCCATGAGCTAGTTGAACAACCGTTACCCGTTAAGGATTGTCTTTTTTAAGCTCTCCAAAGAGTCACCCCCGAAATTTTGTGCCAAAATATTAATAGACGGCCCTTTAGTTTTTTAAAGTGTCAGAATTGAGGTTCTGTAGAGCAAACACCTTCGTCTTATACTTCCCATAGGTGCTCACTGGTATTTCTGGAATTTGATAGCCAGAGTTATGCCTCGACGTCTCGTTTATGCCTATGAAGCTATTTCCATACAAATATGTGTCGTGTGACGGGTTCCATTGTCTTACTGAAAGATGCTAATGACATGTAGGAGTGTACTAATATTTTTTATAGGTAGTAAACTAGATGGATTGAATGGTTCCAAATAGAACGTTGTCTAAACAACCATACATCTCCCATATATATGGTGCTGTCTCTTAGAGTATGGTGCCGATTATGTACTCTGCTGTTCACGCTATCCAGGAAAAATACAGTGTCATCTTATCAGACGATATTCATATGATTTGAATTCCAGTTTCGACGCTTGTGTTCCCATAGAACATGCTTCTTTCGATCCATATTGCTTTCTCTGTCTCCTCCTTTACTCCTTGTTTCACTTAGATTAAGAGTTGTGCCATGATAACGTTATGTTGTTACATAGTTTGTTGGGAAGCGTATACTTACATTCTGCATCGAGATGTCTAAACAAAGCAACTGATTTCAATGAATCAATCTTTGATAGTAAATCACTTAATGATTTAAATAGAGAGTGAAATGAGATTTCATGAGTCATTAATCCCCTTTTAGGATTATTATGAATATAGGAAAGTGGTGATTGCAGTTATTACTAATCCCACTGATGAATCATCTATAATTACATGTTGACTGCAGAAATCTGAAATGCATTCGTCTTTCGCGGACCGTGCATTTCAGCTGGAACAACATCTTTGACGTTTTTAAAGAAACTTAATGAAAAATCCTTCGTAATACAAATGTCAAATTGTGAAGGAAAGGGGATTGAATCCTTATTTTGCCTAAATCATACACAAAGAGAGTGCTTTCTAGCCTTGGAATTCAGGAGTCAACTCAAACAATGACTTAAAAAGGCATAGAAAAAGATAAAATCTTTTCACAAACTGAACTACTCGCATGTATAAGAAAGGATAAAGATCAACTTTGCCAAATTTCAGTGATTGATGAGGAGTCAAGGCATTTGTGGATTTAGCAAGCATTGACTAAAACATTTGATATGATTTTCGATACAATAGATAGATCTTTAAACTTATCTATGATAGGGATTTTCTTTTATTCATCTAATGGATTCAAAAGTTTCCAGCAACAAGGTCACCTGTATTCAGTCTATCGTTTTGGGGAATGAGCACCAGAAACTTATGCAAAATACTGGTGATTAAAAATATTTATACAATGTAAGAAAAGTCTCGGTCTTTTTTTTTTTTCAACAAGAACTACCAGACGGCTAACTAAAAAGAAATTGAATGATTCACTAAATCAAAACTTTCGATCATGTCTTTGGTATTGACATAGACCTAAGCACATAACATAAATATCTCGTGACACAATGTTTACATCCAGCAGTTGAGTTGGAGGCTATTCTTTTTACCCTAATAGTGGAATTCCGCCCCTTCCTTCTCACCAATATTCATTACAAGACTACAGATACCATTTCTGCTATTGTCATCTATTTTATTGTTTTTATGATTTAGCTTAAGTATTATTCTTCATTAGTGTATTGCCTGATATTCTGAGATTAAGCATTCAATGACTCCGACGCTGATATTTTAGCTTCACTTATAGATCTTTTTTTTTTTGATAATTGAATTTTCTTCAAGTTTATCTGTAAAAATGAATCTGATAAAAAAAACGAACGGTATATCTAAGACGCAGGCAATCAGTTCGAAGATTTCCCAAAAGTTAAACCACGGGAGTGAGGTAAACAGTCAGACAAACAGGGAATTGAAATTCTTCGACACCGGAAAGGATCACTATCGACCAACTCAAGAAAGAAATAAAATCATCACTAAAAAAGTAATGACTCTATTCAACTCATACCAAAAAGAGAGTCAAGTCTCAACATATGGGAATTCTGCAATCATAATTTTTTATATAAAGTAAAAAAGCCGAAAGACCTCATCAACTTTGGACCAATAAGTCTACTCAACTGCATCTACAGACCTTTTGCAAAAATCATCACAAACCGAGTCACTGAAACACTAAACGAAAACCAGCCATCGGAACTCGCTAGCTCAAGACAGAGCTACTTAGCCATGAGTTTGATACAGAACTAACACTCACTGTAGCATTTATCGACCGGTCATTGAAGCTTTTTCTACAAAGTGTAGACCTGTATACTTCAAACTACTGCAACATATATACAGTCACAGCAGGTCCTCTATCTAGCTACGTAGAGGCTCGGGGTCCTTCATAGTTCAAAGAGATGAAGGGCAATCAGCCCGACCAAACTCTCCACAGCCTGCCGTGACTAATCCTTGATGAATTGAATGAAAGAAGCAACAAAGTCGATGTTTACATTGCATTCAGCTCAACAAAGGCCAGACACAAGAGTCATGTCAAAAATAAGCGCACAACTGTAAAAAATCGAAAACAAAGAGCAGAAGGAAGTCGACCATTACATTCACTTGACACAATGGACCTCTATGAAATCCTCAAAAGGATTAAAAATATCCCATTGGTCCAAAAAGGAAGGTATACAACGAATAAATCTATATAAACCTATAGTCAACTGAAGCTGAGAAATATAACTTGGCCAAGAGACTGACCCACAAACTGAAAGGTATGCATGTGCAAATGAGAGAATCATTCTAAACCTCGTGTTTAGGGGTCAAGACGACATATATATGAGTCCAATACATCATAGAATACATTAAAAGACTCAAATAGGCTGGTCATATTGCAAAAATGAGAGACAAATGATCGACATCACAATTTTCAACATGAATCACCGGAGATCACATGCACGACCGACGCCAGCAAAATACAAGATGTTGAGACAAGCTGGACAAAATTATAGAGTATTGGCTCTGAAACGCCCATAATAGAGATCTCAGGCAAATTCTTGGGAAGGTGTATGTCTAACGATGGACGTTGAAATAGTGGCGATGACACATAAATACCTGAAAGACGGTAGGTATCATACCTGTTTTTCTCTTTATTTCAAGGCCAATAGAACAGTTTTGAGCAATATGTCCGTGTACAATAACAATTTTTTCCTCGGTACATTACTCTCATTTTGGAATGGTGCTTTCATTTCTCTTGATAGATTTTTTTTTATTTTCATTCCGATGCCAGATTTTCATGGACATAAACTCCACGAATTAATGACTTGGAAAAAAAAGAGATTTCAATAGCCACTATGTTCATGAAACGTAACATCTCTCATGTTTCAACATTACCTTTTTTTTCAATATTGGATTTCATGCAACAAGAACCTGAAACACTTGAAAAATAACAAACTGCAATCGGATATACCAATCAACATTACCAAAAGAAAGAAGAAAATGATTCAATAATATATTCTGTTGCCGAAAAATGAACAAATTAGAAATGGACAGCATTGGCCAAACTTATACAATTCCCTTGACTCTGAAATGAAGAAAAAAGTCAGGTGTACTCTTCGTTGCTTTGAATAGGTTTGCACATTTATATCCACCAGTGTAACATCTATCTATTTATCAATTCATGTCCGTAGAAAAAATTGTTTAATCAAAAGAATTAAAAAAAAAACTTCTTTCCTTGATCTCACAATAGGCAGACTCAGCCAGATATACTTTCATCTCGTTCGAGTGAAAAGAAGATATCTATGCTGAGAAAGATTGCCTTGAGAGGTGATGCCTTCCGGAGAAATATCAAAAAAGGCACAATGATCAAAAAAGACTCGACTGGACATATCTTCAGTCCGTGTGATATTCATGGCCAGCAAGATTTCTTGAAGATATGATACATTCAGGGGAAATATGAAAAAATGCTCAATATTAATCAGGGTCGATTAGACACATCTTCTTTTTCGGTCCAAAACAAAAGAGAACTTTACTTAAGAAGATTGCAAGACACCTATTTTGATCTTCATCGATTCTGAGGAAGATTTTTATTGCCAGTCTTTTCAGAAATGATTCATTCAGAAGAATTATCATGAATATACAATGAGTGAATGAATCAGCCATTCACATCGTTTTATTTCATCCAATTCCAAAGAAATACATGATCTGCAAGTATCTCTGGAGACATGTTACGTTCGGAAGAGTTATCAAAAACGCAGTCATGAAAGGACTCAGCCGCACATAAACTTTCATGTCATCTGATTCAAAACAGGATATCTATGGTCAGCTAGATTCCCAAACGGCAGAACACGTTTGGAAAAATGTCAAAAGATGAAGAATACTAAAAAAACTCACCCAGACACATACTTTAATTCAATCTTTTGACCAGCCAGATTTCTTATAGACGTGATACATTCGGGAGAGATAAAGAAAAACAAAAAAACTGTACAATACTAAAAAGATCTGGCTGGACACATTCTTTGGTCGCGTCGAATTCAACAGAAAATATTCTGAGCCAGTGAAATTCCCTGAAGACGAGATTTTTTCGGCTCAAATCCATTTTGCAGGTTGCAGTTTGTAATCATCCGTTAGGGATGAAATATTGAGCAGAAATATATTAGCATACAAATTAAGAATTGACTTGGATGCAAAACAAAAAGAGCAGAAAAAGAAGATTAAGTTAGGAGGAGGTCAGAGAGGAAGACCAATGCAAACCTTTTAATCCAATTTAATTTTCCCAAATGAAGGAAAGAATAAAGTTTTGGAAGATAATGCGAATGACACAAGGGAAAAATGAAAACAATAAATCTGGAAAGGATTATTTGAAATAAAAAAAGACGAATTAACTAAGCACTTCAAGGTAAGAACAGCGGTTGAAGAAAGGAATACGAGACTAACAAAGTAATCAGGAATAACAGAAGGAAGAAGGAAGAAAGAATGGGAGGTAACTCCACAAAATCCAAGCCCCTTCATTATTGACTATTGTCTCCTTTATATGTCCATGATAAAAAATTTTTCCTCCATTTACTATATGATAAGATCAAATATTTTTTATTCACTATCCGACAAAAAAAATATTGGTACACATTGAAAAGTAATGAAGATAATGTTTGAACAAAATGCATAAATACATCAATATGGGACATCAGACAAATTTCCTTGATCGACCCCCTAATCCTTACTTACACCAAGACTCACCCCTACACATAATGCCAATGAAATTCATTAGGAACTTTCGTGTGATATTTATGCAGATGAAAAAAAAAAGTAAATTCACGCGTTTTCTAACTTCGTTGAAATAGGCGAATAAATGAAGAAAACAATGCAAAGAGTGTAATCTGAATCAAATTGTGATAAATTGGAATAACGGTAGCGAAAAAGCAAAAAGAAGACTGGCAACTATGCAACATAGAGGGTAATGTAAAAACAAGGAATTTTTTTATAATGTTTCTAGCAGTTAACAGCAGGCAATGGATAACTTTTTTGTTTTCATCATGCAATTTATATAACGCAAATATTTGTGCCTTTCATTAAGAACATTCAACATCAAATATAATTGTATAATCCTTCATTCGTAAATCATATAATATTTCTCAATCAGACCAGGTTCTAAACATTCTTCCCTGACTCAAATGAACTCTCACACACACACAAACACACTCACAAACATACACACACATACACACACACACATGCATGCACAAACATAGATATTCATCAAACTTTTCTAGCTCATTGAAGTTGATTCTGTATCAAGCAGCAAGGTCTATCATAATTTTTATGAACGATAGATTAATCTACTCTTGTTTTGGAATACACACATGCACATACATACAAACACACACACAAACACACCAATATATATAATAATATACATACATACATACATACATACATACATATAAAAAATAATGAGTTATTTTTAATATAAGATAGTGCTTTTACTTTTGTGCCCATTTTTTCCAAAATTTTGTAAATTTTATGATATAAATCTTTCTCTTGGAATATTTTTTACCTTCCAACCGACATTTTTCCATCTCGATGTGCAGAATTTAGTAAAAGTCCATGGTTTCATTACTGATAAATGGCAAACATTTATTATTCTTATTCTTATTCTTGTTCTTGTTCTTGTTCTTGTTCTTTTTCATATTCTCATTCTTATTATTGTTCTTATTCTTATTCTTATTCTTGTTCTTCTTGTTCTTCTTCTTCTTCTACTTCTTCTTCTACTTCTTCTTCTCTTTCTTCTTCTTCTTCTTTTTCTTCTTCTTCTTCTTTTTCTTTTTCTTCTTCTTCTAGTTGAAATTTTTTTGGTTTGTAGTAGGTGTGGCGCTCTTAAGTTTAATCACCACAGTTAGGTGATGTATCATCTATAATTTTATTATCATCGGTAATATCATAATACAAGTAAAAAGAAAAAGTAATAGTGAATGGTCTTATCTAGGGAGAAAAAAATGATCTTTGTATTTGCGTTATATCAGACGATCATCTTTCTAATTCTCAGAATTTGAAAAGAGAATAAAAGCTTTTTGTTTTATTCTGCTAAAAACAGCGATAAGAGTATGAAAACTACTTTTCATTATCATTGATCGAAGTAAAGTTATTTAAGTTAAGAGAAAGAAACTGTTCTCCCTCCATTATTCATATGAATATAATATTGCTTTGCTACAGCAGTTACCTAAAAAGAAATTTAAAAAATGAATTCCTTTCCAGTGTCGCCATTTGATTTAAATAGTCTCAATGTATTTCAAACACTTTTACAAGAACAGGTTGTGGGTTTTATTCAAATCTGCAGCTTTTATATGATTGAACATGAGTAGTTTGCACTTTACAAAAAAAAATATTATCATCGTCATGAACATCATCATCACCATCATCATTATCATCATCACTGTCATTATTTTTTCTTCATTCAATACTTTTTTTTTTAAATTCCTTCATGGATGAAAATTTCCATATTAAATGGTGGCAAGTCGTTCAAACATGAAATTGCATCGGGTCTCCTCATATCACCATGTCCATTATCAGAATGTACAAAGTCATGGCAACGTAGGACTGAACAGTGACATTCTTAGTCCAAATCATTCATTTTCGTTTTTTAGTGATTGGGAATAGTTTCAGGTTCTTCATGTCTTGAGAGTCTAATCCTAATTTTCATGTCTAATTGCTATTCAAGTATCTGACAAAGCGCCCGTTTCCTTCCAATTAACGCTATCTTTCATTTTCCTTATGTTTTGTACTGACACACTATCATCTACAATCTGCAAGCTTCTCCGTTCTTTGCCAATGAACATCAGATTTGGACTTTTCGATTCTGTGGTATTGGTTGGCTCTGATCTCAAAGAACACATCAATCATTTTATTCCATGAGAGCTTTTGTTTTATGATCCTGCCATCCCTTAACAAGATATATTACGAGCTGTTTGACTAAATTCTCAGTGTGTAAAAGTCCTTAATATGTCGTGCCCATTTTGCTTTTTTTTCTTTGGTTAGCTTCTTGTTCTTATTCTTGTTCTTTTTCGTCTTTTTCTTCTTGTTATTGTTGTTGTTGTTGTTGTTGTTGTAGTTGTTGTTTTTGTCGCTGTTGTTGTTGATCTTATTATTATTATTATCATTATTATTATTATTATCATTATTATTATTATTATCAATATTATTGGTATTATTATTATGATCATCACCACATCATCAATAATAGTAATGATGATGATAATAATAATAATAATAATAATAATGATAATAATAATAATGATAATAACAATAATAATAATAATAATAATAAAAATAATAATAATAATAGCTCACCCTTCGTATAAAAGGACATCGAATTAATTCTACAAAGAAAAGTATACAACTGATGTATCCTCCCCATAGTCATATATGGAGCTAAAAATGTAACTTAATTAACAAGCTGACTCTCAAACTGCAACGAACACATGAGAGAATCATGTTCGACATCACATTTGGAAGATTACAAGGCAACACAGTATACTTAGGTAGGAACAGGATCCGGAGACATCATGGAATCCATTAAAGAACTTAAATGGCAATAGGCTGGTCATGCTGCAAGAACAGCTGGAGATCAATGGACATCATCACTCACGACATGGATCCCCAGTGGTCAAATGCAGTACTGAAGCCAGAAGAATATGAGATGATGAGATGCACAGGATGGATTGAGAAATGTTAATTCCCAAGGGTTTAAGTGTCCAACAATGGACAATGGAAGAATGATGATGATGATGATGATGATGATGATGATGATGATGATGATGATGATGATGATGATGATGATGATGATGATGATGATGATTTGTAAGCTCTGGAAAAGTTCAATAAAAGATCTAAATCTTTGTATCCCCTACAAACCTCATCACACAAACATAATCACACACACACGCACACACACAAACACTCGCAAACAAACACACTTAATATTTGTTGAGTATGATTTCGTTAATTCGTCAAAATATCCGGATTTATAGTAAGTTAAAGAAAAGCAGTCGATCATAGATTTTGGAATAAACACGGAGATAAAACAGTCGCTTTATTGAGAGTTTGACATCAATTTCCGAAGAATCTAAAACAAACTAATATTGAAATGCAAACTTCATATCCACATTCAAAATTGCCGTCCTGCCTTTCAGTATTACATGGATGAAGGGGGGAAGTGAGGAAAACCTCGGAGGGAAATAAGCTATAGGCCAATTGTGTGATATCATCGATATCGACGGTCAATAATCCTGTCCACATACATCCGCCGAAATTATGAAACCTCGTATTGTATTTTTTTTGCCCTCCAAAGCTGAGGGCAGTTGAAGTAATCGACTCTCTGATATCGTCAGTCAGTAATAACAGACTGAGAGACCCAAGACAGAACGTTGTAATCGTCGAGGCTGGAAAGAAACACAGTTATTCAGCATATTGAAATAGCCACAGGGTTGGAACAAAACTGAAAATCGAGGGACGTTCATCTTGACTTATTGGAATGGGAACAAAATATCGCAGACTAAACTATTATATAAGTTTATTTAGCCTTACAGAAGTTGTGCATAGATTTACATTCAAATTAAATCTTAAGTCTTGGTAGATTGTCTCTTATGGGATGTTTAGTGAAATTAGATTTCCTTGAGAGAACCCATAATTATAGGTCCAAGTCTGTTTAAGCTAGGCTTAGTAAATACTAATTGTCTTTTTCTTTTCAAGCGAATAATTGGGATTGTTTATTATATAGAAATTCCATTCAAGTGTTTTTCCATGATGGGTAGAGACACTTTTGTTTACAACCTCCGTTTATGTGTTAGCTTAGAATAGTTTTCTAAAATACTGATCAATTGGTGTGGGATGCTGTTTGCTCCCAAATGCAGTACCTATGTCCCTCAGATCGAGATAATGAATCATATCTAGATAATAGCCTCGTATAAAAACAGTATTATTGTCTCAATCTAGACATAAATGTGCATGTATACGAGACAAGACGTTACATTCTTAAATGCTTTAAGATTATAATGGTTCTCTTTGCTCAGAAATGTTTTCTAACATCTACCAATATAATTGTAAACTGCAGCAGGGTTTGTTTTGTATAATTTTCAGAATCATTTAGATTAATGAAAAGTCAGTTCCCAAACTCAATCCATTCTTCCTCTCCCACTTTCTCTCCATGTATATACCAGTCCCTCTCTATCCTACCCCTTTCTCTCTCTCTCTTTTTCTCTCTCTCTCTCCCTGTCTGTGCGTGTATATATATATATATATATATATATATATATATATATATATATACACACACATATATATACATATATATGCGCGTGTGTGTGCATGCACGTGTGTGTATGAATGTATCCGTGTGTGTGCGTGTGTTTGCATGCATATGTGAGAAGAGTGGATGTTATACTCAAATTAAAACGTGTGTGTGAACTTATCAACCAAAGAAAACGAGAAATAAACAACTTTTCTCCAATGTCTGTCACTCTTGCATCTGTATCATGATTTTCTTCCTTTCCCTTCTTTTTGTTAGGACATTCTTCATAGCATTGGGATACTTCTAGTCAGTTCATATAATATTAGTTTGAAAAGTACATATTGGAAAAACGTTGAGCTTCCTTCAAGTCTACGGACAATTGTCAGCTAATTCCGGATGGTCAATTGCATTTCTAAAATGATAAAAATATTGCCGCTGAATAGTAACACATAGAGTTGATATTTATGTAAGATTCCGTCCAAATGATCTAGTCTTGTAGTATGACGTGAAACCTTGTGCACTTAATTTCAGCCTCTTGGCGAAGCCTTGTGTTAGGGTAAAGGAAAGAATCAGAATATATGAAAGAATCTTTGAAGAGTGAAAAATGCAGCGTATTTTTTTTAAAAGACTTATTACGGATAGCAAACAGGAATACTCTAACCCTAGTTGTGAAATGATCACAAATCCACCATCGGTGAACATGGATATTCAGCCAATGATCCTCTGACGGATGTAACGCAAATCCCTGACGATTGAAAACCGTCCGTCTAAAAAATATTTACAAATTCTTTCAATTTCAGACAATATCATCAAGGCCAACTTGGTTCATATTGAAATATTTATAATTATGTGGGCATATATTAAATACGCTGATTTAATTGCTGCTTACTTTCACGGATGCAATATCAAAATTTATCAAAATGTATTGATTTCAGCGGGGGAGATTTGGTGATCTTTGTCTACTGTGTAACATTCAAACTAAAATTATCTCTATAGAATTTCATTCAATTATGGCTATGACGGCACAGGTGGTTGTGATTACAATTGAAAGGTTTTCAAAATACTACAGAGACAATTATTTAGAGCTTTATGAAAGTAATTTTGAATGCAAGAAAAGCTAATCAATGAATATCGTATAATTACAATGTCATCTCTAAGAAAAAGGCAGAAGTGAATATCAAAAGCAGGTGAATTATTTACATTTATTTTGCTTGACGTACAGAATTAGTTTTAATGTAATTTTTTTTTCTCAAGATTGGATAAATAATAGGTCGACCATTTCTAGCTGAATTCTCTTTTCACTCTTATCATTTTACCACTATACAATAAAAGATTAGTTATCTGGCAAAGGATCACATCACTCTCTTTTGTCCACAAACCCATGGTTCAGGTTAGACTTGTTTTTTTCTCGTAGCTTTACCCAAAGAAATTTCAAACTGTGAGCGAGTTTAAGGTGAATGTGACAAAGCAAATGATAGCCTTCCAGAAGAAAAAAACTTTAAAGATTGTTTTGAAAAGTATGAGGAAGTGCAGGGATAATTGGTAATGTGCAAAAGAGAATCCTCCAAAGAGACTAAGGCAAGTTGTCACGGAGTATTCTTGCATTGAAATTGAATAGCTCGATACTTTTCAGACATTTTACGATAACATATTCTAAAGACAATTTGTCTTTCTGGAAGCTGTATTGGTATAAATAGGTTTTTCTTTGGTTACAAAGATCGGAGATATAAAAAGAAGCTTACGTTGGAGACAGTTGTGCTGTCGTTATGCGAATAAAATATTGACAAAGGGAATATTCAGGAAAAAAAACACAAAAAACGATACTAGATAAATGAAAATTCTGTGTCTCGTTGAAATACAAAAACAGAGAACGAAAAAAAAGTCCCGACCAAAAATGGTTGTCAGACAACTTTCAAATTGTATAAAAAAAAGGCTTTTGAATGAGATTAGAAAAACTGAAGCAACTGACAATCAAATTGTAACAATATAAGATCGACGTCAACCAAAGGACGTCTTAAGGTTGAAAAGTGTTTGTAGAAGACGTTTCTAAACTGTCTATGTAATGTTTATTTCGAAACAATTCGGATGTATATAAATTTCAAGTTATGGTTTGAATGTGGTCCCGAGGAGGGATGTAAAAATTGGATGAGATATCAATGAAAGTAGATGTGTTGATAACATTAACTTTTTTTAAAAAACATGTACGTAACTGGTTGAGGCCGAATAAAATCTACCATACCTAAAAGCCATAACCTAAATTCTACGCCTCAATTTTTATGGTCTTTTAAAATATATCCATGCATATATACGTATATATTATATATATATGCATCTATGTATCACTCAACCTTCCCCCCTCTCTGTCTCTCTTTCTCTCTCCCTCTCTCTCTATATATATACATATACGTAAACATACACACACACAAATATATATATATATACATATATATATATACATATATATATATATACATATACATATATATATATATATATATATATATATATATATATATATATATATATATACACATGTGGTAATTTTCAAGCCT
>OY735220.1:17782230-17867230 GCA_963457665.1 Thysanoteuthis rhombus
CATAAACAAAATATGGATGCTTCTATTATATGATCGAAATTGGAATCACTATCTATCCATCGGCATATTCATACAATTTTTTTTTCTTTTTTCGTGTATCAGTGTGCATGTGTATTAGCATGTACATGTTTTTTTATACTGTTCTTTGTGGGGGGTTGTTTTTGTGTTGGGGTATAGTTGTGTCTCCCTTACGTACTAGGCAGGAGATAACATGAAATTGCAGATAAATAAACAGAGAACACAAGAGACCAACGAGAGAGGGGTTTTACTTTGCTTTATAATTGATGATTAAACAGCAGATTGGCCAAAGTTCAATGCAGCCTTCCATCCTGATCACCTGCAAATCTTCCCCACAAAAAATACTGAGGTAGTCGTCCAGATGCCATTCATGTTTAAATCATCACGCCCCGTCTAGGATCAGACAGGAATGATTAGTTTTCAAAGTCTCGACGATCGGGGGATTTTTTTTTTTTTTTTTGCTTTTACTTTTATTGCAAATTGGCCTTTTTTTTAACTCTATGTCGTGCATTTTTATCGTTGGCAGATGGGAATCGAGCAGAAGTATATGAGTTCTATACTGAGGAGCCGAAGGAAAACTTACTAAAAGAATATCTTTGCTATGTTATCGTCTACGGATGTACTAGTAACAGTATTTTGGTGACTGTTAAAAACAATTATCAGTAGTCCGAATGAGCATCTGTAAGAAAGTTCTATAGTGTACAATTGCACTACTGATGGTGGGAAACTAACACAACTCATTTGTGTGACGATGTTTCAATTTTATATCTACTCCACAAATTTTGATTAACGTCATTTCCGAAGTAGTCTCAAATGAATGTTGATATTCTATCTAATATCAATATTTTTCTCCGAATTGTGCGTCATTTTCTCTGGAAAGAGATAAAAATTTGAGATTATTCGACCTTTATATCACAAAAAAAGCTATGTAAACCTTCTTTTTTGCATATTGTTTAGATTTTTGTTTGTCGGTTGCGTTCGCAGACATTATAGCTGCACATAATGCTCAACCACTGCGTGTACCAAGAACGCACCTTCCCTCCTTATAGAAAGAAGAGAATAAGAGATCTGAAATTACTTCTCCATTCTGAAAGTTTTTTTTTAGTTTTCTTTTTATATCTGATTCCTTTGTTGTTATGAGGGAAAATCTAGCAACATTCTGAATCGTAATTCTTGTATGCTTCGGGTCATAAAACCGATGGAAGATTCCGACTTTATCACTGTTGTTAGTTCAATAAGTGATGACAAAGAAAAACAACAAGTTTACTTAGAACCCTATCATTTTCTTTTTCACACATGTGCGTTCATCCGTGCACCCCATTTAACAATACAAAAGTTTCCTCGCCAAAAATGAATTGAACAATGGAGATATCTAAGATGACATTTGATTTCATTTATTTATTGAAGAGTCTGTTGATTTTTTCCAAGACATCTGGGTAACACTCAATATGACATTAAGATTCACCGGTTGTGGCAAAAGTCCATTTGATATGAAAGACAATGCCTTTAATACAAAAACACAATAGACTGTTTCTTAGCCTATCTGCTGGCCACTAAAATCCTGCAACCACTGATTTATTTCCTGGTGTCCTCGGAACACAACCTGGCCAAATTATCATAATTCATCTCCATTGTCACTGGGAGCACGGAGATCCTACAGAAAATGCTCAAACACACGATACTGCTCTATTCAGACTTGTATATCTTTTTTATTCTGCTTTTATTTTTATAATGTTTGTAACTCTTCATCAACTGTTTCCATTACATAATAATAATAGTTATCCTCAGTAAAATCAAATGCAGCTCGAGGATTTTGTTGGGCACTGTTGGGTCTCTGACTGTGGTACAACATCTGGTGTATTGATTAGGTTTCATGGCCAAGGACACATTTTTTGTAATTTGGTTTGGTTTTCCTATACCGGTGCTGTGGGAAAACAAATTTGCCTGATATTTCAAAAACCTGCGCAATCAAAATTACATCAATTTCCTTGTCAAACTAACACGCAACACAACCAAACTGGTTGCATGAATGATAGCTTTTCATCACAGCATAACAATAACGCACCGTACAATCTGTCTTCCTGCATCGGTAACAGCAGATCTGCCCAAGGTGTCAATCACTAAACGAATGCTCAACATCATGGCATTTGCGAGAACAACTCCCATACAGGTTTCTCCTATTAATTTTTGAGTTTCGAACCTCCTGATTTCTGCACTCATACAAAATCCAAGTCGATATTTCGATGACAGTGTAATTCATTATCATCAAAAATTTCAGGTTTTCATAAAATCAATATTCTGTACCCATTCATATTTTCTGTTGAGCAATGTTCTCCGAGGATTTTTTTAAAACCAGATATCATCCAATGTTTAAATTCCTCTGTTTCCCAATGAAATTTATGTTGTCTTTTTTATTTACATATGTCTTTAGTCAAACTACTAATTCATTTTAGATCTAGTACCTTGTCATTTCTGTTGTCAGATTTGTTTCAGTTTCTTGAACTTTACCCCCAAATTATCAACTTTTGTAATTACGTCACTATTAACTGTAGGTGTCTTGATTCTTGAAATATCTACTCTCCTTGTTTCTTTTATGTTATCATCAAAAACTCTTCATCCAACACCCATTCTGTGTCATTAAATTCCTCACAGAAATAATCAATGATAACCTTTGAGACAAATATTTAGTTCATCATGAGAAAATTACTCGTTATTATCTACAAATTCAGAAGTTTTATCTTCAATTGCATGCTTGTCCATCGATTTGATGAATTTTCGAATCTTTTGTTCGGAAAAGAAAAATAAGATTTTTTTTCATTCGATGCAATTCTCATGTTTTCTTCATCTTTATTTTCCAATTCACTGTTTGAATATTTTTTACCTGTTCTTTATTGTCACAGGATCCTCTTCTTTCAGCTTTTACCTTCTTGCTATTAGAACTTTTCTGTTATCGATTATGATATTGATAATTTCGTCGGTGTTCTCAACTGAATCTACATAAACATATGTGTCAACCCTCTGCATACGGTTGGATAAGCCGCTCTGAGGCCGTAATTCTGCTAAGCCTTTTTCTAAATCTTGTGATAAGCCAATCTAAGTCAAGCTACAAACATACGACCGAAGCGATCTTTCCCCTTTTTTTGGTCGTGTCTAATATACTGCCGTCTATCCATGCCATCTCTTGTAATTATTGGGGGTTAGTTATTCCATTTCTTCAATAATTTTAGCGTTTTTGGTATTCCTTTTTTTTAATAATGGTAAAGACTTCATCAAATAGGTCCGTCATATCCTTTGTTGTTTTTTTTTTTACTAGAAACCGTTTTATAATTTTTTCCATCGTACACACATGACTGAACCAATTCAACACTCGAAGTAAAAAAAGAACATCTCTCCTGAGTTATTGAAATATCGAGTGAAATACTTAGAATGAAAAAAAGTGAGTTTGAAATGAGGAGTAAGTCTTCGTTGTACTAACTCACTAGTGTCCCTCCATCTCCAAGAAAAAAAAAACGAATAATTTTCTTTCATTAAGTATTTTCTCCTTTTTTTTTTATTTGTCAGTTGTTAGTGGCATCGAGCAAATGACAGTGTTTTCTTACAATGCATAAAGGGGGAACATTCAGTACATTTTATCAGAAAGTTTTATATAGTACGTTCCACTTTTCAGAATAATTTTACTTTTGGTGCATCCATAATAGAGAAGACCACCTAAGATAGAAGTATTATATGCCAAAGATACACACTTTCATGAGTAAAGTTACAGCATCCATCAATGATTCTCAATCAATCTTTACCGACTATTCATTGTTGCAATAATTGTTTTATCAGTTTTTAGGGGGTTGGGGGTTGTATTGATATAAAAGGTTCCAACCTCTCTGCTATTTAACTGAAAGTTACATAGGGGAGATGGGGATCCATGATATCACCTAGGGCATATGTCAATAGTGAATGCCAGCAACTACCAACGAGAGAAACAAACTTGATACACTGATGCATTACTCCGGGTCATTAACATTTACACATTTATTACAACGACTGCCCTTTTCTTTCCTTTTAGCAGAACATGAATAAGAGGAATAGCATCAAGACACGGCGTACTATAATTTAGAACGATTTTAATGATGCAATTAGCGAGCATTACACTTTGTTAAGTCTGTGAATGTCCATGATAAGGTAAAATATTTCCAAAATATTTTTCTCTGCTTTTCAGTAATTTACATCCATGCACGTAAGTACATACATGCAAATACACACACACACATACACACACACACATATATATATATATATATATATATATATATATATATATATATATATATATATGTATATATATACATATATATATATATGTATATATATATATATATATATATATATATATATATATATATATATATATATATATATATATATATGTATATAAGATCAAGTGCCGAATCTGACAAAGCAATCGATTTTGTCTGTGATTCAAAGACAAGGAACAAAATAGATGATTTATGATTATAATTGCACCTGTAAATTAGGTAAAAATACCTGTGTCCTTCGTTGAATTAGAAAGTTTCTTTTCTTTGCAGTGTCTGCAGGATTCTTTTTTTCTTGCTCGAGAATTTGCAAATCATATTTTAACAACTGTCTGAGTTTATATTGCAATATCAAAGAAGGGAGATGTTTTTTTTAGTCTTTATTGCATAACTTATTTGGTTAAGCTACGAAGCCAAAATCGGTTGGCATTTCTGAGATTGATTCATTTTACATGAAGACCTTTTATCCTCTCACTCCTTGTCTATCTTTATTCTTTCACCTCAGTTTCTCTCTCAGTATATGTATATACACACGCACACACACACACACACACAAACACACACACACACACACACACATATATATATATATATATATATATGTGTGTGTGTATATACACACGTATATATATACATACATACATACATACATATATAGATAGATAGATAGATAGATAGATAGATACATACATACATACATACATACATACATACATACATACATATATAGAGAGATAGAGACAGAGGCAAAAGAGAAAGATTGATTGATTTCTTTTACGTTATTCCGTACACAATTCTCTTAATACCATGATCAAAATGTTTATTCTGGTCTCATCTAACCCTTTTCCACTTTCTTTCATAATGAACCATGTTTATTCTGTCGTTCCTTCTCTCTATCTTACTTATTGTCGATTTCATAATCAACTTTTTCGTAAAATTGTAATGTCTCAGTTTTCCTGTGCTATTCATTTCGTCTCTCCCCGACAAAATAATCCCCGTCCAGCATTCAATTCCATTCCCATCACAAGAGAACTTCCAATGCCTTTATTTATAAGAGTTGCTTTCCAACCACTCCTCCTAGCCTTTCGGACAATCAGTGATTTTCTAGAGTATAACAATACTGACTTCAACGAATGGATACCTAAATAATAAAACAAAAAGGAGGGGCTAAATAAATATATTTATTTCTCATCTTCCCAACCATGTGTTAATATCAGGGTTGGCTGGTCTTGTCAGTCTTTGTAGGCAACTTAACCGGGAGGTAAGAAATTCTAAATTCAAAGTCCAGCCCATCGGTTGGGACCGTATAATTAGGGACAGTGAAGGTGAATTTGTTCCTCAAAATAAACGGTTAAGACAGCACAAGATCCAACCGGCTTAAACAGACGGTAGTGGATCATATCTATCGTTCAAGCATATTGAAAGAGGATAGAAAAAGGGAGAAAATGTAGCTAAAATACAGTCTACATCCGACAACGACACCTTTAGTATCAGTGGGAGATTGAAAAATTAAACAAAATGGAAAACCTCCATTCAAAAGACGTGTACTGAGAAATTACACAGTATACTAGAAGATGTGTCATCGGCCTTTTACAGAACTTGATTCAGGAAAAAATCCAATCCGTTTTGGTTAATTCACAGAAATCCCCGGAATATTGGTGATTCTCGTGTTTATACGACACTGCCTTATTCAGCACATTCGTCACGGATATTTCTCTGGACAAATGCTTCAGAGCATGGATGCCAAAACATTATGGTGATAACGTAAGACAGAACTTCTGTTGCGTGAATAGCGTTTACATAGATGATTAATATTTTCAGAAATATAGGCAAACAAATCAAAATTATCTTGGATGTTATGTAGCATGAAAAGTCAAACAATAAGGAGTCTAGGATAGATACAGTCACGAAAATATTTTCCCTTTCTCATAACCAGATAATAATGATAAATACCATTTTTCAAGAACTTCAAAATTAAAATACGTATTTGATGAAAGTCGATTAAATCCAACTTTCAAAGAGCTCTGAGAATTTCCCCTATAATATTTGAAAGATATCACGTAAACCTAATCGAGTTTGAGACAAAGCCAATTGAGAAACAATGAGTGGTCAAGAACATTGTGTTTCGATAATATTCCAGTAGGGAAATATTGACTGTCTCAGTATTAACTATCTTGGCTTCCATCTAATTTTGAGCAAATGTGCTTGGATGTACATTCAAGTAATGTCTGTAGTATAGATTTAAAACAAAATAGTAAATGAATACAAATCTCTAACTTCAGCCAAAAAGCGTTCAGATTGAATGTATTTCATTTTTCATCCTCTGCTTCAAAGTCGTGATCAGAGGAAAAATCAAAGACCTCAATTGATAGTTTGCTAAAATCTGAGAATGCCTGTGAAAAGACGAAAAGAAAGAAGGAAACTTATTCTCACTTCCTGAGAGTGTATATCATATAAAGGATTTAACTAAAATTATTCAAAAGTTCATGTTTCACATTCAACCTCTGATGTGAAGAGTTTTTCCAAGTTGACATTTCGATATGATTCGATTTATTAACTTGTTTATCCTTAGAAGTAAGGCACATTAATATTTGATAATTATTATGGTTAGGCTGGTGAATAGACAAAGCAAACATCGTACTCATCAGACAATGACTCGTTATACCATTTTGTTATCGCTCTACAAAAATCGCTCAGAATGCACAAAAGAACTGAGTAAGTTATATTGGAAACTAGAGAGATAATTAGAATACACAAAAAAGCCTTATACTATAAAATATGGCATTATTAAAGTTTATCCGATTAAAACATATAGAAAAGAAATTTTGTCTGCATTGAAATCTACGTCAACATAAATTTTATCATAAGATATACAATGCAATGAGCTGACTCAAAAAGGGTATAGAAGAGGCCTAGAGTGATGGGAAGTATTAGTAAGTATTAGCCAATGTGCAGGGGACTGTGAATCGGTCATGCAATGGTATATACGCAAACTTGAATTGGTTTCAAAAGGAAAAAAAATTCTAACTGTTCATGCATCCCAGGATCGTACTTATTGTAAACAAACAGAAAATAAATGTTAAATAGTGGAAGTAAAGAACTACAGTGAGAAAGGGAAAGATAGCTGAATGTTGATAAAAAATGAAGTTCTGATTAGAAGAATGAAAATAATCTAGAAAGAGGACAAAGATTGTGGGATCTATACAAATGTAAAGATTCATATGAAAAACAATTCAAGGGGGAAATGCAGTCAGGTAAAATAATGAAGATGATGTTAAATTTTGAAAGTTATACCCATCAAATTTGAAACTAGAGTAGGATTGAAACGAATCTCGTAAAGGGAATATCTAACATTAATTACATCGTTATGAGAAGATAGAGCAAGAAATGTTTAAGAAGTAAATTGTGATAAATGGGAAAGAAATGAGTAATCATGAGGATTGGTTGTATCTGCATTGTGGTTCAAATAGGTTCAATACTCTTATTGCTGACAGATGCTGGGAGTCTAAAATAGGATTTTTTAAGGAGGTCTTATTCTCTGCGACATACTTAATGGGATATGACGACAGCCTTGACTATGAGAATTTAGTCAAACTTTGACTTCTTACGAACTAAAATAAGATTAGTAATAGATTCAAGTTGAGTAATGATAACACTCTATATACTGGAAAACACAAACAAGAAGGTATAAATATGGGAACATTCCTTTTTTGGCTTCCATGAATAATTTCAATACTAACAAACTTGGTTAAGTACACAGAAGGCAAAATGTATTCGTATCTAGAATATATTCTTCTATAACCTTACTTGTTTTGGGAGAAACTTTTTTTTACCCTGATACATTTTGTTTTTTTGTCCATCGATGAATGTTAATCATACCCCGTTTCAATTTACCAGCCATCTTCTTACAGGCGGTAAAGAAAGAGAAAATTGTTTGAAAATGTTGGAATATAATGTGAGAAGAAATTTTTATTTTTTATTCCCAAACGGGAAAATAAAGCTTATAAGAAATAAAGCCAATAACAATAACGTTTTTTTTTCTTTCATTTTTCTTTCCTTGATGTCTCTCTCGTATGTTATTCTTCCTTTTCTTATTCTTATGTTTCATTTTTGCTTATATCTTTTGGTCCAATCTCAGAGGTTTTTTTTTTTCTTTCATCAATTCCAGTTCTCGGAAACCAATTGCATACATTCCAAATCTTTGTTATTTTTTTTTTTTTGCATTGTTTTTGTGTAAGTTTGTTTTCTCTGAAGGTTTGTGTTGGCATCAGATTAATCCCTTTTAAGCTTATTCGTAGCTATCTATCTATCACTTTCTACCTAACTAGGTTTCCATCATTCACTCTCAATCTAACTAGCTGTGAGTGTTTATGATAACGATGATGCGTGAGCTTCATGGCGTAGTGTCCACATAACCACCCGAAGCCGATTGAATTTGTTTTCTAAATGATCTTTACTGTTTCTCTTTTTTCTTTCCTGGGGATTGATTGATTTCAACAGCTGTTGTTTCAACTGCGGTAGGTAACGTTGTCAATATTTCGCATAGTTAACTTGTCAGTTCTATGCAACCTATATCGATTGAAATCCTAATGAATTTCGTTGTCGGTTTCCTTTTCTTGAAACCTTTTCGGCAAAACTTCTGCCTTGGGGCAGGTCGAATTGGACTAAGTGCCTTTTTTGTCATAGAAGTATGTTGCCATGAAGGAGTGTACCTTCCTCACTATCAATGAGGGAGATTACTCACGACAGACTACTTACCACACGAATTATAAGACTCAACCCAGTACATCCTAGCAGAACACTGCCTAAAACACTGACATTGCGTCGAACTTCTTACTGTTTTCTTGAGCACATCTGTGAAATTGCCTTCACCATTTCAACCACAGACACGTTCACTTTCATTTATCTTGTTTGAGAAAAGAAAGACTTATTGAGAAAGACATTGATACAATTCTTATTCCAAAACTTGTGTACAAATTTAAAACACTGGCAATGATTGACAAACGTTTGCATTGGTACACTGACAGGTCCCGTTAACCAAAAGGATTTCTCCAGTGTTTTAACGCAGAGAATTTACATCCTGAATGAAATTGACGGCAATTTTTTGCCAGTGTAGACATATTGATGACCTGCATTTGATGGGAAAGCGTCTGCTTACTTTTCACATCGATCAATCATGAGTGTCGAAAGTGTTGGCTTCTTTTCACTCTTTATACAATGACTGATTCACCACAACACAACATGAGCGTTTGATAAGCATCTTTTCTATCAGAATATTTCAAACCTGCTCAGATAGCAAAAAGTTAGAAAACTGTAAAGTTTGACTCTTTGAAAAAATAAAGATGAAAATAATAGAGATCTATTGGACATATGTATCCATGTTGTCATATGAGTTAGAGATGTGTCGTGGGGAATCTCTGGAAAGTTGATTCATCTTTTGTGTGAAAGTTTTTTCTTTTTTAATTTCACTTAAACTTCCTCTTTCTTCCCCCATCAATGTTCATTCTCCATCTTCCCATCGACCTTCAACTTTTCCTTACTATCACCTCGTCTCAATTTTCGTTTCCATTTTTTGCCTTTTTTTTTCGAATATTGATTTAAAAACCACATCTACACAGATTTTAGACTCTCAATGCACCAACTAGATAATTTAGTTCACTATGTTAATGTCTGCTACTGTAAACAAAAGCAGGATAGAGTAAATCAAAATAACTTTGGGGTAAAATTGTTAAATCATAAACCGAACCAGACTCTGACATTTCTCTTCCAATTCTATCCAAATAACCAAACTGACATGTTTAATGCCAACAGGTAAATACCAAACTTCTTATCCATCGTTTCAAGATGATATCAGCGTTTCTTCGTTTAACCAAATCATTGGGGTATGCAGAGACAGTTTGCTCCCCTTTGGCCAGGAAACCCTACAAGTGTTTGTCAAAAATAAAAGACACTGGCTTTATTTTCAAGCAATAACCCTATCTTTTAGCTCCAAACATCTACTGCTAGCTATTATCGATTAATGTACACTGTGAATAATAGATAGTCTTAACATTATATCTTTACTGGTCAGTTGTATAACAAGACAAGCAGAATTATTCGGGCATGTCAAGAGCTTTACGTTCAAAAAATTCCTTCAAAATAAACCACCACCAGCAGTTGCTAACCTGACCAATAGATTTAGCACCTACACACGCCACTTCCTGAGTAAAGAATTTGCTAGTCATTCGCTTGATTTATTTATTTTTTCAAAGGAATCATTGACAAATACAATTTCTGATTTCCGACTCTCAAACCCCCTCATAAACTTCATCATTTGTTTTTATTCTCAGCGCAATTTTTCCGAGTCGTCAATCTACAGGAGTGAATAAACAACACAGAAGGTCTAACATTTAATGCAAACTTACTTTCTTTGAAAAACAAGCGTAACTGTATAGCCTTGCTTTTCGACTGTGCTACAAGAATTCTACTTTGGCGTACTTCCATGGATGTGTAAATGTATGTGTGTACCATCGTTATGTAGGCCCATTCTTCTGGTGAGATTTTTGAGTTACATATGAGAGAATTTGTTCACTCACTCAACTTATTTTCTATAAACCATATCTATGCCAACGTCAAATCATAAAATAATTTGGGAGTATGACAAAAATCATGCATCTACTGACGTTTAGGATATATTTCAGGTAATATTAAGGAGAAAATGCATAATTTCTAAAAGAACCTTTGACAAATATCTTTAGGGATTTTAGTCACTGCGTTGTAATGGCAATATGATTATTGGGTATTGGTATCAGTAGACCAATATTTCCCGAGAGAAATAATATCACGTGAAACTTTATATGAGCAAAATATATATATAATTGAGTAAATGTATCGACAAATATATAAGCAGATACATATCTATGATAACTTACGTATGTTTTTCTCTCTTCTGTACTCCCTGCTAAATTACACATTAATACAAAAAGTTCATTCTGCATCAAATGATAGTATAGTATTCCAAAACCAACTCATACTTCCATACATAATGCATATATATATATATATTTTCACTCCGGTTAACTCATCTCCCACTTTTACGATCAGCAGGCTGGCATCAAAAAACAGGAGGAAAGACATAAGGTACTCCGTATAGGTATCTGTTTCTATTTTTGCCCTTTAAGCACTCAAAAGGAAAGAGTCCGAAGAATGGAGAAAACTAATACGATAAAAAACATAATTTAGGAAATCCAATGTAATATTTTCATCGAGAAGATAAAAAGTTTCAATTTAATCCTAGATACTCTCTATTTGCAAGAGGTAGCAACAAAATAGTTTGGGCCAAATTCTGCTTCAAAATGACTCCATTCAAGAATACTGCTCCCCAGGAAAAAATAATGTAATGAAGTGTGTTTTTTTATTTGTTTTCTTCTATTCGACATTTTCTGATGATCAAAGAAAAAAAATCATGATTAAGATGAACAAATCTATTCTGTCTGATCATTTCAAATCTTTCCTCATCAATGTTTTGTTTTTCATCCATAGATATATCCAGCAGCAATTCTGACCTAGGACCTTCCAATCGACAGCTACATTTACTGTTTTTTAAAATCTTTTCTTTTTTTGTTTCTGGAAGCTTTGTCTGTCATTACTTATTATATAATCTTAAAAAAGGAGGGCAAATAATCAACATACGGAGAGTTTGGCCCTCAATCTAAGAACCATTTACGTGAATATATCATAAAACAACACAATATATTAGAGGAAAAACAGGAGCCCAAGATATCATTGAAACACTTAAGCAACTCAAATGACAATTGGCTGTACATTTTGCAAGAATGTTGGATAACCGATAAACATCACAACTCACAATATGGATCTCCAAATATTATATGTGAAATTATGTCACCAGCAAGATGAATTCAGAAAGGACTGGTTTTGCAGTGACAATGACAGAGAGTGCTGTCAAATTTAGGTACAAATCCCTAAAGTGATAGAGGCCATCAGTCGACAAGGTGTAGAACCAGTATATATTGAAGTGCTGAAACATAAATCCAATCACAGCAGCTCCTTCATCAGGTTACATGAAGACTCAAACCCTTATCAGGTCTAGAATGGAGTAAGACAAGGTGATACCAGCCCACCAAAACTCTCCACAGCCTACCTCGGAATGATTTTCGGAAGACTAAACTGGGAGGGTAGAAGAGTTAGAATAGACGGCGTGTATCTGAGCCACCTCATATTTACGGACGACATTGCCTTTTTTGCAGAGAACCTACACGACTTCCAAGTAATGATGGATGAACTAATTGAAGTGAGCAAGAAAGTCGGCCTACACATGAAATTCAGCAAGATGAGGATCATGTGCAACAACCACATCGGAGATGAAAGCACTGAGATCAGAATCGGAGACACAGAACTGGAAAAAGTAAAGAGCCCGAACGGCAGTGGGCTGTCCATGTTGCACGAATGGCAGACAACTGATGGACATCACGATTCACGACAGGGATCCCCTGGGATCACATGCGCAACCGAGGCCGGCAGAATATTAGATGGAGAGACGAGCTAGACAAGTTCAGGAAGTACCGGCTCCGCGACGCCTATGGTAGAGAAGTGTGGAAAATCCTGGGGAAGCTTTATGTCCAACGATGGACGTTAGAGGACTGATGATGATGATGATGATGATGATGATGATGATGATGATGATGATAACGACTCTTATCATTCAAAATCCAGTGTGTACTGATTATTTCAGGCTTTGTATTAATGGCCATTGGTTGGTAGATGATGGAACTGTTCCCGGTAGATGAAGTGATACTATATAACAAAGGATGATGATGACAACAGGAAACAAGGGAAACAAATGCAAGGTGAGGCAAAAGAGCATCAATTGAAGAATTAATGGTGTAACATTTGAGAGAAAAAAAGGACGGAAAAAGACTGAGAAAAAGGATAGAGGAACAAAATAAAGTAGCGAGAACCAGAGGTTCAAGATCATCTTTTGTATGACGAAGATAAACAACGCAGTGGAAGATGAAAATCTAAAGGGAAAAGACGAAAGGATGAGAAAAAGTTTAATGAATTAAATAGAAAAATAATAAAAATAGGTGGACGAAAGGAAATGTCGAACAAACATGCAAATGAACAAATGAACAAAGTAATGTCGAGTGCTTTTATTTTCAAATAATCAAGGAAAGAAACATCTGGTTTGAAAGAAACGTTGACAATTTAATGAGGAAGAAATCTCCAACGATGAAAGTAGAAAAAAATGGATACGTCAAAACTGTGCTAGCTCCATTTTTCTACTGGTGATTTTACGCTATTGATTCAATTTCACTCAGACGGTTATTTCATTTGAGAAGGTATCGCATAGCTGCCAGTGCAAATACTAATATCATTAACCATGTGAAAAAAAAGCTTTGTTTGTACTTTATTTGAGGTATTCATTAACGAAGAACACCGACTGTGGCTCCAGCTCACAGCATAAAAGATCTTTTTATGTTTTCTGAAGTTCGAACATGAACGATTTCACAATATATTGGTAGAACAATGAGTCAGCAGCAAAATGAAAGGCGACATTTATTTAACACAGCCAGAATTTATTTTTCAACCAGGTTACCTTATTTGTCAATCAACTAAAATTTGTGATGGAAGGTGAACATGTACATAAAAAATTAATAAGTGCAAATTAAAATGAAAATTTTGCTAGGAAGTATTTGACTAGCAGATAGTTTGAGATGATCGGATTAGTCTTATCGTCTACATGGGGTCAAACTGATTCAACCCTCAATGGAAAATATTTTTTCAATCCAATAGGATATAGTATGGTTCGTATGCACTGCATCGATATGCATGGTCAAATCTAATTCACTTGCAAAGCTAACAGGGGATTATCTTCACACTTAGCCTTATATTAGCATCCCTTCTAAACTCGCTGCATTTATTTTTATACTTTTCAATTTTATCTTATACCTCTTAATCAAGATTTTGCACCAGTGTCGATGATAAGAATAGGTACGAGTGAAAGTAAGTTTCTTTTATCCTTAGTAAAATTTTTGCAAACAATCCTGGGACTCTTTCAAGCACAATAATGAATATAATGGATTCGCTAGTCAGCATTTTTCTATCCTTCAACAAATTCATTATCGTTGATGTCTGTAACATTTTTTTCAAAACTTCAATTGAAAGTTGTTGATCGTCAATTTAATTAATTTGTATTTATCTTTACTACGATTTTATTTTTGACTTTTCAGTTCTCACTTATGAAACATACAAACTTAAAAACTGTGATTGTCAATATTTCATATCTATTAATACGAGTCTGTGATTTTAATCAACATCTGTTGATTCTGTTCTGATTAATCAAGACTGTAATCAACACATTTCGGAAGAAATAACTTTGCTAATGGAAATACAAGGAAAGAAACTGTAATGAAATTTGATCTACTATCAATCAATGAGATCGTTCAAGTAATGTAATCAACAACATTTGTTGATTTCCCAAGGGTATACACGTGTGGTTCTTTCAAATTTATAGGCACAAATACTTTTATCGAATCAACTTTGCCTAGAGATTTCAAAATCCACCGAGACGTCTGGTGGTCACATTCATCACCTGATTAAAAAAAAACCCATGTACCCTGGGTTGGATGAGTGGATTACTAATTTTCTAGTTAAGCTCTCCTAGTACAAACCTGTATGATGTATGAAATGCAGCAATCAGTTCCACTTTTCCAATCATGGCATTATTTTTTCATTGTTGGTGTTACATATTTACCATTGAAGTTATATGACCAGAAGATCATAGACACGTGGTAGTGTTATGGCTATCAATGATCTAAGTTCAAATGGCGATTGAAGATGCATTTTATCTATTCCATCGTTTACTGTGGAGTTGTTCTGTTAGACTGATCTACATATCTGCCCGACGTTTTGGAGAGTTTCAACAGCCCACACGAGTCAAACTGTTGCCAGTCTTTATAATCATTACTATTTTTGTGATACAAGACAACAACTTCTGAAGAGAAGGTAAGAGACGTATGTTTGTAAGAAGAGTAGTTTTTATAGACAAATTCCTTTGAAACATAGCTTTTGGCATTAGCTAAGAAAAAATTCCGAAGGCACTGCTCATAAAAATAGCAGCAAAAGTATGCAGTATATTTAGTTAATATGTGCTGTTTGATTTTCCCTATATGTTGTATAATATTTGTGCACCTATTTAATTCTAGATGGCTGATAAAATTATTCTACGTGATCAACCCAAAGTACGAGTATTTGATACCTTGCAACAGTCTATGAGCCATCTGGTTATATCCAATAATGATTAGGTGTACAGTCACACTTCTCCCCTCCTTCCTGGGATGTGTCCATTTTTGTTCTGATGTATTTTGTCCCGAAAGCATTCATTATTGATTACAACGATGAGGAGTTTTGTTTTTCTTCTTAGGTGCCCTCAGCGTAACCATGTGACTGACCATTTGTTTGCTACGTCTCTTATTCGCCTCTTACATTCCTTGTGCTGAACATTTTCTGTGCAAACTGATGTTGAATCATATCAACTAATAATTGGGTCGTAGCAGCAAAATCATATCCGACATTTTACAGAAAGTCAGCATCATCATATTTCAATTCAATACCATTTTAGGATCACCAGTATTAGGTCTATTAATTATATTAGCTCTCAAAATTATAGATTACCAGAATTGATCTGAGAGGATAAATCATGGTAAATAATGCGTTCACTGCTTGAGCATAAAATAAGGTTAGTACACAGTTTGATTGTTAATAATTGCAGAAATAAGAACAAATGAATAGATTAACAATAGTGATAACAAGTGAATTGAAATTAATGAAGACTGGAGTTTCTGCTGACACGAATATGTTTGGAGGGATCTACTGCGATAATGATGGGAGAGACGAAGACTGGAAGGAGAGGAATGTCACTAACCGATGGTAGATTGAGTCTATAGAATGGACGTCAGTTTGGTCATCTAAGCTTCAGCCACGAGGTAGTTATCTTTAGAAGTCCAACCTAACTACAGTAAAAGTGCTTAACTTAGATAAGATGTGTTCCCCGAGATGAAAGAAGAAAGGATTACGTTTTATATGTGATGACGTGTGTCTAAAAAATAAGTGTGTATAAAAACCATATAAACTATCTTAACTAAAGAGAGAGAGAGAGAGAGAGAGAGAGAGAGAAAGAGGGGGAGAGAGGGAGGGAGAGAGAGAAAATAACAAGTTTTCTTCGAGGCCATTAGAACACTGAGAGGGGGAGAGAGTTTCAACGCCACGGTTTGAATACTGTAAAGATAACGATCAGTTATCTTATCAGTAGTTCTGTGCGACGTCAAACAGGAAATGACAAGGAATTCACCAGATGTAGGGGATAGCAAGTCGATATCTGCCAAGTATATGTATAATTTTCTCCTGCCAGAAAAGTTGGGCACTGCACCATATTAACAATCAATTATTCCATTCTGGCAAACGAACAAACATATTTCTTACGTAATATGATACAACGTTTCAGCTTTACAACTCTGAATAAGAATGGTTTGAGTGTTACGCGGACAGGCACTGAATGCAATCATTTAGGAACTATTTTTCTATCTTTCAAAGGAGTCAATTTCAAAAAAAGAAAACTGAATAATGGATGAAGCTTAATAAACCTTATCAAAGATTTTGGAAAAACTGTTAGAGTAACGAAGAGTGAAAAAGAATCCGACACAAAAACATAACTTAATCCAATTCGAAATGTGTCTATTGTGTCCTTCGGTATTTTGATTGTCATGTCCAATTTTTGATGAAATCAACAGTGCACTATTTGAAATAAAAACGATGATGACCGTCTCTGAAAAACTCTCCAAATGTTCAACTGATATTAATTGTTTGCATTTTTTCCATTCCTGAGATTTTATCAATATCTACTCCATAACCCTTGAATGATCACAACAGATATGAAACAATTATCTAATGGCAACTAATTCATCCAATGTGAACTGTGAACCCTTCCCACAAGGTATCAGCAACATAAAAGCCATGTTTGCTATTAATTAAAGCTGGTTGACAAATCTGTGATAAACTGGAGAACTTAGAATATTGGCAGAGGGAAACCAGGATATATAATCTTCCAGTTTATGAAATATGCCAATTACAAATATGACATTAGTATACATACACATATATACACACATACACATATATGTGTGTGTGTGTATGTATGTGAGAGAGAGAGAGGGGATGAGAGAAAGTGAGACAGAGAGTGTGTGTGTGTGTGTGTGTGTGTGTGTGTGTGTGTGTGTGTGTGTGTGTGTGTTCACAATGTTGAAATTCCAAAACGTTGAGTAGAATTTGAATAGTCTGCATCATATTAATGTATTTGGGGAAGACTCCAAAATGATTTTAGTAAATGTAAAACAGCTACAGAACGGAACGCAATTTTATCCACAATGAAACAAACACCAACTCAAGCCGAACATGAAGGATTGATTTTTCAAATTTTTTTCCATTACTTTAATCGACTTGGAAGTTAGAGAATCACGTGCATTATACGAAAATCATGTTCAGATAATTCGTGTGAAAAAGTACATTTATCGTGAAATGTGATTTAAATTGAAAGTTTTTTTTTTTATAAATCCCATTTTGAAGTAATCAAATGTTTGCCATGAATCAGGAATTTCATTATCGAAAAAAATCCTTTTAAAGACTACTATAGATTATGAAATTTTATAAGTTTAAATCCACTGTGATCTCAGGAGTATATGAAAGATGGTTTATTTATTTATTTCAGTAAGTCAATTCGTGCAGTAAGAGGAAAAAAATCCAGGGAAAAAACGGTTATAAGATTATGTTGCATTCACAAGGTCTATACGATAATAATCAATTTCAAATATCTAAAGAACCGGTTGAAGGAAATATTTGTGCTAGGGGCAGATGCTCAAACTCAAGCATGAGCCAGGTTTAAACCATCGTTGATTTTCATTTTTTGGCTCTTTCAAAGCCTTTTCATTGTATTGCCTTCTGTCACAGGAAGGTCAACATGGTAGATAAAACTTGAGAAACCGCGGACGCTGTATGTGGCAAAAGGTTCTATACTTTATTTACATTTATGTGACTCCGTGTGCTTGTGCATCGAAAAGCTGTCAGCCATGTCGTTCGACTTGACGATTTACATCATTATTCCACAAGACCAATCCCAAAAATTGCATTCATTTTAGACCTCGGAGAGAGGATTATTTTGACGAGTTTATAACATCTAAATTCTCCGTAATCTTGTTGTTTCTCGAAATATTTCTTCTCTATTTCAGATGTTTTCCGCTGAAATATAGCTTCAAAATTCTTCAGCAACAATAAGTTTGTAGTTACTTTCTTCGTTTTGTTCAATATTTTGTCCAATTCAAAATGTCTTACATTAGATTTATTTTAAATCAACTCCCATGATACGTCAATCTTTGAGGGTACAGTTGTTCAAGTATTGGCGGTGGTCATGACTCAAAATAATGTCTGAAAATATACCAATAATGTGTCATAATGTGTATTACGCACTCTTTTTTCTGTATTTTTATTACCACCTCCGTCTCAATATATATATATATATATATATATATATATATATATATATATATATATATATAAAACGACAACAATATATATATATATATATATAGATATAGATATATAAATATATACATACATACACACAAACATATATATATATATATATATATATATATATATATATATATATATATATATATATATATATATATATATATATATATATATATATATATGGTGCGCTGATTACATTTTGTATCTCCTTATGAGCATTATTTAAAGTATGCATTTTCACTTTATCCCATACAAAACTAATTTGTCAAACAATAATAGCATTTTTCCCAGTGGGGTATTTATCATTCTCTTCAAAAACCTACTAAGCAGATTCCAAACTTTGTTTCCATATTTTAATTTTGTTTTGAAAAATGAAATTATCCCATATATATATATATATATATATATATATATATATATATATATATATATATATATATATATATATATATATATATATATATATATATATATATATATATATATATATATGAACATGCTAATAGATTGATGGCAATTCCCAATAATATTATAAGTTTTTTTTAACTCCCATCATGCGTTTTACTTCTGTTGAATGACCAAAAATATCCTTCGTGACTTATTGTACCTCAACAAAAACAATTGAAGTAATTTGGTTGATTCCATCGGAACTTAAGTCAAAGGACGAGAGAAAACACTAGAAATAAACAGAATCGAATTACATTTGTACATTGCGATGATTTCAAAACTATGAATGTATGTTTTTGTTTTTACTAATTGCCTCACGTCTTCACGTCTTCTAATTAAAATTATTTATACTTCTATACAGCTTTAGTGCGTCGTGTAAGAAAAGCGACCGTTCTCAAAAACCTCTTTCTTTTGCACATATCGTGGTAAAATTCATAAGCGTAAAATTTCAAAAAAAATTACTATGCGAAGTTTTCTCATTTATTTTCCCCTTAAAACCCTTGACACGTTTCCTTCCTCTGAGAAAAAAATTTAATCAGAAAGTAATTTATTATATATAGTGCAGTGTCGAGTTGGGAAATTAAAAAATAACATAGACATTACTATAATAAAGACGATCATTTTAGACAAGGCTTGTAACTGTGTCGCCTTTCCCGAATGAAACTAATTTGATTTTGATAAATTAACTTCTTGAATTAATTGCAGCTGAATAGACTCCATCGAAGGCAAATTGAAAACATGAACAGGAACCGGAAAACATTATATAAATCTTCTTTGTTTGGGCAGTTATTATGATATTTTTTTTCATATCATTCGATAACGAGAGTGTCGATTTACAGTCTCTAATAGAAGATATTGAACTTTAAATCAAGATGAGGTTCAGTTTTGCTGATTTGTAAAGTATATCCAACACAAAAAGGAATATTCAATAAAATCAATTGCAGAAGGCGTTAAAATGCACGAATTCTGACTGGAGAGTACCTAGTTATTTAAAATCTTGAAAACTAGTTCCACCACCTTGATGTAATATGGCTACCATTCTGTGAGGAACTTACAGTGCATTCATGACTTTTAAGGCTCTCAGATGCAATCAAAAGAACCTATATACCATATGATCGTTGCATTCGAGCTGACAGAGCGAAAAATTCTCCGGGTTTTGTGGAGGGTTTTCAGGGAAAAATCACCCAGGTCGGTACAGATCAAATTTGTCTCCATGCAAATTGTACATCTTCCCATGATCAAATTGGGGGGTGGGGGTGGATACGGTGTAAAAAGCAACTGATGGTGTACCGATTAAAGAAATTGCAGACTACTCTAAAATTCAACATGGTCATGGCGTAAGTATGTGAAATCCCTGATTGATATTTTAGAGAAGTGAAAATGTCATTACCATCGTCGATTATTGTTGAAGTTAATGTCTGGTTTGAAGAGAGTTGAAGCAAGTTTTAAGCTATCCCTTTGATAGCAATATGAGTGAAAAATAAGTTGTTCCTCTACAATGCTAACTATACACTATATCAGCCACTTTTTGTAATACTCATTCTTTAATCTTTAATTGGATTACCTTGATGACTTGAAATTTCTGAAAGAAACAACTGCTTATATTTCACAACACAAGAGTAGATACTTTGAAATGTAAAGCAGAGACTTTGATCAGATTTTGGCAAACCTTCCTCTCTTGATGCTTTTAATATCGTGTTTTTAATGTAAATTGCAGCACATCTTATGAATATAATCTATGTGGACTTTAATACAATCAGTAGCTTTCTTCTCATCTTTTAGTAATGGAACCAAATTCAATCACAAAGTGAGGCGTATACTAAAACTTAATCAATGAGAAATCAAATGGGCTTAATTGAGTATATGTTAAAGAGTCACTGACTTTCTAGTCAGTGCGGTCCACACAGTTTATTGAAAACCATTCCTAAGATATCTTCTTTTTTTTCGGGGCTGGCTGGCTGGCTGATTGGCTGACTATGTATTGGTGTTTTTCATGTACAGACCAGACTAACGGAGAGATAGAGTACTTCCAATGTGTACATGTATTCCTTATTACGTTTAGAAAGGTATTTTTCCCAAATCCCTGAGTTGGATTTCAGTGATCAGTTAAATTCACAGTCAATGACTATGCTACATTGGTCTTCTGGTTTTGATGTAGTGGTATTTCTGTTTTCAATCCTTTTCAATCTTTTCAATTCAAACATTTATTGATCACTGTCCATCAAATGACGAAGAAAGTAACTTATTTATTCAGCAAACCTTTTTTTTCCTCGTTGATCATCGAAAACACTATACGCTGCCCTGGACATATTGAGCGACGGTTTCTATTTACAGATTCACCGGAGCCAATCTAATTGATTTAAAATAAAAACTAAAAAAAAAAAAAGCTTGAATCATATGCAATACTGACGAGTCTTAACCATCGTAAATAACGGAAAAATGTAAATATTTTCGATGTTAAGATCGGAATATGAATTTGAAAGTTTAGTCAAGTCAAAGATCACATTATGCATAATTGCATACTACATTATGACCTGACACGCACAAAAACAACAGTATATAGAATGTTCTGAAATATATATTGTAGACCAAAGAATGTTTATTGATAAACCGTCGTAGCTTTCTATCTTTTTAGCAAACCATCTATATCAATCTGTTTATAACTGCCCGATTTTTCACAGCGTAGCAATGCGTAACAAAGTAGTCCCGTAGACCATCATTACTGTTGTGAGGTCGATTTTCATTGAAGACCTGACATTCATAGCCTTTTGTCAGTTAAATCTAACCCTAAAAGAACTTTTTTGCGTAGAGTAATGATTAGTAAACTAATCTGGATCCTCACACATGAGTTTGTGCAAGAACAATAAATATTTGTCCGTTTGTTTTCTCGAACAGCTGGAATTATTTGCGCTGTCTTTAAGTATCTATGGTATTCAACTCAGTACATCATTTTCTAATTCAGACTGCCGCTATCTATCATAGTCTGTTCATATCGATCTATTTATTTTAAATGATAATATGCGTATGTATGCATCAGGCTGTATGAGGGTACATCAGCAAGCTTCCACATAGACCTCAAATTTATTTTGTTCTGCTGCAGTAAATGTTGATTCTCATGAGTGTGCTGTTTTGTCTGAGACTTCTCTGGGAGATTAGAACTCCAATTATTTCTGCTGTTTGCAAATCGATTGAACTAATCTCATGAAAAGTGACTTACTGTTAGAAAGAAAGTCCCACTGGAACTTCATACGACTTTCCATCTTTATCACTGATAGATAACTCCCAAGCAGAGAGACAGTACAATCGACTGCAGGATTAGATAAAATTTCAATTCTACTAACATTGTTGATGGGAGCTTAAATGCTGTTGTCTTTGGTAGATTTGTTTTTTTTTCCATTAAAATTGGATGGGCTGATACATTTTGGACAGATATCGTATTTATTTTGCAAAAATTTGATGAAAACATGTAAAATCATGTAACAAATTGGAGAAAAGCTGCTAATCACCACAGTTTTTCCACAGGGATATCGTTTATTTGGTAATTTACAATGTGTACGACTGAAGAAAAACTCCACAGACGAAACTATCTAAGTGTCAACGATCTCAAACTAAGTCTTAAAAAGAAATATTCACTCGCAAAAAAGCAATTATCTTATGGAAGTTCCCTCACAATACAGCAAATGTGTGAGATAAAGAAAAATGAAATACTATTGTTATTATGATGTAATTATTATGTCTGAATATACATTTTGAATATTGTGATAAAATTATTAATGGCAATTATTTTGCAAGGTCTAATATTCTTTCGTGATTTAGTGATTCACTCATCATTTTCCTCTCAACTTCGGAGTTCTGCATGATTTTGCTTCAGTTACTCAATAATTTAATCAAGCTTGTTTTAGAACAATATATTGACGATATTCACTTTTAAGTTTGGGGCAAAGAAATTCCAACAAAATTAATGCCTGCTAATAAACCTCATGTATTCAGTATGCTTGCAAGGTATTTACTATATATTCACGAAATAAAATTTTAAAAGAACAATCTTCAACAGAGTTACCTATCTAATGACAACAGATTCTTGAATTTGGCCGCCCTGAAATTAGATATGAAAGGTTCATTAATATTGCAGCAAGAGAAAATTGAATTTCATCCTCAATTTTTCTTCAAAGTCTGTTCATGTCTGTAGGTGTTGCAAATTCCACTTGTATAGTCAGATATTCAATCAGAATTCTACGAAATGAAAAATGTTTTCTGTAAGCGCTACAAAAATTGAAGATCCGTATCTCTTGGAAATGGCACCAAACAGACACTTTAACTTTATCAAAAATGTATAAAATAATTAAACTTCATCGTGTATACACTTTTGGGGAAATTCTCATCCCGTACTTCCCCGTGCTAGTCCCCCCAGTCTCATTACAGGTCATCAGATTGAACAAAAACCCTGTCCATGTATGAAACATTTTTCGACATGCTCTGCGACAAATAGTGACATAATACAAAACATTTAGAAATGCAAGAACAAGAAACATTGATGATGCTTAATATATTCAGGTATCTCGGAACATATACTATTTGGTAGGAACACTAGTTCTGATCAGAAGTAAGAATATGTTTATGAGGTCTATGATGATAACACAGACTCTCAGATCTAAAAAAAATTTGAGCAGATGAATGCAAGTTGCTATGTCTGCAAAACAATATTATGTATTCGAAAAACAACTAAGATGCAACTGATTAGATATATATCAACTAACAAATAAGGAAATGAACGTGAGGTTTCGACTTGAAGGGGTTGTTGAACCTATAACAAACAACAATAAAAACAAACTGATTGATCTATCTTCACATTGTGTTATCCTTCATTTCCATAAACCGACAAAAAACAATTCGGTGGTGGACTGTTTGAATTTCTATTCAAACCAATCGGAAAAAAAATAATCCTGAACCATCAGACATGGACAAATATTGCTGCCTGATAGACAAACAGTTCAATAAATACTTCCTGGAGCCAATCCATCTGACATCATTTCCATCGAATGTTGTGATAGATATGTGTGTCCACGTCCGAGCGTGCGTTCATCTATTAGAGTGTGTGTGTGTGTGTGTGTGTGTGTGTGTGTGTGTGTATGTGTGTGTGTGTGTGTGATGATATATATGTGTGTCTGAGAGTTTTGTTGGTGAAATTATCAACATGCAGTTATTCTAATTCAATCTTACATTTTCACTGGTAGATTTCCTACAATATTGGTATGAAAATAACCTTGTAATTCTTATCCATCATATTAATTCTTGCATATTTTCCAAATTATTCTTTTCTCAGATTCGAGAGTTGTATTATTTGTTGTTTTGTGAACCCTTTTCTAGTTTTAAATATTTCAACATTTGTTTCAGAACGTAAGTGATCCAGACATGTTTCTAATTCTTAGTTTATCTTGTGTCTGATAGAAAAAATGTCTATGTATAAGCAGATCTATGAAAAAATGCTGTGACGTATAGGTGCTCATCTCGGAATCTACGATGCCAGTTCTCTGGTTTATGGTCTTCTCAAGATCAGAGATCAAAGATCTCCGCGTAATAGTCACTCTCCGTTTCCGTTGTTATCCTTATGAAAAACTTAAAAACAGATCATATCCAGGCTAAAGACTTATTTAATACAATTTAAGAGCATTAATTGATGAGGATAATCTGGTTTAGAAATTGACTTGGAAAAGGCGGATTTTGCTCACATATTTTACAATACCATGAAAGGTGAGAGATCGTGGGACAAGTGAGATAGGCAACAAATGTCTTGTAAATGTGAATTGCTTCAAATATAAGTTAGAAGTTCCACTGATTGCGTAACAGATCTAGAAGAGGTGATATTAAGATTTTGATCAATAACTTCATGTCAAATTGATCTTCTGACCATTTAAGAGCCAAATAGATTGGTTGTTAGTGTATTGCTTGGGGATCTCAGAAATACTTCGTCTATACTGGCCATCATGGGGTATTCTTATCCAGGCCATATCAGTTTTTCTGTTAATATAAACTCACTAATCATAGCTCTATTGCCAGCACTTAAAACTGTTTACAATCTTTAGGTAAGACTGATATGACACCCCATGTATGTGGTTTTGATCCTTGGAGATGAAATGGCAACAGGTTTTCTCAAGACCCAAGTCCTACTGTCAGCATTTACACGGTTCATAGCAGTTATAACTTCAATATCTTCGATTCCATCTTCAATGCATAGCCTCCAGATAAATGCTCACCAGTGTTCATACGACTCACGATATATTTGTTTTGAGAAGTCATGGGTTTCCATATCCAAGTTAAAACTGAGAGCCTCCCCCCTGATTAGGTGAACTGCTTAGGAAAATAACATAGACACAAAATTGAAGGGAGAATCTGACCCCAACATGAAACACAAGGTATATGAAATGGGCTACAAGTCCCCCTCACCAAATGTCTATCCTCATCCCCTAAAGGATATATGTATATGTATGCAGTGCTGTCTATATGAACCCAGTATTCCAACTAAAGAATGATAAACCGATTCGGTAAATATTTTTTACAATCGATCGCTATTGAGCAATCAAAGCCAGCCAGTGAAAACTTCAAATAACTTTGTTAAAGCAATACGGCAGATGCATTAGCAAAGGGATATAATGACAGGAAAATCTGTTGGAGTTGATTCGTCAATGCCATTTCCTCTCCAGTTCCAATAAAGGCCAAATATGTGGATTCTTTATTAAAGATCACACGGACGGCTCTATTGTTAAAACATCTTTAATGAAAGGGAATTTGAGATTTTATGTTTCTTTTCTCTGATTAAAGGTGACATAAAACCATTATATATCAGGAAGACACGACAAAGAACTAGCTAATTGAAAATAAAGAATCAAGAATTAGGTTAGTGCATTCTTTAAGGAGAAAATAGCATATTTATCAAAAATGTAAATGTGGTCTCTGATGGAATTGAAAATGACTGCTTTATTCTTCACATGTTTTTTCTTTTCAAAAGGATTTGATGATTTTTCTGAGACTTGGCTTTGAAATTGCGTGAGAATATCAATGAAAAAAGATGAAATTCTATTGAAATTGAATGACAAATGCAAAGGTGATGTCCTGGATAATTTTTATTAAAAATGTGGAAAGATGAATGAATTGATTGATGCACAAAACACTGATAGATTTAAACAGAATATATATATATATATATATATATATATATATATATATATATATATATATATATATATATATATATATGTATGTAAACATATGTATTTATGTACACATATGTATGTATGTACACATATGTATGTATGTATGTTTATATGAAAAAAAAAAGGATTCTCAAAAATATGTTTGGTTCTCAATCTCAAATTTTACCAACCTGACTGCTGCAGGACTTAATTTTCACTAATCATAATGCCAAACGATTCCAGATCCTGAAACCTCGTAATCTTAAAAACAAACAATAGTAATTGAAATACTTGGAAATTTTCAGTCTGAACTCGTGCAATCTCTCGTTTCTGAATCTCGATAGTTACAACAAAGCATTTTTTCTCAAAAACAGTGTATTCATGTGTCTTTCAAAATTTTCAATTAATTTAATCTGTTTGAAAATGTATATGCATATTTTTATATATTTTTTAGATATTTATGATAATCCAAATATGTCAAATGTTATTTCCATATTTAAGATGATGAATCAATTGTATGAGATCAGCATTCCATAGGATTCATTCGACTTTTTTCAAAAAAAAAACTTTCGAAAAACATTACCGTCTCACTAATAGGATGAGTTTGTTTCTTACTGAATACGAGACAATTTCATAACATTCAATGTGAGACGTGTCTATGCATTTAAGTAAGCACATGTATGTTTATATGCATCTGTGTGTACTTGAGTGTTTTTATGTGTGTGTGTAATTAGGCACGTCGTCATGGATGTTATGAATATGCATATACCCGTGTCTTTGTATGTTTAGGAATGTGAGTGCGTATGTGTGTATGTTGGGGGGGATGAAAGATGTGAGTGTGTATATATGTGTTTGGATGTATGATTTTGTTCCATTGTGTATATGTAGTAAGTGAGTGTATGTAAATACACACGTGTTCTTATGTTTTTTTGTATTTGATACGAATATTTCTATATGTGTATCAATGTGTATATGTCCCTGTATGTGTACGCCGACGCATATGCATCTGTGTATGTATACATATATCAACATGTATTTTCACATGGGTATGGACGTATGTGGATATGTATGAGGTTGTATGTATGCATTTTTGAGTTTACGTATACACATGTGTTTATGTGTACGCATACATGTATTTGAATGTGTAAAATCTAGATGTGTGTAAGTGTGTGTATATACTTGTGCGTGTGTGCATGATTTTGCACACGAGACAATATCCTCAGTTCATCTATAATAATCGAATCAATCAAATTTCAATTCCAAACACGAGTCCTTAATTGGATACAATCAGAAATCTGACGTGACTTTAGTTTCATCCCATCAAAATTTAACACATACAGTTCTTTATTTTATAGCAAGAGAGTCCTCAATAACGTTTCAAAAAGAATGTAAACAATAGACTGATCAATCAAAGTCATCGCTTATAGGTTTTGAGGTAACAGGATGGTCAAAATAGCAAAGGAAGAAAAGATCGATCGGGAGAAACGTTTTAAAAGAATGAATGAGGACAGAACTTGAAGGACTAACAGAAAGAAAGACATGAGCAATGATAGAAAACATGGACGAATAAAATAAAAACAACTGATGATTTTTTCGATGAACGGACTGAGAACTCAAATCAATGAACTCATAAACCAGACAGTTCATGACGATGTACTAGGTCCTCTATATCTTACTATTGATACTGCCTTTGTGTAATTCCATTTATAGGATTTCTGCCTTGTAATATATATATATATATATATATATATATATATATATATATATATATATATATATATATATATATATATATATAACAGACAGCGGTTTCACACTCTTCAGTGTGGCTATAGACTATCCAATATACCATCCAATATCACGAGACAGGTTCAAAACCTTACCTTCAGACCCGGAGACTGGTATCTTTTCTCTACTCCACGGAACTGGACGTTCAGTAAGGTTGAATTTAAGCAATATATTTATTTATTGCATATATTCTCCATCCACCAATACACCATACAACGTTGGAAGAGTATTATATATATATATATATATATATATATATATATATATATATATATATATATATATATATATATATATATATATATATACTATAAACCCATTGTTTCTTTAATTTCTTCTATTTCTCCCGTTTATTGTGTCGCATTCGAAAACTCTGAATATATAAATCGGGTTCGTGATCAATGGACTTATACTTTTGTCGTCTGGTAATCTGTTTTTATATTCTACCATCAGGTCATTACTTCTCAACCTCGAAACTCTTTCCCAATGTTGCTGCACTATTATTTCGCTTTGCAGATCAAATATTTGAGTTAATTCCTGTTCTTTAAAAATCGTTTCATATTGTCCATGAACATCGGGTTGTTGACATCTCCCTAGAGAATTGGTATTATCTGCTGGTTTCCAAGATTCTTTTGGATGGTTCCATCGATAGAACAGATAGTAGTGGACACAGAAGTTTTTCTTTTTTAAGCCTATCACTGATATTTTTTCTCAAGTAGCTGTCAAGTTGATTTTATTTTTCTGCGTATGAAAATTACCGCTGGTTTGCTGATCTTGAGTCTCCCAAGGCATTTGAGGATCGGGCTAAGTTCGATCCTGTCATGCACGTTTTAAAATTTGATCCATCCAAATGCAACAAATGACCTTCTTCTCTTCATCTTGTCAATGTAAGCATACCATTTGCCTCTTTGGTTCCTCTCCTGCTACTTTTTTGTTGTTCTGCTAATAGTCACCACTTTTTCATCGGAATACATATTTTTTCTGTCTTCCACCTAGTCAAGTTTCCCACATGAGCAGTTAGCACATGAGTGATCTAAATCTGCAGGCTTGTTTTGTTTTGTTTTTTTGTTTATTTGTTTTTGTTATTTGATTTAGTTTGTTCAACTTTTAGTCAACGATTTGGGGACCCTGCCTCAGTCCAGGCATTTTTAGTGTTGGTGGATAAGTCATGCAATATTGCAACATTTTTACGCCAATATCCATGAATACTATCAGTTCCTGACACGGTTTTACTCAATACTTTTTGTTAACCACCATTTCCATCGTGTAGTTCTAAATTCATGTTATCGAGCTATTTCTGAGCTTCATTGTCTGTTTGGATGTCCTCATACGTCGTTCCAGATATTCTTTGCCGTAATCGCGCTAGGTTCTATATTGTATATTTCTCTGTATAAGTGCTAGTAACTTTTTCTTGTACTTCTGGATCATGCAGTTTCGTGTGTATTTGGCAGTTTTTTGTCTACGTCTTTTTGTCTTGCTCCTATGGCTAGTGTTTTTCGTCCACTTTTTAACTGCTGATGATATGCCTTCTTGTCTTTTCTCATATTTGTCCTATAGTCTTATCGGTTCACGTACGTTGCTTTTTCAGTAAATTTAATTCTATCCGTGGTTTGGTGATCTTTTTTTCAAATCTTACTTCTAAAGTTGGCCCTTTGTTCCTGTCATTCTCCTTGTGTTGTAGAAATGTTCGTTACAATTTTTTGTATTAGCGTAAATTTGGTCGTTAAGCTCCGTTACATTATACATTACAATAAGCTGTAAGAGATAGTTAATATATTCCATTGATTTTTTTCTGATCCTTGCCTCAGAAGGATGACTATGCCATCTTCATACATTAGAGTTTGTATCTGAGCCTTTTCTTCTTTTGTTGGTGTGTCGGTGTCCTTTTTTTTTTAGCATGGTTTTGATCTTTCTCTCTAGTTTTGTTTGGTTTTCACTGATTCTGCTTTGGGTTTGCCACGTTATTTTCTCTCAATTGTAGTGCAGATTTTCTGCAATCATATATATGACAATCCTTTACTTTCGGGTTTTTTTTCCACTTGTTAAGCCAGTATCTGCCTTGATGCTCCAACAGTGGAATTTCATGTCCATACTTCGAGCACACATTCGCTATAGCACCCACAAACTGTTTGCTTTTAAAGCCAAAATGCATTAGTAGTTTGTCGAACACTTCAATTCATTTCCTCCTTTTATTCTGGCAAAAAGTTGCTCGGTATAATTATGTCCTCCCTGATTGAGAGAGCATAAGCCTGAGTCTTGACCAGAAGTCTTAGGATGACTACCAGTCTGTCTTGGTTGCTATGTTATATCATTAAAATTTTTATTTGAAAACCTATTAGTTAAGACGGACACATCATGAATTTATGCTCCATTTTTGCAGCATATTGATTTTGTTGCATTGTCATTTTTATATAGTTCATGATAGTTGGTTACATCGATCTTTAGTTGATTGGTTATGACTGATGCCATCCATAGTAACTTTAGGGTTAACCAGTTATTAGCATTGTATTTTTTCCCATCTCTTTGTGACAGAGCATACGGTTGTGTACAGTACTTAACTTGATAAGAGAATGATTGTCTGCAACTCACTACTCAAATGTCACTAACTTTACAATAAGCTTATTTCCCCCATACTGTTTTTTAATCGATGATTATTATTATTATTATTATTATTATTATTATTATTATTATTATTATTATTATTATTATTATTATTATTATTATTCCAGTGCTGCAGTTTGCGTTTCCGCTTTCATTTTCCTTCCTCCGTTGGTTAACAATTAACGTTGCAGTATTTATATTTCTAGCACTTTCCTCAGTATATTCGCAGTTCCTAGCAGTGCAGTGGTCGGTAGAGTCTCAATCCTTCCCCTTATCCTGATCTCCTCCAGTCTTCCCTTCAGTGTCTTTGGAACAGTTCCCAGTGCGCTTACTATCACTGGCCCACCCGGGCTTTCATCTTCCACATCTTCGTCATTTCTTACGCTAAGTCCTGGTATTTTTCCTGTTCTCCGGTGGATACTGCTTGAAACTCAGTGACAGCAAGTTTTTCTCAACTCTCAAGCCTTTCTTTCCATATTCTCATAGTCTACAGCAGTACCGTGGTTTACATTTTAACACTCGTTTACCGGTGATTATCGCTGAAAGCTGAGTGACGGTAGGTCTCCACAGGGCTTCAGTCTTCCTTTCATCTCATCTCTCCCTCAGCAATCACAGCCGTGCTATGGTTCGTACTTCCATCACCATTTGGGTGTCTACCCGTTCTACATCCATTGTTTGGCCACTGCTAATAGCTAAGGTCCTGTATTTCATATTTCGAGCACATTCTTTAATATTTGTACTGTCTCTAGCAGTCTTGTGGTCTCCACAGTCCCAATCCTATTTTTTTTCACCTCTAATTCCTCAAAACATTCCAATGTCTTCGGATCCGAGTAAACCTAGCATTTCTAGTATCATCCGGACTTCCATGTTGCCATATCCTGATATGTTCTCATTTTTCCACTCTTTTTCCTATTTATTTCATGGACTGCAGGCATGGCTAAGTCTACCGTTCGACATTTTTCTCCTCTTTCTTGTCTACGATCACTAGGTCCAGCTTATTTGCTTGGAGGGTGTGGTCAGTCTGGGTGTTTATAAGTCCGAAACTAGTTTATGATTTCCATTTTCTCAGGGCTGTCTCAGATTCGTGCAAGCACCACTTTTCCACGTAATTTAATCCCATTCATTGTATCACTATGGCTACTCTATCCATTATATTTTAATAATAATAATAATAATAATAATAATAATAATAATAATAATAATAATGATAATAACATTGAAACATCTCTTAGGAAAGTAGCCAACTGGAAAGCACCGGGTCCCGATGGGATCCATGGGTATTGGATCAAGAAATTCACCACGTTACACGGCAGACTCACCCACCTACTCCAAAATTGTCTAAACGGAGGCAAGGCACCAGAATGGATGACCAAAGGCAGAACCACCCTCATCCAAAAAGACCAAGGAAAGGGGAACATAGCAAGCGACTATAGACCAATCACGTGCCTACCACTTATGTGGATAATCTTGACCGGGCAAATAGCAGAGAGAATATACATGTCAATGGATAGAAGGGGACTACTACCAGAAGAACAGAAAGGGTGTAGGATAGGAACCAAAGGGGCAAACGATTTACTCTACATAGACCAGATGATCGTAAGAGAAGGGAGGAAAAGGAGAAATGGGATGGATAGATTACAAAAAAAGCGTACGATATGATTCCACATAGCTGGATAATGGAATGCCTTAGAATGTTCAAAATTAGCGAACGTGTGGTTAAATTCATTGGTAATTCGATGGAAGACTGGAAAGTAGATTCGACAGCCGCAGGGGACAAACTAGCAGAGGTAGGGATAAAAAGGGGAATCTTCCAAGGAGACTCGTTGTCCCCACTATTATTTGTTCTAACAATGATACCGCTCAACAGAATCCTGAGAAACAGCAAAGGATACCATTTCTCTAAAACAAAAGGAAAGGTCAACCATCTAATATACATGGACGATATAAAATTGTTCGTAAAAAACAGGGGAGAGCTTGAAACTGTGTTCAACAAGGTAAGGGAATATAGTGAGGACTTAGGAATGGAGTTTGGAATAGAAAATGCACAATCATGGTGATGCACAAAGGAAGGCCTTCAATGACTGAAAGAATTTAACTCCCGGACAACAGCAAGATTAGGGAATGGATTGTACAAGACCGATATAAGTACCAAGGTGTCCTTGAATGTGACACGATAAAACGGGAAGAGATGAAGGAGAAAATAAAGAGAGAATACCTCAGAAGGATAAGGAAAATATTAGAGACCAAATTAAACAGCAAAAATCTAATAAAAGGAATGAACACTTGGGCTGTGTCAGTAGTTAAGTATTCAGGACCATTCCTAGGATGGACAAAGGAAGAGCTCCAATCAATGAATAGGTGAACGAGGAAGAGAATTAAGGAATATGTGGAACATGAAAACCAGGGAAGTACCGGTCATAGTAGGCACACTAGGAACTGTCCCCAAAACGCTGAGGGTGAGACTGGAGGAGATCGGGATTAGGGGAAGGATAGAGACCGTACAGACCACAGCACTACTGGTAACTGCACGGATACTGAGGAAGGTGCTAGAGATATAATTGTAGCTCTGTCATGATATGCGAAAGAGAGAGGAGACGTTAGCTGAAGACCTGAGGAGACTTATTGTCACTCAGCCTTTAGTGATAACCACTGGGCATCCCGGGGTAAAACTGTAAATCGTAGAATTACTGCGACCTATGAGTACTAGAAGAGGAGGGCTGGAGACTTGAGGAGACTTGCTGTCACTCAAAATCCAGCGGTTACCACCAGGCAACTGGTGTGAGATTTCAAAAAATAATAATAATAATAATAATAATAATAATAATAATAATAATAATAATAATAATAATAATAATAATAATAATAATTGCTTTTAATATTGTTATTGTCATGATCACAATTATAATAATTTTTTATCGATATGAATTTTTGTGAAGATAAAACAAGCAGTTAGACCGTCACAGTTGCAGGCACCAATTTCTTCCGGTCATTGACCCCGATGCACTTTTAGAAAATGATTTATGAGATCATTGCCAGCGGACAATTTGAAGGCTGTTGATCTGTTTTCTCTTGAATTTATCTCCAGCATGGGAATCGATGTTCACGGCCGGTACCCCCCTTGTGTTTTTAGAGCAAGTGTCGTTCTCAATGGGAGAGAAAAGCAATCGATGGGAAAGATCGATCAAGAGATTTTATGATCAAACAGCCTTTAATTCAATGGAGGCTTACGTAGATCAGTTAAACGAAAATCTATAAAGGAAGAATACAAGGGACAAGACAGATGTAATCAAAGCTAGAACGGGTAGTTGGTCAGAATGAAAGAAGAGGAAGGGCAAAGAGGAGTGGGAAGGAAAGACAGGGGAGAGAAAACCTGAATAAATAAATAAAGGAAGATGAGGAGGACGGACCGATAGACGTAGGGATATGGGGAAGATGGAGTCAAAACAAGGATATGAATGGATAGCTCTGTGTGTATACAATGCATATACAAACTATTTTTATAACAAAAAGGAACGAAAGAAACGAATAAATAATGGAAGATGAGAAAAAAGAGGAAAAAGAGATAACATATTTAAAGAGAAAGAAGAGTGAATAAAAATTTTCATAATCAAACGGAAAGAGAAGAAAGAAACATCTGTGCGGGAAATTTCTTTCTTGCCTATTTTGGGGGGGTTGGGGTAATCATTTGATGACATCGAATGGCATCAGAAGTGATTTAGGAGCAGGGAGCAATCTTTCAGCAACTGTGTTACTTATAACCGAGAATGGCAAAGGTCGGCGGAAATTTTTATTCATTCTTAGTATGTTTTTTGATGGGTACTCCGGGACTAGTTTAACATGGAAGCATCACCTCCTTTAACTTCCTGATAACGCTTCTGTGAATTCTGACAATTTTGTGCCTATATCATACTCTAATGTGCAGTTAATGATGAAGCTTTCTTTGAGGTGGCTAACATTTCGTGTTCCATATGAGTAGATGATAAGGGTTGAGGCTATGATTCATTTTTTTTTATCATATTACTTTTGAAGGGCAATTTAATCTTAAGAAAAATATCCCAACCGGTAACTTTCAACCTGATCCAAACTTTAATCTTGATTTTAATCCTAAATTTTCCTCAACCTTGAACTTACCCCTGATTTTACCCATCCCTAAAATAAAATCGGAACTAACCCTCTACTTGAGGTGGACATCTCAAAGATAACCTTATTAACCATTTCTCGTCAAAGAAATTGTTTTAACACTTTCAAATCAGCCATATTCAATACGAAAATTCAGTAGATTCACTGAAAGGATTTGGCCCTTCCTTGACAATCGATGTGGTCGTATACCTTAAACACGGTATCTGTTTGGTACCAAGGATTTTGGATGAGAGATTCTGCACTTGTATCCCAAAAGATAAAGTTATCCTGATCATAAAAATATCATATGCATTGATCAGAGTCTTCAACTTTTTTCTCCTATCATCACCCAATTATAAGTCACAACAATGACTGATCGACAGACTGGATCATTGTTTCCAGTCCCCATCATAAAAAGACCAAAAAACAACGTTTACTTGCTGTCAATGAGATGTGAAGGTATCATCTTTACACTTCATACGTTTATTGAATCCAAATGACGTTTGTGAATCAACAGTCGGATATGAATCGTTATTATGTCTCAATTTGAGGATTTCCTATTTTTCAATTTTATTTCAAGGCTTCAGTTGTATTAAATGACTTCCAAGATAACTTGCAAACCATAACATTATGACAAGATAGAGAACATATATGAGAGAATATGAAATGTTACCCAAAGATTGGAGTGATTTGCCGTGGGTGCAATCATTCATTTCCGTGTCCAAAGCCACCGGGCGGATAAATATGAATGTATAAATGATTGACCAATCATCATGATCAGCTGTTATGTCCACTAATGGACAAGGGTCTTTTGTAACTGCTCCAGTGACGAACATGATTGATTAATTCTCTGCCATGTCTTACAGGCGAACTGTTTCCATGTCATGTCACATTTATTTCTTTTACTACTGCGTTTACGGTCTCACGGGCATAAATCTGCTTCATCCGTTGTTCCTCCTTCCTTGCACAACTCGAGTATTCGACTTAATTACATTCGTGATATCCTCCATGTTGGTTTCCTACCGGATCCATATTGATCTTGTCCTATCGCTGAGAGATATTCCCATCATTGATCTTTCAATTGCCCTCTTTATTCAATTTTATTTCGAAAAACAATGAAACGCTGTCAAATTTACACAACGCAGAAAAAAAGTCAATCATTCACCCAAGGAAATAAACTAAAAACAATTCAAAATAATTCAAAGACTGAAGAGTAAAATGTTTTGTTTTTTTTCGTGGCATGATTAAATGCATGGAAAGAGAACGAATGAAAAAGATGCTCAATTAGTGTGTGTGGTGTTTTTTTGTTTGTTTGTATGTTTGTTTTGTATCCTGTTTTTCTCAAAATTTGTTTTTTTCTGATTCTTCAAAGAAATTCAATTGGAGAGTTTGTTTTTTAACTTTCAAACTTGAATGAAAATAAGCAGTTCATTTCCTTTACTGCTATTGTTTCTGTTGTATGTTTTTTTCCAAATCTTCAAATACCCCGAGAAACAGTAAGTTCCTCTTCAAGGAGTCTTTTATAATTGATACTGATATGTGTTTATCCTTCGTTGGATGCTATAAGATGCTGTATCCATCTCTCTTCTTTCTTTTTCTCTTTATATATATATATATATATATATATATATATATATATATATATATATATATATATATATATATATATGTATATGTATATATAAGTATATATATATGATAATTTCTAGCCATGAGAAACATATCATCGTTAATCATGATCATCAGCGGTAGCAGCAGCATTTTATAATCAATTTTTGGACATAAACTTCCCCCAAGATTTGATCCGTGGGTAAATTTTTCTTCAACTTGTCCAGTTCATCAAATGTCATATTTTGCAGGCTCAGGGAATACATGTCTTACTTGAATTCCATTGAAACTGACCATTGAAATTATATCTGTGAACTGACAAATGCAACTATTAACACGAACCCCTTTTGCAAAATATCCTATTGATCAAATACTAAAAACTGTCCATCTACTGTGGTTAAATCTCACTTTTTTTCGTATCTATGTCTTACATCCTCGTTGAAAACTACTACTTTTCTTTCTATCTATCTATCTCTTTATCCACACACACATACACACACACACACACACACGTGCATAAACACATATATATATATATACATATATTCCATTTATTATATCATTACTCTCTCCTCATCATCATAAAACTTCCCTGCAGGCTTTATAGCTATGAGTACAATCAACTGTATAATATATATGTACACATGTATTGGTGTAGGTGTGTGCGTTTATATATACATACACACTCACATATGAATACATGCATGTGTTTGTGTGTGTGCATGCACATGTGTAAGTGTGAGGTTGTGTATGTGTGTGAAAGAGTTGTGTCCCTGTAGATATCCGTTTATAAATACTTTTCATAATTAATTGAGCATTGATTGTCCAACATCTCTGTACAAGCACCTTTGTACAATTGTAATCGTATTAATTGAAAGTAATCTGTAATTATTCTCATGAAGATTCGTCGTGAAATGAATCGATTCGTCCTATCTTGGGAACAGAGACAAGATAATTACTCTCATAAGTTGAGAAAATATTCTCCCAGAGATTAATATTGATACATACAGGGGTTGCTCGAATCGCTTCTAGCAGGGAAAATAGAGAGCGGTGCATGCTTTTGATCGAATTGGAAGAAGAACAAGGAGAGAAAAACAAACAGGAAAGGAGAGAAAGAAAAAAGAAAAAAATGCAATAAATGCAAATTACGAAAAATTTTGAAATCAGAATGAGAACGGTTCGTGTGTGTACCTGCGTGTATGGAAAGTAAATGTTATCATAAGTTATGTGCAACAATCAAAATCAAAGATGCAAAACTGGGGAAAGTAAGCCCCTACAGTCTCTCTGGACAGTAAATCTCTATGGAATCAACAAAAGGAGAAGGAATCGTGAAGAATCACTCTACGATGGCAAGCTTTCGGCAAAGCAAGCTCAACCTTCAAAAACAGTCAAATGCCAATAATCCTAACAAGAAAAGTATACAACCAATGTATCCTCCCACTAGTCACTGCAGTTGACACATGAAACATAACAAAGAGACAAAAATGCAAACTATGAAACATGAAACGAGTGTATGAGATAATCATGCTCAACCTCACATGGAGAGATTACAAGGCAGCACAATATATCAGGAATAAAACAGGAGTCAGAGATATCATAGAATCTATTAAAAAACTCGAATTGCAATGGGCTGGTCATGTTGCAAGAATGAAAGACAACCAATTGACATCACAACTCACAGCATGGATCTCCAGAGACTACATGCAGAACCCAGGCTGTCAAAAAACAAGATGAAGAGATGAAGTAGACAAATTTAGAAACGACGCCCATGATAGAGAAATGTGACAGATCCTGGAGAAAGTAACTGTCGAAAGACAGGTGATTATGATGATGATTCTATAATATATGATTACATATCAATATTGAAGAATGAACGGTTTGTTCTGTCTATCTCTCTGTCTCTGTCAGTCGGTCTGTCTGTCGCTCTGTCTCAGAATACTGAACCGTTGATCACTTTTCAGGAATTTTTTTTTTTTTTTTTTTTTGTTCATATACTCCAGTTTCTATTTACAGCGTTCTGGTCCATCGGTTTTCCAGTATTTCTTACCGTCTGAGGGTATGAAAAGATTATATTTCATGCTAATGGTATAGCATGATATCGATTATATCTAATAGCCACTTTGAAAAAGTTCCATCATTAAATGAACAATACACAAACTAATTTGTTAAATGGGTGAAACAATAATGATGATACTTGATTTCAATTATTGGCAATCCTTTTTTTTTTAATTACTTAGCTCAAAACAAATGAAATCGATCTATCGTGTAATCTTTGGCAATATATCTTCAACCTTTTTTTTTGCCTTTCTTTCCATTCTGTTCCTGTAAAAAAAAGCCGGATATAATGTTTGGCTGTACCAAGAATTCAGAATAATATCGCTCAAAATGACCAACTCAGTAACCATGGTACTCCGATGTGGTGACATGGGAATTGGAGTGAAAATTAACGATTGGAATTTTTGAAAAAATGAATATCGTGGCAACTTTATTCATTAATGACATTTTAATTAACTTTCAGGGAACAAAATTGCTATTAGAAAACAAATTGCCAAAAGAGTTTTAAAATTGAAGAGAATTATCACTTAATTAGGAGAAACACACCAGTTTATCCCTCATGATCGAAGTACTCCATTAATTTTCATGTAAGATGCTTAATTTGCCGCAAACAATGAAAACCTTTGAGGTCACTCTGTAGAACAAACTAGACAATTTCTAGTTCAGATCAGGTCTTCAATTCCTAAGGTTTTTTGATAATTTTCCAAATTCAGAAATCCGTTTTGGTTGCCCGTTTCTGAGGCCTCTCATGGCTTTTTGTAGCAGCTTCTTCCATCGATTTTTGCAGACTTTGCAACTACGAATTCGAATTCTGGCTTAAATTTGACCAAAATTTCACTTTGCCAATATCCACAACATAAGAGAACGTCCATTTTAGTAAGTTAAAAATTATCTTTATTTGATCAGTTTAATTCGACAGTGGTAACAAATTCATATGAATACAGTTAAAATCTATTTTGCACATTCACACATATCAATATATATCAACCAATAAATAAACGATACAGAACTATGATACATGTCTTAGACGTGACAGCTAAAGTGAAACCATTTTTTTTATTTATGATCAAATACCATTTTGATAGAAAATGAGTAAATCTTATAAATTGGAGATGCATTATTTAGAACCATTTTTTTATTGTGTTTGTTGGAGGAAGCATTGGAAGTGTGAGGTCAGTTCGAAGTTTAGTCCAAAACGAGGCAAATTGCTACCACATCTTTCTGGCAATCTTTTCTCATCAGTGGCAATCGTTGGCAATTATCAACAATTAAATGCAGCTGAACACCATGATTGCCGTTGTTGTGTGTCATTTTGTGTTTCTTTTTCAACATTTGTGACAATGTGGGAGTTACACTTAGAGGAAACTTGGTAGAAACATCGCAGATTAAAGACAAAGGAGGAAATGAAAGAATATGGAAAGATTGGGAGAAAAAAATAACGAGAGAAACGATTGGAATGGAAAAAAAAGAAAAATTAAATCAACTGAGGAGAAACGAAGAGAGAAAGAAACCATATCATACATTTGATAAGCAAGAAAGGCTGAACTTCAAACAAAACAAAGGCTAGAGAAGTAAATCGGGTAAAAACTTATTTAACTTAAAGCCAAAAAGAAGAGCAATGACAAATAAAGAATTGTAAAAACAAGAATGAAAGAAACAACATTTCACCCTATAGAAGAATTACTCTTGTTAGAAGAATGAATCGTCACAGACAAAGCATTCCCCATCCCAATGTCCTGTAGAAATGAACTGAGTATTCTTTTGTCAATTCATTTGAAGCAGACAATGTGAAACTGATATAAAAACAGATCAAAAACTTACCAGACGGTCAGAGAAAAGTAAATTAGACGTTTGATGACAAGAGAGGACCAGAGAGTGGGTGATTGAAGAACAATGGACGCAAAAACGGGAATGAGCAAAATGTTACTGAGGAGACAATTTTGTTGTAAGAGCTTTAGTCCTGTCATTAGTAGCAGCACTGGATTGCCATTATCTGCACTCGATTGGGAACTAAGAGAATCTTTTTTTTTTCAATCTACGACTAAGACCGGTCTGGAGAAACAATATGTAGTTATAGATTGGTGTTGCTATTAAAAGCAAACTGAAAATGGACATTGATTTCTTTTTACCATTGTCTTCTTTCATTATATGGAGTGAGCACATTATGTCGTTGCATACTATTCGGATGTGTTGCTCAGTACTCGAGGCACACCAGCTAAGATATTCATTCTTAGTAAGTTCATCTCAAACTCTCATTTTGTTATGGAGAAAACGTCGATATTGGATGATTAGATGGGGAATGTCATAAATAAGAACAAAAACGATCAATATATGATGTGATATATGACAGAAATAATCCATTTGTAATGGACATCTTTTGCCAAAGAGTTTTCTGAAAATTGAAAATAAATTCATTGGGGGTCAGTGATTAAACATGAAGCATGAATTACGGATCCTTATCATTTACCCTTGTCATTGATGTAAATGCTAGGAATGTAAGGTGAACGCTAATGATTCTCAAAAAATTCAAAACTTATGTAGATTGGATATAGTCAACTGAGAGATGTGCAATTTGAATTTTCCATTGAGTATCTCGTTGACTTTATGTAGGGTCTATGTATACTATTTTCACCTTTTAATTGGATTGGATGTTTTGGTACCTTCACCTGAGGTTTACTATTGGAGATCATATTGTCAGAAGAATCCCTATTAAAGAAAATGGCTAAAGCAGTTATCCTGCAGTAAAAATCAGTTCAAATGCTTCTTTAATATCATTAGCAATTTCGGTAAAATTAGGTGCTAATTTCAACTGAGGTACTTGAAAAATTATTTTAAATCTTCTCTGGACAACCATCGCTATTGAGGGCACATAATTTCCAAAATTGAAAAATCATGTACGTACTCGAACTGTAACGGCACCAATAATATTATTTTAATTTATGACTGAAAACCATTTTCGTAAGAACAGGATGTTATATGCTGTTAAGAAGGAAAGGGGAGAATGAAACAAAAAAAAATGTCAAGTCTTTGATCAACCTTGCTTCAGCTTTTCTTTCTGAATCAAATCATCTGGGCGTTGTTCAATAGATTTCCTGTCCAAAACCAAGAAAAACTTTCAGAGGGAATTGAAAACTAAATTACTAGGTTTTGTTAGTCAGTCAATAAAAACCATCAAGTTACCAAAACATTTTGGTAGCGTGAAGTGTTGCAAGTAATCAGATAATGTTTCTAAAATTGATGATTAATGAATAAGTTACCTGTCTTGTCCTCTGTTGTACAATAATCACAAACATTTGAAAGAAAAAAAAACAAATAAAACAAGCGTGAATGCCACAGAGCATCAGGTAAAGGACCAATTTTGCATAAATTTATATTGCAATTTGAGCCCCAACTGGAATCTTTCTTAAGGAGGTAGTTTTTCAATAAAAACGTTGAATAAAATGGAGGAATCAACGTGAACAAATTTTTTTTTGGCGTTTATATGAACATTTATTGCTGTTATGTATTTTCCAGCTTGTATCAACTGGAAAAACATTCTACTTACATTTTACCCTTTTTTATTATTATTGATTGATCTTCTGCTCACTTTTCATCATTATTTTAAGCTAATTGTTTTATTGGAAAATATATTTTTATTTTTTTATTTTTGAACGGATACATATGTATTGATTTGATTTTAAAATACAAAACACCGGAAAATTATCTAAAATAAATTCAGAACCCTCTCAAAAATCCAATAAAAAGGAACATTGAATTCAATCACACGTGACCAGGTCCCTGCATTCATGGTAGAGCCGAATAAAACTAATTCGCCGAAAATGCCCGCAAATAAATTTAGTGGAAAAGTCAAACTGAACATTTTCACATTCTTCTACGATCAATATTTAGATAAGAGCAGATATGAATAATAATGATATGGGGGGAAACTGAATTTGTTTGTACAAATAAGTAATTTTCCAACATGATCCACCGAAACCATATTCACAAAACATAGATTTATCGTGCGTATAAGTTTTTTTATTGTATCAAGATATTAACAAGCTGGGTGGTCATTTGTTTGGTTGGGGATAGTGAATTTGTTGACTCATGTGCAATGAACTATATTTGTAATTGTTCCAAATATAGAACACATCATCTATAAAGATCGACATGTCAGCAACAGAATGATTACAAAATGCATAGATAAAAAAATGTTTGTCAATCATGCTCGATATCCCGAACATACAGTTATGCAGAGTTTCTTTGCAAAAGTTCTGATCTCTGTTGAAATCCCTTCTACTCGAACAATCATACAAATTTGATATTGTTCTTCTTCTAATTTACTCAGACTACAGGCAGATCCAACTGTCATCTTTTTGCATACATGCAAAGATTTTGTATCGATGATTTGTTCAATTTTGGACTCGACTATTCTTTGTGATATGATTGAACTCTTACCTACTCCACTCCATCCATGATTAACAAGTGAAGACACGAGCGAATCCAAACTTTGAAACGTTGTTCAGACTTGTTAAAATGTTGGTCTATGTATATCTCGTGGTTTGTAAATGTGCGCCTCGTTTTTACTTACGTAATCGTAGTTCTGTTATTTAATAGCCACCCAGCTAGGCCATTCGGAAGTCGAAGTTTATTGAAATTGATCTCAAAACTTTATCATAAGCGCGATATTGAAAACCTGTGCATTAGTCGGGGATGTACCTTTCAAACTATTTCTCACGTGGTTTATTTTTATTCAAGGAAGTCGAGAAATATTTGGGTCCAATATACTTCGCAAGACACACTGGCTCTTTCATGGAAAGAGACCTTTTGTCTACTCAGTGACAGAAAGTATCTTCATGCTTTTAATATTGGCATTTATCATTCAAGTTGGCCATATTCCCTAAGTTCCCAAAACAATACCGAAAGATTTTCAATCTTTTAAGCAGGACAGGGTGGGGCAGACTTTGAATGGGGAGGAAAAAAGGCTTTTGATGGAAATAGGGAGGACGACAAAAGCAATCTCTCTTTTGTGTCCGAGAAAAAAAGGCAGGCAGCATCGTCAGGTATTTTCACACCGGAAGTAAAGTGAAGTTTGATAGGTTAGTGAATTGGAAAGCAATTTGTTATTTTGGATGGGGCGAAGCCGGGAAGTTGAATGGGCAAGTGGTGTTCAATATGGAGATAAATGAGTGACGAGGAGACGGAGTTTCGGACATAGAGAAAAGTTTGAGAAAAATTACCAACAATGGAGACTTGAAGATGGAAAGAAATACATAGATCCACACTTTCCATCAAAAAGGAGAGCATTTTGATGAAACTTTTTCAAAAGCCAAAATCACTGTAAATCTTTGAATTGAATAATTAATGTATTTCCAAACATAAGCATGACAATGATTGTATGAATTTTAGGTTAGGGTGGTGAATGAAAATGCAAAATAGATGGAAGGGGTTCATGCTACCTTCAGCTGTTCCGTGCAGAAAATTGTTGAACACTTTTCAACTTTTGTATTGAGATTCGAGTTGCAATTTTAATGACAAATCGAACCGATTCAAATAACTAAGTAGCGAAAACGAATTGAATAGATTGGAGTTGATAGATATACACTGCGATATAAACATATTCGGGATCTATTTCCCTTTCTGTCAAATTGATATTATTACTTATATGGTTGGGGAGTTGATAGGTGGGATATTCCAAGACGTTTGGTATAGAGGGATCATGACGATATTTCAAAACTCCTCAGTCTTTTCTTTATCCCTTTACTGCTCCCCACTCCCATCAGAAACGCATCACAAATATTGTCCATGTCGTATTGTGTATTTTGAGGGAAAATTCAAATGTTCCACCAGAAACAAAATGAGGAAATGAAAGAATGAAAATCAAATTGATCCAAATATAAAGGGTCATTCATTTCCCTCCCCTATCCCCCCAAACACTTGACTCCGTCCATTGTTGAATTTTTATGACAAAAAAGTGTCGAGCTTTTAATAGTATTTATTTTCCATTCCGTTCTGTTCGTCTTTTTTTTCTCCCCTTTTTAATGTTTTTCATCTCATGGAGAGACAGATTGCCAGAAGGTTAGCAACGTGAGTAAGAGAGTAGGTGACTCGACTTCAACTCTGGCTGAGATTTATTTAGAACAGGTGTCTTTTATCTGTCAACTCAGTTGAAAATTCAAGTAAATATGTTCAGTTTCCTTCATGTAGATGGGATGATATATTTACGACTACTTTCTATGACACTAAAATATGGACGTTCAGTCGACAAAACCACAAAGTATCCCACTTGAACAAAAGTGATTTCCAAAGATTTGAAATTTTGCCATAGACAAGACACAAATAGTATGAGTATGTTCTTACAATATGTTCTTCCTGCATGTCTCTATTCCAGTTCCCAGTAGGTGGCCAAAACCTCAATCCCAACGAATAAATAAGTGTTTATATCTTGACTAATATTTCCAAAAGCTCAAATTATCTAGGTGTTCATTCACTTGTCTCTATAAGTAACATTGAATTAATTGCTTACTTATATTGCTGGCATTTTATTTTGCCTGATTCTTTATCCACTGCAATCTCTCATATAATATCTTTAAATTTGAGTGTCCCTCTATGAATTTCTATTTAAAAGTTCTTAATTTTATATAGGATTGATCAGATAAACCCACGTTCATACTTGGTGCTTTATGAAAAATACCTCTCTTCTTTGAATTCAAAAACTCGTAAAGGCTTTGTATGATCGTTTAGTTTTCTCTTCATCAGGTACAAGTATCATTTTTTTTTTGAATAAGTCTTTTTCCACATCAGTTGGACTCCTTTCTTTAATCAAAATAATTAATTATTCATATCAAACATAGGAGTTAGTAGTGATGTAAACAGAAAATGAGCAAAAAATAGTTCGTATCATAAAATATAACGGTGGTTACTGGTGCTTGTGAGGTATTAATTGCAACTTGTATCTTCCTTACCGATCGTTGCATCAATTGATTTAAAAAAATGAAACTAATTCGGTATTGTTCGTTCGGTTTGATGGAATTCACATTCCTTTTTTTTCCATTCAAATATTCTTGGAGATATTTTTCCCAAAAGATCAAACACATCAAAGACTATTGTTTTGGCTTTAGTCGGAGTCGAGTTTTTTCCCCTCTTTAAATTCTTTAATTGAATACTTATTTCGAAATTTCTTAAATATATGCATCATCCACGTATTTAATTTCAACAGACATCAGCATCCTATAGAAATATAAAATCCTATCTTGGTATCAACGCTATGCTTCGTTTTATTCGCCCGTTAGGATAGAACCAGGCATGGTTATCGCTTTTAGGAATCCCCAGGATATGTATTGATCCAGTCTTTTATATTTGTTAGTTGTAAAAAAAGAAATTAATTCATGAAATTTTCAAAAGATGATCACTTTCCATTTTGGAGCAATTATTTTTGAAACTTCGACTAGTTTTAATTAGGCCTTTCAAAATAAATTAATGTAATTATCACTACTTTTATTGGTGATTCGATACGGTTTTTGAATGATACGCTTGTCTACTAATGTACTGATTCCTGATTGGAAGAAAAAAGGCAAGAGAATCTGTGTAAATTTTGTAAGGAATGTCACAATCAACTAATATCACAATCAACAAATGAACAACACGTTGATTACCAAATTCAAAAGTCAGAAATTATCCAGCAGGGACAATATTCGATCGATTTTTTTTAATTTCATAATTAAATCATGCTCTTAAAAATGCTACGATCTTCATTCCTGTTGCTATCATTCAGACAAATTAATCCTCGGTCTTTTACAATAGTCTGAGATAATGACAAAAACCAGAAAAATTACGGACTCAAACATTGCGGAATATTCTTGAATACAACAAGTACATGTATTGAATAGATGGTCATATATTTTGGGGGGTTCTTATTTCATTTTTAGGTTTTGTATCCTCTATCTGTAACGAAACAAATTTGCTCACATGCAGTTTCGTATTTTAGGAAGGAACCACGTATAACAAACAATTGTTGGAAGGTCAAGAGTAAACCAAGTCGATAGACATAAATTATTAATTTACAGGCAACTCCAGACACTGAGCAGAAAGACGACAATGGAACTAATGCATCACCTGAAGACTTATACAAAATTCAGACGAAAAAATAATTTCTGAAGAGGACATTCAGTCGTCATTGTAGAAGATTTATTAGTTTCATTTAAATCCGAGTGAGAATTCAATCCGTGTTGTGTTTTTCTTTCGTATGTTAACGAGACCAAAGCCTTTCTTGTATTATAACGCATCAAAAACTATATGCGCGTTCAAATAAACGTCCAGGAATATGCATATGCATGCTTCAAAATTTCCAACTATTATCGTACGCTTGATGGTATGGAAATCTTAAAAGTTTACTCAACTGTTTACCGCTTGTGCAATAGCAAAAATAGAAACTAACATTAAACACACTTTCAGGAACCCCAACTACTGCCAGGATTTCATGCCAAAAGCTCAAATAAAAGTAGTCAAAACGCATTACACCGGCAAAATAACAAAAATGGCAGCACAAAATCAAACAGATACATCTCACAACCAACGTGTACACCGAACGCAATATTTGCGAACATCATTAGAGACGAAGAAATAAACATCATCACAAGGACATCAAAAGCAATAAAAAAAAACATACTCAGTTTATTTCCGCTCCGTGCAGATATGCAATCCGTAGTCAAGATTGTCATAAAGTGTACATCTCAAAATAAACGACCTCACCAATATCTTACGATACATCTTCAACATAGAAATAGGATATCGCAAACACGGAAGGAAATGCATTTGATCACCAGATATTTTGAAAAGAGGCTCTGCTATTCAAAGACTAGGTTGCTGTGACATTCGTCAATATTTAGCTAAACTAATTATCAGACAATAAATTGCCCATAGATAATATCAGCTCCACCATTCAGCCCAAAACTACTATAACAAATATCTCTTATCCACTATTTGTATACGGATGTATTCGAATATTTTCATGGCATACCAACCTGATAGTGCTCACAATCGCCATACACATACAAAACCAACAGCATCACACTCAAACACATACACAGTCAAAAGGTTCATAAAGACAATGGCCAAACATATTACATAGTAGTGATTCATGCAATCAAGCATCAAAAACCATCTAATGTTAAATCACTGGCGTACTTGAATTTTAGTATATATTTATGACTTCAAATTACCACCCATCAATATTGTAATCAAATTACACACTCAATCACTGATATCTAAATCCCCCTGCTACAACCAGTTTGTCTGAAGTATGCGAAGTATTTATGACCCCCCACAAAAATGTTGATAACCTTTGGGCTTTATCGTAGATTTCTAATCAGCTATCCATAATCAATTACTATCGCACCCATCATAAGTCACAGACCTCCTAAGAATGCACCTATTACTTCTAAATCCTGCCCATACCACGATAAAGCCAGTTTAGACAAAACACACACAAAAAATATAAAGTATCATTCGTACAGTTGGCCCACTGATATTGTCCTTTCACTTTCATTTTGTCGGATTAACAATAATCTATATGAATGCAACAGACACACACACAGACACAGACACGCACAAACACACACACACACACATATATTATATATATCTATATATCTATATCTATATCTATATCTATATCTATCTATATATATATACATATATATATATATATATATATATATACATATATATAAGTATAGGCAATCAGTGGGGAGAAAGGAGTTGGTGAACCATATTGACATCCCTGTGGTAGCAGTAGAATATACACTGGAGAGTATAATGGTGTTATAATCATTAGATGGCAATTCAAAATGGGGAATGGATCGTTGAAACTTTTAGCAACTGTGAAATGAGACTTGGGTCCAAGAATCACTGATTTATATTTCCAGTCGTCACCATAATCGATTCCTTATTGTAGAGACATTTCTTTTTTTCACATTCGGTCTCGTGAGTCGTGTAATTCTATTGACATCAATGGTTCTAGCCGATCAACCTTCTTCTTTCCGGTCTATAAATCTCTAATATAACAATAATACTGTGAGACAGACCCTCAGCAGGAAACATCGCGGTCATCAGTCCCAAATCGAATAAGCTGCGAGCTTCAATTGCTTTTATAAAGTGATTTGAAATAATATGGGATGCTACAATTCTATCTGTTAGGAGTACCATCCCATGTGGAGGAAATTGACATTATCACTTGACTTATGGCGACTGCGTATATTTCAATGATTTATCGAGTTTGATTTCGAAACTGACAGTATCCATTCTAAAATGATATGAGTGACTTATTTGTGAACAAGTAATAGTTTTACAATTTCTTTGGTCGAGTTCAAAGTACTATACTGATAATCTTTGAATTTCGAGTGCTTGAAATAGACAAAAGGTTGAAAGCAATGGGATGCAATCGTACGAACGATTCTCACACGCAACTGCTCCATCCAAATTGGATTAAAAGGAAAAGAAATAAAAATTGCCAGAATATACAATTTTCATATAAACACATAGAGATACACATGCATTCATTACCCCCTACATGTGTGTGTGTATATATATATATATATATATATATATATATATATATATATATATATATATGTATATATATATATATATATATATATATGTATATGTATATATATATATATATATATATATATATATATATATATATATATATATACAAATGAATGTTACGTTCCAGTCCTTATACGAACAATTGGAAAACGAGTCAATGATGCTAACTTTTGTGGCTGGAAATAGTGTTGCCATCACTAAATCTAAGATATCAATGACTGAACGGAAAATTTGGTCATTTAAACTGTTATCTTTGGATTTGATGATAAAATATAAAATTCATGGAATGGTTGATTTTTGCACTAGTTTTAGGGTTACTGATATAACTGATTTAGGTTAGAGATTATAAGTACCAACAAACATTTTTTCATACCAATCGAATTGAACCAAGACTTTCAGAGATACAGGAATTGTTCGATACTATGAGTTACTTACAAGTGTATATATTGTTATATGGATATTATTTTTGTAATTATGAAGATAAAGTGGTTGTCGTTGTTTGAATCCCAAACTCTTGATACAAAGCTGATTCTAATCCTGAAACTGACCCTAGAATTACCTGCAAAACCATTACCCTGATTTAAATATGAAATAATAATAAATTACAGTTATACATTTTCAACTTTACTGCTTCATTCTCCGACTTGATACGAATATATATATATATATATATATATATATATATATATATATATATATATATATATATATATATATATATATTATACTGTCATCCACAGACAACTGTTTCGTTGTATTAAAACTCATTAGTGTGGCTATGGACAATCAATCATTCCATCCAGTATTAATAATCAATGTGCATATGTTTATTATCAATTATTATTTGATTGTCAGTAAGGATGAATTTAAGCAATATATTTATTTTACCTTAAATTCCCAATTCACCGGAGTGCTTTGATCCTAAGGAGGAGCTTTGCATTCCCTGCTTCTAGCTACTACTTGATAGGTTATATATATATATATATATATATATATATATATATATATATATATATATATATATATATATATATATGTATATATATATATGTGTGTGTGTGTGTGTGTGTGTGTGTGTGTGTAGAGATTGGTCATAAATCAAAAGAAAAATCGGGACAAATATCATGATTAGATCTGATCTGTTTCCTTCCTAGAATAGGGAAAGAACTAAAGAAATAATATAGATGTGCAGCATCTTAGAGAGATCTTTCTTCTGTATAGAAAGAACACATTCATTTTATGACTGAGATAGGATAGCTATTCAAAGGAAAGGATATGATACAATATCTCCCTTTGTCTTTCCTGTATTTTTTCAAAAGAAGAGACTGTAATCGGAGCTTTTTACTTTCTCTGATTTCAAGAAACTATTGTCTCAATGATCAATATCTGATGGACGTCTCCTGTGGGATTGCATGGCCTCAATATTAAAATTATTTATTCGTCAATTTACAAGAACCACCTTTTGCAGTTGAAATTTCCACGGGATTAAAGTAAAAGACGGTGGACAGCTAGGGAAATACCAAGACATATATACAAAATAGAATATATATATATATATATATATATATATATATAGAGAGAGAGAGAGAGAGAGAGAGAGAGAGAGAGAGAGAGGGGGAAATAGATGAATTGATAGATAGTTTAGTACCCAAATATACATTTACAATGCTAAGGCAAAAATATATTCATACTCTAACGTGTTTTTCAAAGTATCTCTTGTAAATAAATGATACATTACCTTTCCTTGTATAAGAACATCATTGTCATCTTTGTGGTATGAACACCACATTAATTTTACCACTCGCTACGAGAGTAATCTATTTTATCGTGTTTTCTACATTATTCCCGGGATGTTTGACGTACTTCCACGTTTCCATCAATAAATCAAGAATTGTTTTTTTTTTGCTGTCAAATGAACAGAAATACCAGTCGAACTTGACTATTAAATCATGAAAAAACAGAAAATACTTTGTTCCTTCGTAATAAAAGTTATTTTCTGATTGATTATGTCTCGAAAGTATAGATAATGTCAATCATTCCCCTTAAAATTTTCGACCAAAACTTCTTTTTAACTGGATAATCTGTGCAAGTTTGATCAAATGCGTAGGAAAAGCATTACATAAGATCATCCCTCACTGCCCCCAACCCCCCAAAATTGAAGGAATACCCGCCATTGTCTACTCCTCCCACACCATAAAAAAATCAACACACTAAATGTTGGAATACAAATTGTCTTGTGTGGGTTAATGCTCAGAATTTGCATTGCAGATTTCAACAAGGGAGCAGTGATCCTTCAGATATTTTTTTCTTGCAAAAAATGAAGACGAGGCTACCATAAATTATTATGGGATATTTTTTCAGCAGATGCAGACTGAAGTTGGATTGCCAGTAAATATAGGACACCAGGGTGTAATATGCAGATGAATGTTTTGGCTGCCTCTGTAACGATGGTCTGTAGGAAATACAGCTGAACTTTGGCTTTTTGACTTTTGTTCATTAGGAGAGAAAAGAGGATGGAAACAATCTTTTGAAAAGTGTTTTTATGCATGTCGTTACACTTTATTTGAAAATATTAGCATAGTCAAACATCAAACCAGAAGTAAAAAGAGATCGGTGAACTCATCAAGTCGGGAGAGTCTACTTTCTATGGAAATTAGCGTTCAACGTTGTAAATTTTATTTAAACTCAAATACCCTTGATCAAAGCAGCCTTCATAAGATTGATAATTGAGTTTTTGTCTTTCAAAAATCAATCAAAATGATTGTAATATCAATAGTAAACATTTGCTGGTTTATAAAATTTCAATGCTTCGTAAGCATATTTGAAAAAAAACAACTTTTAGGATCGTAGTAAGCGCCCTGTTATAACAGGACATGAAATTCTCCCAATACTCAAATTGATGCACTCTTGAAATACTGCTAACTAAAGTGACACAGGTATCTGAAAAAAATTTGTTAATGGGCCTGAGACAATTTGGGAGATAGAACGAGCTGTAAGTAAAAGCACATGATACCGACATATTGTGTAAAGACTCCTATATTTTTCAGTTGAAATTAGATATGAAAATAAATAAGTATTCGCTTCAGATATGAAACCTTAAATCTAACCAAATACGTAATATGTCACTTCCTTTATCTACTATCTATAAAGGATCTGAATCTCTGTTCATCGGTGCCCATTTAATGCCCCAACATGCTTAGTCAGCTACTTCTTTGCTTTCCATCCTTCCTATCCATCGATGACTGGTTTTATTCCCTGCATCAGTTCAACACAAGATTTTTTCATTGAAAACGATAGAATATTGTATTCTTCAGTATGTTCCAAATGGAATCCCTAGCAATTCAAGAGACGTACTTGAGTGCATTTGCTTGATTTGAGACTTTGTTGTACCTTTATGAATTATTCATCCAGTTAGGCAGAAGATGAAGTGAATAGCTGGTTGAATGGGAAGGTTACCTAGGTATCTGATGTTATTCTGATCAATTTTTTCTTGGATCCAGGTTCAGGAAAATCATTCCTGCAAACGGCTGTGTAGTGTCTTAGTGAGCTGGTATTTCCGTTTCCTACTTCTTTTTCGAGCTTGAAAGGGCTGAAATCTTCAAACAAAGTGGTTATCAAGCAAAGTATCACGCTCAGCTGGTAAGGTTTTTGGTTGAGCAAGCTCAGCCCTCAAGAACAAGAAAGTCCATTAGACATAAAAAGGAAAGATAGATCATCAGATGCTCCCGCCTGATAGTCTCCAGTGGAGCTGAAGTATGGAATCTAACCACAATATCAACCCATGAACTGAGAATCATGCAACTTGCACAAGTGAAAATCCTGGTCAACCTTGATCACGACACATATTGTACATTTCAAAAAAAGATGGGAGTCAGATGCCTTATTAAAACATTACAATCTAAAATGACGATTGTCTGGTATTGTGACTGTCACACATGCACTGGACATCATGACCTGACACTTGGATACACAGAGATCATAAGCAGCCAGCAGGAAATAAAATGTTGCAGCAAACTAAACAAATTTCGAAAGCTCTGGCTGTGTGACGCCAATGACGAAGAGATCAGGCAAATCTTTGGGAATGTCTATTCTCAATGGCTAAAGCTAATAGGATAAGGATGATGATGATGATGATGATGATGATGATGATGATGATGATGAATAGAAACAAATGAAATTTGCTCCGAAAAACGTGTTTGAGAGTGTGTGTGTGTGTGTGTGTATGATGTGTGTGTGTTTTCAACTTCGTATGTAGAATCGTTTAATGACGTGCACAATTGTTTAACAATTGTTTTACAAGGCGTAGCTAAAACTTAATGAATGTTTGCATATATATATATATATATATATATACATATATATATATATATATATATATATATATATATATATATATATATATATATATATATATATAAGGAAATTTTTAAAAAAATAAACTATTGTCGATCGATAAAAAGACACTTCTTTAAAATAACAATCGAAATTAAGCTGAAAATTATGAGCAATTACAATGCAATATAATGAGCATGTCCTGAAGAAAAATAATTCTGAAATTGACCAAACCTAAACGCAAATAAATATAATTAGTGATTTGATTGGTCTTTGCAAATTAGTGTCAAATAATGCCAGACAGTAATTGCAGTCAACTGATTTAACGGACCTGGGCGGGATTAAACACTCAATAGAATCATGACTGGAATTCTGATTTTATTATTACAATATTGTTGCAGGAACTCCAAACATTAAAACATGCACACGTAAACGCAAACACACACACACACACACACACACACACACACACACACATATATGTATATATATATATATATATATATATATATATATATATATATATATATATATATATATATATATATATACATATAAGAGCAAATGTGCAAAAATGGATCATAGAATTCTGAAAAAGTAAGTATCACTGATTATATGATTCTTGCTTGACTAAATATAAATAACCCCACTTACTGTATGAGTATCATACAGTTGAATTGAAGAATCTTTCAATTATGAACTCAATAACTGAAGTTTGTCTTGAGTCACTCAATTTTTGCCCCCATTTGGCTATCAAATCGCATCGATAATACTAACAATAAGGATCACATGAATAGATGACTCGTCTTACTCAAATTGGCTCTTTCTGAAGACATCTTCAATTGGCATATTGCAAACATATTTTTGTTATCTCCCGTGGTTATTGGCTCTTGATTGTCTGACCGATCATCCAATAAAAAATGAAAGCAAAGTTTTTTTTTTTTTTTTACAAAAAGGAATTTATCAAAAGTCTTTGATGAGGGAATTGCAGAGTAAATTGACAGAAAAGTAAATGGTAGCAGAGAAGCTCTGGAATAAAAAGAGTCAGATTCGGAAGTGAACAAAATTATGAAATGAAAAATATGGGAAATCGTCAACAGAAAAGGAAGTATAGATTGAAAAATGTCCATAATCAACAATTGGGTATGTTTTGATCGACATCTGTATTCTTCATAGCCAAAGATCAATTAAAGCCAATCTTACTTAGTTCCTTCCACAGATTTTCATCAAAGTACAATAAGGATATATAATGATAAATAGTCAACATAATCCTACTATCTATTTGTCGGAAACTAATTTTATCGCAAGGAATCCAAGTGATTCCTTGAAAACGGGATGAAATAGATTTGCCTAATGTTCAAGACATCCAAAAATTAAGAATAAAGTTTGTGCACAAAACATGACGTCAATCATTCATTGATAAGAACAAACGTACGTGTATGCTATTCATATACATTAGGCACAAGAACTTGTTAGTTATCTAGCAATATACATTGAAAGATAGTTATCGATATCACTAGGTGAAATGAAGATCGAGTGAGGGGGAACAGATTCAGATTTGGATAGATATTGATATGTGATCACAAATAGATCTGCAAGGCTTTATAATGCCAGGACGATTGAACCAAGTACATCATTAACTTTTCTGTATCCATTGCTTACACGAAATCATGACAAAGTTAAGAACTAGCGAGACATTCTGCTTACTTCATAGACATCGGATAGATCCCGAGAAACTCAGGTGCACCAATAAGATAGAGAAGATTGTCTTCACAGGGATGGCCCATATCCTTAACAAAGCACTATTGATATAAATATGTTGTCTTTTATATGCACTGTCCCCTGTTTAGTCTTGTCTATCGACTTGACCCTCACTTTGGGTACATTATGAGAAGACTGCTTGTCGTTATAGATTAGTATAACAATATACAATTAATCCTACACTACACTATACTACTATATTATACTCGACTATATTTCCTGGTCATTGAAATATAGATTTGATAGATTAAAGTTCTCCGCCAACATTGGTTGGATCCATGATTCAAACCATACTACTTGTATTTTTATCGGGGTAACTACATTCGACGAATGCCAAATCTCGATTATGAATTCATAAAGCTGCATATGTGTATGATTCAAATTTTCCCTTGGAATGTTGGTGTCCTCCTATGGTATGTTCCTTCTTCTTTGAGTTTACAGATAGCCTCCATATGTTTTGTGATTCTTTGTTAGTTTCTGATGTATTGTGCTCTTTCCTGATTTTTTTATGTACTGCTTGAATAGTTCTTAGTTGGCATGCCAATTTCTATGTAAAAAATAGTTCAATACAAATAGACTGCGAGGAAATGAAGTCGGGATAATAGTTGAAAAAAAAAAAGAAAAAATGAAAACTTGTAAAATCTTTGATTGTTGGGATCAACGTTTAACTTAACGATGATAAAAAAAATCAGAGTTTCCTGATTTTTCTCCTTTTTTTTGTAGTCATTTAGCTGACTTCATTCCATCAGAAACGTTCTTGTGTTCCAACTAAATTTCATTCTACTTTCTGAATATTTTCCTTGGGCGTTTCTATTACTCATTGTTTTTCTAATACAATGCAGGAAAACAATTTCAGTGTATGCATTTTTCTCCTAATTTGGAGACAGCTTCGTTAGAAACGTTTTTCCCTGTAGTGATTTTGTTACCAATCAGTCCATCAAGACACAAACCAAGTTCTTCCTCCTATAATTATCTGATGTACAAAAACAAAAAAATGAGAATTTGAGGCTTCATTTTCCTGGGCAATGCTTGGAGTCCCCATATGTATACATTTTCCATTAAATAGGTGCATGTATATGTGAGTAGGAATACAATACACGTATATAAGTACTAACATGAATAAAATATGTTTTTCTGTTTGTGTGTATGAATGCATGTCATTGTGTAACCCTGGAAAACTGAACACTGTAGTTTCGAATTCGATTCAAAGAACTGTCGCTTATATTGTTATATGGCTGTCTGAGTGACAAGTTTTCGTAAATGTTCACAATGTTATCGTGATTTATTCTCCCAAAATCTATCAAGAAATTTCAATGATATTTGTTACAAGGATTGATCTCTCCTTTAGATTACATTCAATAACCACATATTGATTATGAGTGAATTGCAGCATATTTTTTCTGTACTTGTGTCTTTTTTATCAAAGTATTTTCCTGACTTACATGTCCAGTAACATGCATTGCACGCCAAGCAGCTGCTTGAGATCTATATTTCAATGACTGAGGGATTATATTCTGTTCATGAAACTGCTATTACGCATTATATTTATATATATATATATATATATATATATATATATATATATATATATATATATATATATATATATATATATATATATATATATATGAACCAGCACACAGGGTTATATATAAGTCTTCAATCTCTTGTACGATTACACACGGATTTATATACGAGCATATTTCTGTATTCAACATTATACTTATTGAATTTTATCAACCAAATAATAAATGTATGCATATTATGTACCTCTAAACCAATATTGCTACAACTATTAAATCAGCTACTTCCATACTTTCAAGATTTTGAGGAAAACCGAACAATTCATCAATTCACACAGTAAACGCTTTTTTTTTCATAAAATAAATAATTCATCCGAACAAAAGTGGAAGGTGAAGGAAATCCAAGAAGTTGTTGACTAAATAGTGATGTTATGAATTAATCTGAATGAATAATTTTGTTCATTTTCGTGGCCTTTCATTCTTTCCTTGTAATTTTCCTACACTTTTTATTTTCATTCCCTCTTTACTTCCGTTGATAGACTTAGACAAAATTTCATCTACCCTTCAGATTGTTATCTACTGTTCACCATTTTCCCTACACCCATTCATACGATTATTTACATAGCATTCATATATAAAACATTTTCGAACGGGGAAAAAAGTAAATCTGAATATTCGAATCGGAACAAAATATATTCTGCACTTTCGATATGATTGTCGGGTAGAAAATGTGTTTAATAATACTTCTCGGCAGCTACACAAGTCATTATGATGTATGAGTTTTTCCGATTCCCATACCCTCACAAATATATACTTATAACCAACAAGCAATGATACTGCATGATCACCAACGTTTTCTCTTAAACTCAAAATCTCTCTCTCTCTATATATATATATATATATATATACATATATATTCGTGCGTGTGTATATATATGCGTGTGTGTATACATATGCATGCGTGTGTGTGCATTTGTTTGTATATGTGTAATCAAGAATATTTATATCCCAATATATACATATATATATATATATATATATATATATATATATATATATATATATATATATATATATATATATATATATATATATATATATATATACCATCCACTGACAGCTATTTCGATATACCACATCTTTTCATTGAGGCTATAGACTTTCCATCATCCTATCCAGTACTGCGAGGCGGGATTGAAACCTTCAATTATATATATGTCAATATGTCTTTAAGGCATAGATGTATGCTCCGACATAATGATAATTAATTGCATTATAATATAAAATATCATTGGAAGTGGCTGCCTGTTATGAATCGGCAAATGTATCATTTGGTCAAAACAATGCAAGAATAAGCGATTAAATTTGGCTGTTGCAGAAATCGAACGTTTGTTCAAAAGAGGAGCCACTTGAACTCAGTGTTGTTGGTCTTACCATTGACCTGAATGTCTGCCGTTACTGAAAGGGCCAAAAAAAAAATTATCATCATCATCATCATCATCATCATCAGTCTTTCAGCGTCCGTCGTTGGACATTGGCCCTCCCCAGGATTTGCCACACTCCCCTATCATGGACGTCACGGAGCCAGTATTTCCTGAACTTGTCTAGTTCGTCTCTCCATCTAACACTTTGCCGGTCTCGGTTGCGTATGTGATCTCCGTTGATCCACGTTATCAGTCGCAATGTCCATCGATTGTCTGCCATTCATGCAACATGGCCAGCCCACCGCTATTTGAGATTTTTGATGGATTCTATGATGTCCCTAAGTCCTGACTTTTCTCGGATGTACTGTGCTGTCTTGTGGTCTCTCCATGTGAGGCCCAGCATTATTCTTTCATGTGCACGTTGCATGATTTTCGGGTCTGTATCATCTCTAATTTTTTATTTTTCTCATTGGCCTAATTCCTCCCCTATGATTTGATATCCTTATTTTCTGCTTAATGTTATCATTAATTATTTCACGATTTTTTTTCAGAATCAACGAAATTTCTCCTCGTTCCTTATCTGCTTACTTGAACAGATGAGAAAAATTGTTTTAATCTTCTGAATATTTGCTTGTTTTATCTGTCTGTTTTTCCTATCTCTCCTAATTAAAATGCCAATTTCAGACTTATAACAGCAATATTCAGGTTCTGTACAATAAATTCGATAACTGATCAGATCAGTTATTTTTTCCGTGAAAAAAACAAAATATAATCATTTCACTGCAGGACAACACTTACCAAATAATTTCAACTCCTATTTTTCTATTGGCAATGTATTCAAGAATCTCCCTGTAATATATTTTCCCTCTTTTTTTTAATTTTGACCGGAAATAATCTTGTAAATAGAAAAAAAAGAGAAGAAAAGCAGCAAAAATTTTGAAACTGACGGATGGGTTTTGGAAAGTTTCGAAGAGATATACGCATGCGCAACAAAGCTGTGTGCAATAAATCGGGATATGAGACTCTTTGCTCTTCTTAGTTGTTTATCTATTTTGTTTACTGATCCTTTTACAAATACAAATACAGACGGCAGATGCCATTTCAAACCATTCTGCTCGACTTATTGCAAGTAATCCCCCCTTCGTAAATTGCGCTAATTAGTTTCCATATTTATTTGCTCTAGAATGAATGGGAGAATAAAGTTTCTTGATGGATGTTAGGATCTTATATTATCAAGTCGATTTCCGGAAACATGTCAGTGGGATAATCCGTCTTTGTTGCTTCTTCTATTAAGGGAAATAAGTAATACAAAAACAAATAGTTCGTACTTCAATTTAATGTAAACAGGTTTAATTTGACAAGGAAATATTTCTATAAATTATCTTTTTTATGCAGTTTGTAGCTGATTATGAGCTGTATAATCTGTGTATTTCTCTCAATTCCTACGATGCATCTCAATTTATACGCTCTATCCTTCGTTTATTCTCTTTCCTCCTGTTACACTCTAAAACTCTCTCTATATATATTCATGTGTATATATATACATATATATATATATATATATATATATGTATGTATATATATATATATATATATATATATATATATATATATATATATATATATATATATATATATATATATATATATTTGACTTCAATTGTCCTCATTATATATATATATATATAATGAGGACAATTGAAGTCAAATTGACTCAGGAGTGAAAGTTAACTCTAGCTAGACATTAGGTATTCCCAACTTAAGCAGCCTGTGCTCTGTGTGTGTGTGTGTGTGTGTGTGTGTGTGTGTGTGTGTGTGCCTCACAGTAGGTGAACTTTTTTGAGGAAAAAAGAACCATCAGATGTTTCACTTCGGGAGTAAAAATTTGAATCCAATCTTTGAGGGTCATCTTTATGTGTTGGACTGTATCAGTCTGTGATGTAGTTTGTGCACGTCTATAGTAAGATGTGGTATCGGCAGCAGTTGTGAAGGAAGCTATGGGGTGTCACAGATCGATGGTAGTGGTTTAGTATTGGATCTTATGGGTAAGATTTCCGTAGTATAGATGGTGGGGTGACAAGGTCAAGGGAGTTCTTATTCGTGATCCTTACGGGTCATTGAAAGTTTGTTGTCTCCGATTCGTAAAAATGGAATACCATCCAAAGCTTTTTGCTGATATGGATCAGAATGACTGTGAAGTCCCCAACGTCAGATATAACTGAGGGTACAGTGTGGAAATAAGTTGTTATCAGAGGATGTAATACGATTAAGTGATCTGTGTGGTTAAGGTTGTTGGGTTTCAGTCCATTATGGCTGACAGTTTTAAATTCGTTGAACCATCTATATTCACGTCTTTGAAGGAAATTCTTTAGTCTCAGGATGTATTTTTCTCTATTTTTGCTATGATTGTGAATCTAATGTCGGTAGCTAAATCGTGTCCGGTTGTGCAGAAGCGTAGTTCAACGGGGATTGGACTTTGATTGTTTTGTGATTTGACTCAGAGTCTATAGCTATCAAGTCTAATCTAAATGCCACTTGGACTTGCCTAAATATAGAAAATTGAATCAATTGCATCCTAGGATGTATATGATATTTTTGCTACGACAAATACTCACGTTAATGGTAAAACAAGTGAATTTTTAAGTGTACTCAATGTGGTTGCAGCAGAAACTCTTTCTTTTATCGCATGGTTGACAGAATTTAGTGGTTTTGGGGAGGTTGAGGTGTGAGATTTCATTTTTTATCATATTGTTGCTGTTAATCATGGCTGATTTCTTTTCGGTTATGCAGTAGGCGATGACAACTTTTTATACGAATAATACTTTGAGTTATGTTTTAAGAGTGATGCTACTTCGTCTCATATTGATGTGTGCTAAGAATGGGGGTTATTGTTGATAGTAGGTATAATTGGTATGCTCTTGAGTCTATTATTGTTACACAGCGTAAACTTTTATCCTCTAAGTATATTAGTTGCCTTTTGTATTTAGTTATTAGTATCCTCTAGTGTGTATCCTTGTATAATGAAATGTCATAGTAGGTTATGGTCATGTCTGCTGAGTTAACTTTCCGCGGGGCGAATTCTTCTAATTCTGAGTGCTAGTGAAAATGGTTGGCTTCTTTTCAGGTGTTTTGGGTGGCCAAATGTAGAGTGGAGGTCATTCCCAGTGTCTGTGGGTTCCGTGTAGATGATGGTTTGGAGATTTCTATCACTCTCTACGTACATGCAGGTGTCTAGAAAACTATGGAGGCAGTGGATATCACATGATAACATTTAATTTAATCAAGTCGTGTGCAGAGTTTACATGTGTAAAGGAATTGCTTCATCTCTTGTGTATAAAAAATGTAATCTTTATTTTAAAAAAAAGATGCAATCATTGTATCTCTCTCTCTCTCTCTCTATATATATATATATATATATATATATATATATATATGTATATGTATATATATATACATACGTATGTATGTATGTATGTGTGTGTGTGTGTCTGTGTATACACCCTTTATTCCTCCTTCGTTTTTTCTCTTTCTCCCTGGTCGTTCCCCCCATTTTATTTCCCAATTACTATTCTGTTCCGCATTTTTACCAATTGAATTCGGAGACTTTTCCCCCGTACATTTTTTTCAACCTTTTTTTTTTGTTCGTACTTTTTTTAGTCCGTCCTGGTAGCCATGTTTTCTGCTTAACAATTTATCCAGGCATTCCAAAAGACCAAATTACCCAAGTGCATGAGAACATCCATAATTGTCACGAATGGATCGATGTCATCCATCATTCATTTTTGCTTTTCAATTTTGTATATTTCCCAGTGAAGTCGGAATCAAATATTTTTAGTAACTCAGGGGGAAAAGATTTGTTTGGTGAAAGTCACTCAATAATATGGTTCACACTAAAAAATATCTTTGTTGTTCCTTGATTTTGGTCATTTCTATATTACCCTTATTTTTTTTTTTTATTGTGTCATCATTCTTGTAAACGTCAGACTGAAATAATTTTAACCTGTATCCACTTACGAAGTGAGTTAGATTCTAACATGGATTTTCTCTTTTTCTAAAACCAAGAATAGCCTATTGGTTCGATTTTCATGTTTTGGATCATTAATCATGTTAAACAGTAATTAATAGATGATATTTCGCCAGTTGCTTCACACTGAATATGTCTTTTGAGTACTAAGTAATGAGAGAAATGCATACAAATAGTGATCAACATGATTAGCCAGCAGGGAACTTTAATCAAAATATGCACGTAAGACAAACAATCCGACATTTTTCTATAGATCCAGAGATTTGAGATCGATCCCAACCGGCCCAACGTCAAAAGAAGCACAGATTTTTTTCCCAAAGAATTGGACATGCTCTTGTCAAAGAGAGCATCTACTCGTAAATAGATTGGATAAAAGCTGAACCGGACAAAAATACAATCCAATACTATCTGGACAAGTCATACTCTCTGGAATTCCACACGGATTGGGACAACCATATAAAAAAGGCAAAAGGCTGAGAGACCACAATAAGATACCGGGGAATAACCATCTTCAACCCAAAAATGCAGTAGTTAATGTTAGCAAACTGAAATTGAGTGTTCTGCAAGAGGGGATTGAACCAATGAATCTGTGCCTAGAGGTTACTGCGTTTTTTCTCATTGGTGTTCTTTTTTCACCAAATATCGATCATGTACACAGAAACATCTCCAACTCTTTTATTCTGATGTCCCTTTGTGACCAATTCCCACTTCGTCCATTTACCATGGATTGCTGTCTGCTCTGCTGTTATAATTTGAGAACGCTGCACTCCTCCACTTTTAGTAGACTCCGGTTTTTCCTCAATTTTTTGAGTCCAATTCATTTTTGCCCCATTTTCTAAGATAGTTTTTTCTCCATGTCGGTTGGTTTTGCTTCTCTGAGAATAAAAGTGAGAAGATTTACTTTTTTACGGAAAAATGCTTCTGATAAAAAAAATTCGTCCACCTTTTTTCCTCACTTATAATATTTCTTCGAATGATATTGATCCAGAACAAGTAAGTATGGAATTATAACTTTCCTCAACAAAAAGACTTGTAAACCTAACACTACTTTCCACTATCTTAATGATTTAATATCATTTGGGGGACGATCTGTTTTTTCATCATTCTGACTTCTTTGGTAAGTTTTGTAAGTGAAAGTAACTATGCCTATACGAGTATCTATGCAATACTCTTGAGATTCTGCACGGCTAGTAGCTCTCGTTGGAAAGTGGATGTCAGCAAGTCATCCTGCCTCTTGAAATCATTTTGCAATATATTTGCTAATATCTAAAGGGATCCTGCAGCTCAACCAACAGATGACTACATCGGAGAGAGAGAGAAACAGACAGAGAGACAGACTGACAGACATATAGCTAGGGAAAGAGAGAAAAAAACAGAAAGAAGATTTTCCACTCACTGTTCCATTGTTTTTTCTCCCTAATATAACTTTCAAGGTACCTAGAATTTTTCTCATCATTTGTCAGAAACCATATATTGTTCCGATCTATGTTTATTTACGAATAAAAATATTTTCATTGGAAAACAGATTTAAACGAACCGATAAGAAGTTCAGGAAGACAAACAAGAAACCCCCATATTGTTTTGATGTTTGTTTATATAAGAATTTTTTTTTTTTTTTTTTAGCAAATGGGATAACTCAAAAGCAAGTTTGTGATGATTCAGGAGAAAAAAAGTATTTTTTTTTTCAAATCAATGAGTGCCTGTCTATTTCTTTTGTCTGAGGAATTTCCTTTCTTTTTTCATTTTTTCCTCCCTCATGTATAATAAGTTCCGAAATGAATCAGAAAATCAGGTACAAAAGCTTAGGCTAAATGTAAAAGCAGATCTAAAAATGCATTTGGAAACTTAAAGTTGTTTCTTTTTCATGGTTTCAGTGTACGTAATCTAGATGTCACTACTTCGAAGTGAACCTACCAGAATGCACTGAATAAGGTAGCATCACAATGTCACAATGCTTACATAACGATGTTATGGACAAATGCAACGATTATAAGGAAAAATACGGTGGCTGTTATAAGCACAATGACAAAATTTACCTTCAACACATCAGATATCCCCATCAAGAAAAGGAAATACTGAATTAAGAAATTTTGATTTCACCATGAAATATGTGGATATCATCTTTTCTTACAGTCTATCGCATTATTCAAGTAATTGCCGTCAAATTCAATTTTGGTCAATTCTTATTCGAAATCTGGAAACCCAAATATCTAAAAAGAAAATATTGGATATTTCCCATGTCAGCACGCAAAAGCTTACACTTGGCTTCAATAAATCGCCCCTTGTAACTGACAATCAATATCATTTGGTTCGCTTCTAATGCGCTCTAACAGACCTTGTACAGCATAATGGAAAGAGATATTTCGAAGTGGCCCAAGATCTATTCTATTCTGACGTGCTTCTACTGCTTAAGTATATCTTTTTTATGTTTGCAGATTTTCTGACTTCAAAACATATAAAACGCAGATTCATCTATTGACAATGAAGAACAGGAAATATATAATCCGTCATTATCTCTATGGTACCTGCACTACTATTCCGAAATTTTAAATATTTCCGATTCTTAAAGATTTCTGACTAGGATGATTCAGATAAGATATCGCTTACCTCTATTTGTAAAGTAGTTCACATCGGTGCTGAGAATACATTCCCTAAAATTGATCCCTCTTTCGGCTTTCCAATATAACGATATAGAGTAAAATTACCACTTATGACTGATGGAGTTAGGCTGGTTTTGCGAGGAAGAAAGGAAATTTAGTAACAAAATGAAGGCATTCTAAATACGATTCTTTTGAACAATCCCATAAAAAAAGGCTTTTGAATACAAATGAATCATTATCTGGAAATCGATAGTTTGTAAATATTTCATAGATTTTGGAAATAGTTTAGTATAATGTAATGATCACATGGAATAGTTTTTTTGTTTGGGGGGGGACATTTTCTACAAGATGGTTAATTGTAATCAATACAAGCGAAAGAAGATAGGAGATTACAACATGGGAAACCACCAACGATCCCTATGCCAGCAAAAAGCAGGTTAGAAATGATCTCAGACGTAAATTTCCTTTGGATTACACTATAAGAGTTAAAGGTTCCAAGAACAAATCTTATATCAATCTAAACGAACTAAAATCATTTCAATTAAGACAAAAGATTGGTTGAGATAACAGAATAAGAAAAAAAAGAACAATTCTCATGCAAGGAGAGAACAAAATCAGAACTAATTCCCCCGATAAGAAACTTGACAACTACATATTTTCTCTTTCAGGATTTTTTCCAATCTTTTATCCATCTCTGCTTCAATACATTATTATGAGCAAACACGTCGACCAGCGTATTACAAACATTACCGCAGGCTTAATGTTGAATCCAAAATGAGAATATGACGAATATACTTTGGGAATGAACTGATATTTTAGCATGAGCTGTCCTATATCTAGCTTGTTATGCATGTAGGTATGCATGTAGGTGTGTATGTATGTATGAGTGTAATGTTGTTCAAAGTGCATATGGAATTTCAGATTTGTTTTTTCAAGCTAGATGTGTGAGGAAATATATGGATATGTAGATAGATAGATGAATACATACATAGTTCGATATGTCTATAGATTTTTTTACTTAGTCACTCAATTGAAAACACTATGTGTCTTTTAATAGCATAAATTTTATAGGTTAAGTAATTATTCTTGCACAAATTTATGATGTATTTCTTACACTGCTGAATAAACCCTCACTAAAACTGTATTCAGGGTTTGCAAAAAAATGGTTTGATTTGTACAAGTTTTATCATTGAGAAACCGATTAGATCGAAAACAAAAAACAGCTCTAATGCCCAAACATAACTAGATGAAGTAAATCGAACACTTATTGCAACCGACAGAAACAAACAACAAAATAGCGCAATTAATAATAATGATAATTCAAAAATTAAACCCCAAATTTTTACTGGATAAAATGGAATGAAAAACAAATTGCATTGCACAAATTTAGTTCAGATCATCTTCAACGGGATTCAATCATGAGATAATATCTCATCCAAGCTTATTATACGTTAAGATATACATCTATGTGAAAACGGTCGAGTCAAGAGTTTTGTATGAAGATTAAAGCGATTTCTTTATATTTTGGCTCGTATTAGTTTTTCTTTTCCAGTTTACCATCGGTTTGTAGTTCATTCGGTATAATTCCTAAGAACCACTCTGTTAAAGATATACTTTTTGCATTTTTCATTTGTAAATGATAATATATGATTTACTAATCTGAGTTTAAATGGTGTAGATGACATCTTGATAAAATATCCTATTTCCAAGCGATTTCTGAGTTGATATCTCGGCTTGTTATAGTTTGTTACACCTAAGAAATTTGTTTTGCAGGGGACAGCTTAATTTTATTTGTCTACTCATTCATTTAGATTGCAGCCTAGTTTTCATTGTGTTGGTGTTTCCTCTAATTATATTATTTGTAATGAATTTATTATTAATTTTGTAATAATTCTATTAAAATGTGGATTACAACTAAAACTAATTCCCAATTTATTTTTATTAAATATTTTGCTCAGTGCTTAGTTGGAGGGGGGGGGGGGCTTCTATGAATTGAATCAATTCTTTGCGTCAGTTAGTTCTTAGTTGTAAGTTGAATCGGGGTGTATACCAAACGATTCTTCTTTACCCCTTTTTTCAGCTGGGAAGTCCCCTGTTTTTGATATTATCGTAATCGGAGGTTTTTTTTCGGTGAAAACACTATTATTTGGGTTTTGATGTAGTCATTTTTTACTTTGTTGAATATCATCATCATCATCATCATCATCATCATCATCATCATTTGCATTTTCACACCAGTTACCTGGTGGTAACTGCTGGAGTTTGAGTGACGGCAAGTCTCCTCAAGTCTCCAGCGCTTCTCTCCTAGTACTCATAGGCCACAGTAATACTGTGGTTTACAGTTTCTCACCGGTTGCCTAGTGGTCATTGCTGAAAGATGAGTGAAAATAAGTCTCCTCAGGTCTTTGGCCAACATCTCTTCTCTTTTGCTTATCATACCAGTGCTGTGGTTTAAATTTCCGCTTTCATTTCCCTCTCTTGGGTCACTGTTAACAATTAACGTTGCAGTCTTTACATTTCAAACACTTTTCTCAGTATCTGTGCAGTTTTTAGCAGTGCTGTGGTCTGTAGATTCTCAATCCTTCCCTTTATCCCGATCTCCTCCAGTCTCGTCCTCAGTGTCTTTGGGACAGTTCCTATGATTGGCACCCTGGTACCCTGGCTTTCATGTTCAACATCTTCCTCAATACTCTATGTAGGGTCCTGGTATTTCCCCGTTTTTCATTTTCCTTCCTTTTTACTCTATGGTCTGCAGGTACAGTCACCTCTAGTATTTGGCTGGTCATCCTCTTCTTGTCTTCAATTACCTAGTCCAGTCTTCTTGCCTGGATATGGTGGTCAGTTTGGATGTCAAAGTCCCAGAGTAATTTGTGGTTGTCACTCTACGGGACTGCCCCTGGTTTGTGCTGATACCACTTTTCCACATGGTTGAATGCCACTCATTTACTTAGTTCCCAGTGTATAATCGTTGCTACTCTATCGGGTCTATGCTTATACTCCATCTGGGCGAGTTGACTACATTCACTAATTATCTGCTTTACTGTCTCATCTCTTTCATCGCACAGGCGGCACATGCTGTTTGTCTGTGTTCAGTCGATTTTTGTTTTTAGATAGTTTGTCTTGATGCTTCTATTCTGAGCTGGCATGACGAATGATTCCGTTTCTTTCTATAAATTTCCTTCCGTACCATGTCCATGATATCTCGTCTGCCACATCTTGTTTCTCTCTTAAAAAACTCCCCGAACAATTTTTTTACTTTTACCATTTTTCTTTCCTCGGTTGCTGTGCTGTTCCATTGTTTTCTACTTTGTTATTTGTTGTTCTGTTTCATGCAGTCTTTATTATTTCTTTACTGTTTGTTTGCATGTTCTTTTCCAGATCTGCTTTAGCTCTCTGGACACAGTCCTCTATACTGATGATCCCCCTGCCAACTTCTTTTCTTTTAACATGTAGTCTATCCGTGTCATCTCTAGGGTGTAAGGCTTTATGCATTGTCATAAGCTTCCTTGTTCACCCGTCCATTGATTGGATCTCTTTTTTGTCCATCTTAGGAATGGTCCTGTGTATCTCACTACTGATACAGCCCAGGTGTTCATTCCTTTTATTAGATTTCTGCTGCTTAATTTGGTCTCTAATATTTTTTATCCTTCTAAGGTATTCTCTCTTAGTTTCTCTTCCATTTGTTCCCGTTTTATCCTGTCATATTATTACTATAATATAAGGATTGTTAGAACGGGTATGGATGTACTCAATCAAGTACTTGTGGCATTGATTTATTAAGTATTGATTGTATGGATGCACATAATACTTTGATGGTAGAAATACATTGTATATCAGACATCGGTTCATATTATGCTATATTGCCAAGTTGATGTGTATATGTGTGCTATATATATATATATATATATATATATATATATATATATATATATATATATATGTGTGTGTGTGTGTGTGTGTGTGTGTGTGTGTGTGTGTATATATACGTGTGTGTGTGTGTGTATATATATATATAGAGAGAGAGAGAGAGAGAGAAAGATGGATGAATAGATAGATGGATAGATTGCGCTTGTTTATGATGGTAGATAAAGTTATCCCCCTTATGGTGAGCCGTCATGGACCCCAAACGAATCATTTGTTATCTATTCCAACTCATAACTCAATTTCATTTCAAAATATGAATTGAATATCTAATAAAACTTATTGTCATTCATCGTTGTACTCGAATTAGTTTTTTTTTCAATAGACATATCTGCAAAATTCGATTTTTCTTCTCTCCAATGACTTTCTAAGATAGCATAAGTAGACTGACACAACTAATGACAACATTTTGAATTTGTATTTATATATCTCTAACTTTGACCTATATCTTAGCCCTTGTTCTTTTTTTGAGTCAAATCACTAAGACGACAATTTACTAATCTGTATGTATATAGTTATGCTGATGGAATTTCTTCAGACAACTTTTTGGTTCTCCCTAAAATCAATTCCATAAATTGATGCCAGTAGGACACTAGCTTCATTCATCCATAGAAAAATTCAGTCTTTATATTCCAGAAATAAAACACTCTGTTATTATTCTTTAATAAAGACACTGGGTATATTCTTTGATGAGGATAGTCTGGCTTTATTCTTCATAGACAAACATTAGTGTGTTAATCTTCAATGAGGACATTGTCGCTTTATTCTTTGATGGAAATGTTCTGGCTTTATTTTCCGAAAAGGATACACTGGTTTCAATATACAATAAACACACCAGCTTTATATTGGCTTTTTTCTCAATTAAGACATTCAGGCATTATTCTTCAATAAGGACACTATAACTCTTATTCATCGATAGGAATGCTGGTGTTATCCTTCAATAAAGACAACCAGGTTTTAAAATTCAATAAGGAGATTCACGCTTTATTCTCCATCGAATACTTTTGTGCTCAATTTTTCATTAAAAACATTCTGGTTATATTCTTTAAAGAAGACTTCCGAGCTTTCTACTTCAATGTAGACACTCTGGCTTCATTATTCCATTGAAAAAATAAAACTAAAACGTGGCTTCATTCTTTTAATCACTCCAAGCATTATGATCGACAAAAATGAAATTGAAATGATTGCCGAATATAGAATTCTGATCTTTTCAATAGGATTATCCTTCATTGTTCACTTGAGACGAACAAGTTTTCAGATCGACATTGACGGTTGAAATACTGGTCGCTTTTGCGAGCAAGAGAAAACAAACCATTTTGTCAAATTAATGCGTTGAAAGTTGTTAAAGGTCAATTATCGCTAGGTTGTCTCTTTTGCTTCCTGTTGGGAAGGTGACAAACATTGAAACATTTGGCATAAAACAATATGGGATCGAAATGTACTAGAACCTGATGAAAAATCATATAGATTTCTCATGTACATAGACGCCTTTTTTTAAATGGATCACTCGAGTCCTTTGTTGAAATAATTCACTATGGGTCCAGGATTTACAATCTCAAAAAGTGATTTACTGTTGTCTCATTCAAAGTCCTTCCATTGCAAGAGCCCCTCAGTGCACTACAGAAGTACTCCTTTCAACGGTGTCATACACTTTTCCCATCACCCGTTTGCCTTTTCAAAATATTTTCCAAAGTTCTCTTCTGGAATCATTTTTGGATGCAAACTATGACCCTTTTCGATGTAAAATACAGTATGTAAGTAAATCTGAATGAGCTTTAGCCGATACTACAATGGGCCCCTCAAATTCCAGCCCCAAGATACCTTCAGCCAATTAAAAGGGACCAACAATTGTTTTTCATCTTTGGTGCAAACTGAGAGCAAATATATCATTTTTATTTTATAGTAACAAAGACAACTGACTTGTCATCGACCAAAGACACACCATAATCATGCACGAACAAAAATTTCTATGGTAAATTCATGAGATCATATAACTAAACTGTTGATTATTCTTAACATTGTCATACAGGTACATATGGAGGTGTATGGTTACACACCTCCTCGCTTATCCTTAGGAATATTTGACCCTGAGACCAGTGTCATCTCATTTTTTATCATTCTATATCCCTATCTATTTGTGTATATCTCATGCTTACCCCTTTTATCAGTAATTCTCTATTTGCAGACCACACTACGTCTCCGCCTCTTTTGCTTCCTCAATTTTTATATATATTCACCACACTTCCTCTCTCTCTCGCTTGCTCGCTCTCCTTTGCCCTCTGTATGATATATATATATGTGTGTGTGTGTGTGTGTGTGTGTGTGTGTGTGTGCGTGTGTGTGTATATATATATTATATATATATATTTTTCCTGATAGTTTCATACATCTTCTCACCTGCATCTTGCTACCAGCAATCAAATTTCACATCTCAACATCACTTAATTCCTTACCTGAATTTTGATAAACTTTAACTCAAATCACTTCCAACGTGATGCACACGTGAAGTAAATTATTGTCCAGAACTTGAGAGTTCCCATAAACCCTTTTAGCAATGAAATAATCGTGTCTTGAACTGCAATGACCTTCTGTGAACTGAAACCCTAATTGGAACATCACTGAGCTCAATATAACAGGGTCATTCATAACAACAACCGCCTGAACTGGGGTCCTGACGTGAGTCAACTAACAACTGATATAAAATCGATTGCTATAAGCATGACACGTCGAAATCAAGGAGTGCTTATCGCTGTACAGAGTTCAGAGGATCCATATCAAACGCGTGTATGATTGATCAGTATGATTAAATCTCTCTGCCCTCAGCCTTTGCAGATCATTTCCCGTCTGGTTGCAGAGGCCACCCGGTTCATAAAACGGGGGTTATCAAAAATCAAAGCAGCAATTATGCTTGTAAAGCCTATATAGGCACGGGTCAGTCAGAAGGAATTTGATGTATCTATAAATCAATGCCAGTCTATTCTCTCTAATCTCTCTATTTAGCAAGATAATAGTTATATATCATGTTATTTTAGAAACTGTCAACCATAACCGTCACCATAGATTTCTGCAGTTTGTAATTGATTTTATCCAACAATAAATCTATTGCACGTCTAAATCGTGCATTTGGGTTATAAAGGCAACATTTCAAGCATTTACCACTTATTTCGCCGAAAAACGTTTTTGTTGTCTTATTTTTTTGGTTTTTTTCCTGTTCCTCCTCGACATAGTTTTTTGTGTGTTGAGCTCGATTTACAATATGATTCATACTGAGAATGCACATAGATTTGTTTTATTTTGTTTGGCATTCAATTTTATTAGTGGAAACGCTGATTTTAAGTGACCATGAGGCCCAACAAAAGGAGAGAAGTTACTTTTCCTAATCTTTTGACTACATGCAAGGTTCCAATGAGTATTCGACCATATGATTATTTACAGCAATCTGCTTATTTCTATACATCTGTCCTCGACTCTAACTTCCAAACTGTCAAATGAACACAACTCATTCCTGATGCAAATGAATTAATAAGTCTCTGGTGGCGACGGGGCTCAAAATTTATTTGATAAAATCTATTATTCACAGACATTATTACTCATTTTTCTCCTTTCTCAATCGGTTTTATGAGATAATTCCATTAGAGGCAGGCTGGTTTGATTCCTCCCGTCAATTCAAATGAGTTTACTCAACACAAAACTGCCAAAGGATAGAAAAAATAAAAACAAACGGACAAACAAACAAACAAACAATTAGACCCTGAAATGAAGTGAATGTGAGAAAATTATTTACGACTACGGAAGTCTCTTTTATCACATAAAAGCCATTAATGCATATAGACACGATGTGATTCTCTGTCAATTCATCACTATTTACCCGAACTCAGCACTTTTGGAACTTTACATTTGAGGAAAAGGGTGTCATATGTAAACTGAATAAACAGTCCGCCAACTCGACATGTAGGAAGATAATAACATTTTTTCATTCAATGGCAACAATGTACAACGTTTTATTAGTTTTATTGTTAAGACAAAAACATCATGGGTCATGAATACCGAATTTGTTAGTAGATCATTCTGTTTATGAATATCAGATCATGGTATTGAAGAAATTCAAAATAGATATTTTTCTTTGAAACAATTTTTCTTTTGACATCAATCTTGAGATATCGACTGGAGGATCATCAAGGTCGAATAGTTGTCTGGTAGATCTTGTGCTGGGCGTGAATCAAATATTAGGGAATGTTCATGGGCTACAAATTAGTGCAGCTGATACTTTGAAAACTCAATTTTATGGTGTATATGGCTGCCTCCTTACTTAAGCTTCAGATATCGAGAAGTTTAGATTTATCTGAATTTGGTCTATTTCTCACTCAGGCAATGATATAAAAGTAAGAAAATGACAAAGAAATAGCAACAGAGGTGAATGCTGTAAGCTGGCTCAAAAGTTTATGATTGTAAGGACGAAAGACCAGAAACATCATTTCATTGGGATTCCTCCAAACTGCATCAATCAGAACGTGTAATATAATTAGCATTTCCAGATGATGTTTAAGGAAGAAAACTCACTCATTTTGGAATCATGACTGATCACCTAATACTAGAGGAAAGATTCAATATGGTAGTTTTGAACAAAGAAGCATGATCACAGGATGAATGAAGAAAAGCTTACTAAATGGAGTGATGTCATAAACTTTCAAAACAACTTGAAAAGCTGGAAATTCCTTCACTTTAGACCATGTCTATATCAATTGTCGCTCATAGAAATGTTCCAAGAAACCCGGAGGCCATAGAAAAGGAACAAGAAAGGAAAAAACGATATAAAAGAAAGAGTGAATGGTTAAGACAAAGGGAATTCTTCTCTAAAAAAGGAAACAGTGGAAGAAATGAAAGGCAGAAAGCAAAAAGAATAGAGAACGGAAGAGAAGACAGAAAAAGATATAGAATGAAAGACTGTTTGAAATGAATATAGAGGAATAGGGTGGTAAAGAAAGAAAGAAAGAATGAAAAAAGGAAAGAATGAAAGGAAGAAAAGAAAAAGGATCAATTGGAAACAAAAGGAACATGAAGGTAGACAAATCGATTATTGCAACGTAAAGTTCTCGTACCGAATGTTCGAATTTCCATTTCATTTGGGACGACTGGTTCTCCCGATGTAAAACTCGAATGAAAGGGGAAATTGAGCTTTGATGATAGGTGGCGCTACCATCAGTGTCATAGCATCACTCAAACTGTCAAAATGCACTTGATCTGTCAATCAAGTTGGTGCAAGATGTTTATTTCCCCATTTGCGCAGCCGATGGAATCTTGTTTCTTCAACCTGGTGTTTTAATGGCTCAAAATCTCCGCCTAAAATCAAGTATTCGGTTGGCGTACGGTGCGACCAGCCACGTCAAACGCCCCCCTCCCGATGAGACTTTACTTCCATTACTCTAACAATCAAATACAACATTGAGTGCCCATTGAAAGGAATTCAATTTTTCCTTATTCAAACCTCTTTTTATTCATCATCATCTCTTGCCTATTTTTCTCTCTTTTTATTATCCATGCCTCTTCACGATTTTTTTTTTCATTTTCTGTACAGGTTGGTTCTTTTTTTCTTTCTTCGTATTCCCTTTTTCTGACCGTATCGTCAAAAAAAAGGGACCTTTTTTTTCATTTCTCGCCCTTTCCTCTCCGTTCCAACAGCTAGTTTTCCCTTCCTCCTTTTTTCCTTGGTGACTTTTCCTCACACTCCAGTTTTCTCGTTCCCTTTATTCATTTTATTTCAACTCTTTATTCACTATATTCCTCTTTGTATAAATGTGATATGCGTCTATACTGCATCCTTCCAATACACTAAATCCCTTTAAAATATAGATAAAAAAGACATTATCCCATTCAGAAGAATTTACATCGAATCTTTCATTCACTTAATACCTGGAAACTCTCAAACGTTCCACACTGCATGTTCAATAATGTACAACGTAAGGCCAGACAACTACGACACGGTCACAAATCTATATATTCAACTTGTTTTTTCCTCAATTCCTGTTGGGATTAAAGTTTCATTAACTCGTTTCTTTATTTTGGCTTTCATGCTTTCTTTCTCTTCATTTAAAATATCTTATGTAGATTTGCAGGATTTTCTCTCCTCTCTTGGTCGTTTTTCCAGAGAGCAACAATCTTTTCGAACAAATACCAAACAGAACCATTTAGTCGAATTAGCAGGGAAGTTTGAGGTGCAGATTCATGCTAATTTATTCCAAAGACATGGTCACCAACATATTTAATTGATCCGTCATCACAATATTTATAAAAGACAGTGTACATAAATATTGAGCTATTAGATATCTTACACACAGACTCAAATACACAAACACACACACATACACTCATTTATATATACATACACACACACACACACACATATATATATATATATAGAGAGAGAGGGAGAGAGAGAGAGAAAAAGAGAGAGAGGGGGAGGGAAAAAAAAAGAGATAATGAATTACTTGTATTTTTATGTGTGTATATATATACATATGCATATATATATACATATACTTACATGCATACATACATGCATACGTGTATATATATATATATATATATATATATATATATATATATATATATATGTATATATATATACTAATGTAACTGTTCAGCTACTCCAAGTACTGGATATAGATCTGTGGATGATAACTTCCCCAGTCGTTTTAAACACACACACACACACACACACACACACTCGCACACACACATATATATAAATATATATATATATATATATATATATATATATATATATATATATATATATATATATATATTTATGTAATCTTTTATATTTCTTTTCTGGGTAGTTGCTTATGGAGAATATCATCCCAACAGAAGTGCTGTAGCTAGACCTCTTGAAGCTGCTGACCTAGGAGCAACTGTTTTACTACAGACGTTCTTGATGTTGTTTGGGTGAATCATCTTTGAAGCTGACTACCCTTCTAAAGAAAAAAGGTGATATGGCTTGTCTTCTCAGCTATATTGTTGATTATGCAAACGATAAGACGTTTTTGGCCAAAACGCGATATTAAAGGCATTGTTCAATATATATATATATATCTATATATATATATATATATATATATATATATATATATATATATCACTATTCTTGTAATTGTTATTAACAAGGTCAGTTTGAATGTAGTGAACCTCAAGCAGTCTCCATTAAAGACACTTTTGAATGTGTATATCAGTCAATATATATATATATATATATATATATATATATATATATACACATATATATATATGTATATATATGTATATATATATATATATATATGCATACATATATGTACATATATATATAAATGTATATATATATATATATATATTTATAAATAAATATAAAGATAAAACGTAGTTAGTATAAGTAACATGAGCAGTTCTGTTTTATTCTATTCTTCCCCAAGAAGATCGTAATGTCTTTCATTTAATGAGAGATGCCTTGATATTTCATTGACACCATCACATCAGCCAATACATGTAACATGACAAAGTTAAGCATCGTAAATACATAGGACGCATCACAGGTAGGTTATGGTTTACAAGCTAGTATTGCAGATCCTAAAGAATGTAATTACCAAATCCTCACTGTTTTTCACACAATGCCGTAGCCAATTTGCCATACAGCGTTCGGTAATTACATATGACATATTCGTGCGAAGATACATTTCATATACTAATAAACTACATTGCATCTTCAGGTGGAACTCCGAAGCTATGGATCTTATGTCAAACTACGCTTGAAAACTTGAGTCACGATTAGCTAACCAATTTTTTATAGTTTAAGCTTACTACATTGACTTTCAATCACATTGAGTAACACATATATACGTAACATAGGCTCCTCTCTTGGGTATTTGTTTGTAAGCTGATCTTTCAAATTATACCTAGTGTAGTTATTTCAAACTTCACTTCGTACTCATTACGTGTACCTTTGGGTCAACTGAACCTAGCCTTTAGTATAAGTCAAACTAGTAAGTTGGTTTTAAAATCAATCACACACTTACTTCCCGTGGGTCCATTAATTTTAGGTTATGCTGAATACATTTAGATTCGAAAAGAATGAAATTCTCGAATGAGACATGTTCCTTCAGGGTCTTTTGCTATGAAAATATTCGACATTTTAGCGAGTATTGTGGCCTTACAGCGAAACCTAGAGCAACTTGCTTTATCCAAATTATTCAAAGAAAGGCGTCACTGTTTATTTTGAAAATCATCATTCACAATAACCTTTTACAGCTGACCTTGAACACTGACCTCAGGCTAAGTGGGAAGAAAAACGTAAACATCTCGAATATGAATTCAGGAACATATATATACATGAATATAATTGGGTTATACGTGCATTGTATTTGATCTAATTATTTGATTTCACAAATGATAGAAAATCAACTCCGTACCCATGAGGTGGTCTACATATAATGTTAATTTTGGATTTTCTAAGTGGTCAGTAGAGGTGAAATCGTTTGATAACACTCGGCCATGTTGTTAAACGGAGGATTAAACAGAAGAGCCGAAGGCAAGGTGATTTAATCAATGAGCTGATTGGTTGGAAAACAACGGCCATCTCTAAGGCTATTGCTATCGAAATAAGGGAGAAATGTGCTTGGGCGCATCTTTTTTAGTGAATGGCAGATTTTTTTCCATTTATATAACTCAAACCATATCTGTTTCATATTTTAGTATTTTTTCCTATTTATTTTCATTGATTTCCTCCACTGTTTATGTTATTTATGCTAACTACATCTTTCATATATCTGATACTCTTCTAATTTATCTGTCGACTCACTTGTATACATTTAGAAGTTCATTGCATTGTTATTCCCGATTCTCAAACGCCATTAATCCGTCAATTTAATCAACTTACATTATTTTCAAAACAATCTGTCTTTTTTTATTGATTGAGGGCCATTCTTATTCATGTTCTTGATACGCTTTGTTTTTTCTAACCACTCACTGACGTAAAGGAATCTCGTTAGAAATGACAAATATCAGTTCAGTTCTTTATTTCTATTTGTGTTTGTGAACTTTCAACCTTACTGCCGATGGTGCACAACACTTCTGTGATATCTGGGCGTTGTGTTTTAGTTATTTGAATTTCAGAAAAATATGGTTTTATATCACTTCTTTCCTTTATCGCACCTTGAAGTCAGGATGCAACGTGTCCTATTTTGTCTCACTCCGTTACAAAACGAGTTACTGTGACGTAACCCTTGTTGCTCCTCGTTAAACAGACTCAAAATCCTTTCCAATCAAATAAATGGCATGTCATTCAGTGATAGTTATAACAGGTTACTTTCAAGTATTTGGAGTCTTTTGTACATTTAGTGCTGATTTAAACGTTATCAATCAGAAAGTAGGGAATATTTCTTAAAAGAATTGATATATTCTAGCATTATTTTCTGTTTTGGAAATTGATTTTAGTTGGAGGATTTCCACTGCGTTCATTCAATACTTATTTCACTCAATTTTGTTTTTGTTGGTTTAATTGCTGCTAGAGTGGCCAGAGCAGTGTCTGAGGAAAATGTGCCCCCTGGGATATAGGATGCAATTTCAAATTTCTTTTAAAACTGTTCCTGCCACACCAATCGTGCACTATTTCAGCCATTCATCAACTATTTTTGGACCCAAATTGACATTTCATGAAAGGCAGGAATAATGTGATTGATCAAAGAAAAGGGTATCATATTATTATCATTAAAAACTTGTTCTAAAACAGATTCAATCTCTATAAGCATTTTTATCTTGGATGCCCTTAAAAATGCCTCTGTTGATAGCCACTACCTAAACATAAGGACGTTCTCTTTGCGTACATTTCAATTTGGTGAGATCATCAAAAAATATTCCTTGATTCACGATGCTTATCCCGATGTTCTATACAATTTATTCGTAAACAGATTTCGAGAAGGAAAAGTCCTATTTTATTTCAATGATCAGGCTTCTATTCTTTGAAAATGTATTTCTTTTGCTTGGCCTTACATACATAAACATTCAACCGGAAAAAAACATTGCAGTTTTCGTCAAACGTTGACACGCACCAGTTGTAGATGAGGAGTCAATCTCATGAGATAGAGAGAGAAAAAACGAGACAGAGGGAGACAAAGACAGAGAGAGAAATGAGGATATACTACAAAATGATATTTGTTTTTGGCTAATATCAAATGCATTATACTTCAATTGAGTCGTTGCCAGTTAGGGCCAAACATGGCTTTGGCAGTTTTAGAGGGAAATCGTCCGTTGCAAAACATAATTCAAATTCCGTTATCGAGTCTGCTATCTATGTTAATCATCCATTCTCTTTTTATTTGTTTTATGATGACCCTTCAATTTTAGTAATACTTATATCTACCTGAAGTATTATGTCGTCATTCTGTTTTTCTTTTACATTTTCCTTTCTACTCATTTGCATAAATTTAATGTTTCTGTGCTTCATGGTTATGCCTTCAGTCCTAATCCCTTTACTTCTAAGTTCAATCCTCTCTTTTTGCGTCATTAATTTTCCATCTGTGCAAAACAATATTTGATCTCATAGACTAAACGGTAACGTCTAAGAAAAAATAAAATTTCATCGGCTATCATTCAGCTAAGCTCCTCATCATTCTTAATCGCCAAAACATCTCAATTATTTATAAATGCTGCCGGCATAATACCACAGTTGCTCTGATAAATAATCTAGGTGTCTATACACCCTTATTGATATACATATACTCCGTTAAATAACAGGAAGTCATTCCAAATAGAATTTTTAAATGAATAATGTATTCATAATCTTTTGTCAGGTTATATAACCATTTCTTAATGATATAATTGGCAGCATCAGAGAAAAATATATACGTATATATATATATGTGTATATATATATATATATATATATATGTGTGTGTGTGTGTGTGTGTGTGTGTGTATGTGTGCAAATGTACATATTTATATGTATACATGTATCCTCACATTCAAACTCATACATGAATCGTAACATATAAAAGTATATATATACGTATATATTCATATTTGAATATAGATACTTTTTAATGTTTCCTCACACACGTGCATACATACAGAGATATGATCATATTTACTGACATGTACACATATTCGCTGGTTGCTGATGTTATACATATATATATATATATATATATATATATATATATATATATATATATATATATATATATATATATATATATATATATATATATACACTCACAAACTGGCAATGTTTCTTCCCATTAGCATGTGGAAGTACACATACTTACTGATCTTTCTGATCTTTTTCTATTCATTTCGCTGTGATAATTCTGTAACCAAAACTCAAGAAGTCAAATAATGCATCAATCAACGATATCGTATAAGAAAATCCAACTGGACAATCCCAGGAACTTTTTCCTGCCCTTGCCATCCCCCACCCCTCCCCAATCACCCTCTCCAATCTTCTATCATTCCAATTTTTTGAAAAACAATTTTAAAAGTACTCAATTGATTCTCCCCTAAATTAGACAACTTACCGTAGTCCCTTATGTCAACCAGCACGATTTTTTTGGCATATCTCGCAGACATTTCTCACTCGAACATAATTCCAGCCAATGAATAAATTAATAAATGAATAGTTACTCCCGTTTTCATCGTTCATGTGTTGTCAAAAGAGAAACTATCGACTTGAAATATGACTGATGGAAACCATATTAAAATATTTGGCAAGTAATCCTGAACCGGAATCAAGCACACACTATGTCCAAAATGAATAAGGATGGTCCAAAATACGGAACTCTTTTTAAAGCACAACTGGGTCAAATGGTGCAGTACACAAAAAGTTGAACATGGTATGTCACACACCAGTACTGGTGAATCATGTGCTTGGTTTCGGGGGTTTCAGTGGTTAGCCAGAGACTTGCATAATATTCTATGCATCGATGTAATGATATCTGCGTGGTTTTTAAAGTGCAAGGGACGCAAATATCTATTTGCTCTAAACGATCGATACGTAACCATAGAAAAAGAAAAGGGATATCGAAATAAGAAAATAGATGGAATTATAGATCTGAGGACTGCAACATGCAGTTTACACATTGTTTATATTGTGAGTGCACGTTGCTTTTGTCACAGCTTGGAATAATATTATCACTGTAATGACTTTGATCTCCATTCCCAAGAACTGGCTGTAACAAAGCAATCTTTCGTAAATAACTATAAAAATCAGGCATATAAAACATGAAAAAACACTTTTCACATTATCATGGGCGAGGGGCAGCAACGGGGATGAGTGTGAATAAGCAATATCTTATGTGTATAAAAGTACATTAATTGAAATAAATGCATTATATAACACACACGCAGAGACACAAACAAGATATACACTTGCAAACAAACACATGCAGACACACACACACACAAACACATACACGCACATATATATATATATATATATATATATATATATATATATATATATATATATATATATATGTATATATATATATAAACTGATACGGATGTATATATGTACATAAGTATATACATATAATATCTATACTCATATACATATGTGTGTATATACATACGTATCATAAACATGCACACGCACACATGAAGACACTTGCACAGAGAAACCCACGTATATATATATATATATATGTATATATATATATATATATATATATATATATATATATATATATATATATATATATATATATATATATATATATATATATATATATATATATATAATCACTTTCCTAGCAAGAATATCTTGTTTCCAACAAGATGGTTTCCTAAAAAGAATTGATAACACAATGCAGGGTGATTCTTTTCACTTGGTAGCAAGTGGTATGATTTAATTGCTCATGTGTAAAAGAATAGAAAAGGGCTATTGTTCCCTCACAAAATTTTAACTCTAAAGAATTTTGAATATTGGTGAAAATGGTTGTGTAAAAACTGAAAGTTATTCACTATTCAAATCATTTGTTGCCAATATTTACTTCAACATTTTTCTGATGGTTTATTCATCTAATTATTTCAGTTCCTGTTCCTGTCGATATAATATCCCGCTTTACTTTTTTACCTAAAAAGAGAAAATAAGACCTGAATGACATTTTAAACGAATAATTTAGTCAAAAAATATGACACTTTGGAATGAAGTTGAAAGTTTGAGTAAGTACCCAATATTGTGTATCAATGTCCGAATGTATATTAAAAGTACCCTGGAGGCCTCATCGCGTGAACATATCGTTCAGTGTACAGATTTCGATTCTAACAAAGTACAGGACTCATTCCGCAAGGTGCTCAAAATCTATAACGTAAATTGGTATTTGATATATATCTGTTTGAGATTGAAGATCATTCCCCAGCTGGCGATTTTTGCCTCCAGGATTGTAAGTGCTTGTTTCCAAAGCAAGCTGGTTTTATTCATTTACGCAACAATCTGCCCCCTATCATTGCACCGCGATAGGTTTGTGAAAAGTAAGAAAGGGGTTTATTCTGATGTTGAAAAACGGAATGAATTTATAGATGCAAATAATCACGGGTAAATAAACATATTGAGGGAAGTGGATAGTTAAAAACTTATCGGTATAAATGAATAAGTCTAGACTGATCGAAAACTCAAAAATATACACAGATTTTGGAAATCCTTGATATATAATATGAAGAAAGTAAGGTGGAAAAATTTTAAGATAAATAAGTAGAAATCAACCACTGCATCTGTTACTGACAAAAAAAAAAATGCATGTATGCGTAGTTTTTTACATAAACATCGTAAGGAAAAATAGTTATTTCAGATCTTGCATAGTCAAGAAAACTCAGTAATGAGAAGATCACAAGCTTCCAAAAATGCTCCCCAATACGTCGAAGCATTAATCAAAGTAAATAGTGGAAGCAGTATATATGACGCATTAAAGACATTTTTTTATGACACAAAATTTTAAAATATTAAATAAAAGGCAGCTATATTGGTTGGTTTGAGAATGACTTTCGAATGTTTCTTAGCTTAACGAATTCAATACGACCAATAAAATGACTGGAGCCTTACGGCTGGCCTGAACAATATGTATTCAAATATTAGCTTTTGAAAATTAGTGACGAGTTTTATTGCTTAAAAGGAAATTGGATAAGATAAAATAGATGAAGTATGTGGTGTGACTCCTGATGAGTTAGAATGAGAGAAAATAAAAAGATTTCTTGCTTTTTGGGCTGAATTTGTAGCCTTATTATGCACACTTGGAACATGAACAGAATATGGAGATTCCCTTGTGTATAGGAAGAGATACGTTTCTGACGTTTGAGAATTTCAAATTAATTCTTTTGGCTATGTGAGGCCATGCGGATGAGGTAGTTTTATAAATGAGCTTAGATTTTCACAGCCAAAATGTCGCTGACATGTCTTGAATTTTGATTGTAAATCAGAGCTACAGACTTTATTGAGAAAGGCCAATAAGTCCAGATGTTTTTTTTCCATATATGGCTTTCGGAATGAGCAAGGCTATGTCTCTAGTATTATTCCAGACAAGATCAATACATGCAAAAAATAAAGAACACGCTGTTAGCATGCAGTTGCTAGGGTCTTCATTAATAGTTAAATAGATGGATTGATTGATTTATAGATAGACGAGTAAGAAAATCAGTATATTGGGCTTTGTTGGTTGATGTATCAAGTGAGCCGCAGGAATAAATCCCAGGGAATTCATTGACGATAGTTATAACGGTTATTCCATCCAAAACTCCCCTTTTCTATGAATTATCCGGATACCCCCCCCCCATATATATATATATATATATATATATATATATGTATGGGGATTCACAATCAAAACACGTTCACGTTACAGCCCTCTTTAGGGTTTTTCAGGTGAATGATATGATTTATTATATATTCCCATACGGGACGTGATTTGGGGGATGCATATCATTTTATGTAGTAGGGTCTCATTTTCATTTGTTTTGATTCAGTAATCGGATGATGTTTGCTATGAATATGTTTGTTTTATTCAATTGGGATGCATATATATCTGAGGTTATAAATTACAAACAATCGATTATGGTGCGAGTGTTTTCATTAAGTGAAAGTAGATGTTCTATCAATGTATTTGTGGCATGTTTTCTGCCTGAGTGTGTTTTCATTCTCACGTGAATCTAATTCCCAATGTTTTGATCATATTTGGTACGGTCAATCATCTCATTTCTTAGGTAATTTTAAACTTTATTTCAAACTAACTTTCTATTTAAAGTTTGATGTATAGAAGAATTCTCGTTATCATTTGTTCATATATCTGCTTGTGTAAAGGAGGATGGCGATCTGGGAAAGTATATATTCGAAGCTGATTACGACAACTTAGATGCTCACTTTCATTCCAAAACCCAACGAAAATTGATTGAAGTAATCGAGGGAATTCCTAGATCAATGCAGGGCCTAGACGTAGTGTGTTAGTAATGGATTAATGCTATGCCATCATTATAAAAACAGTTTTCCCTATCAGTTATTTATGCATCGTAGAATTATTCGACGATCAAAATGACGTTTAGTACACACATTCGCACATACTCACATACAAACCCGCATATAACTACACACCAAAACATGCACATCGATCTATCTATCTATCTATCTATCTATCTATCTATCTATCTATCTCTCTCTCTCTCTCTCTCTCTCTCTCTATATATATATATATATATATATATATATATATATATATATATATATATATATATTTATATATATATATATATATATATAACAGATCAAAGATTCAACTAAATCTATTATAATAAAATGGAATGCAATATCTTATGTATCATCGATTTATTTAACTGAGTGCTAAATAAATTTAACTTGTGTCAAGTTAATTTAGAGCAGAGCTGGAAATTTAGTAGAATAGGGATTTGCTGTTCAAACACGTTCATGCAACTACTCCGTTTGGACTAATCAGGAAAATTCGACGGAGGCAAAAACAAAAATTGTTTGTGCGACAAATCCCTATTCTACTACATATATATATATATATATATATATATATATATATATATATATATATATATATATATATATATATATATATATATATATATACATATATATA
>OY735220.1:17872230-17947230 GCA_963457665.1 Thysanoteuthis rhombus
TATCAAATGAAAAAAATTAAAAGATGAAGATCTTCCGTGTGATTTTTTTGACATTTTGAATGACTCTAATATCGTAACTTCAATTGGTACTGTACAGGAGGATGCTTCGGTGAAGCCATTGTTTTGATGATGATGATGATGATGATGATGATGATGATCATCATCATCATCATTTTAACGTCTGTTTTCCGGCATAGACCTTCCCCAAGATCCGCTACATTTCTCTATCGTAGGCTCCGCAGAGCCAGTATTTTCTGATTTTTTTTTATTACAGAAAAAGATAAAAACATCAATTTGTAGGAATACAAGCCATGTTCAAAATACTCCATTTCAGATCTTTATGATGATGATGGTGGTGGTGGTGGTGGTGATGATGATGATGATGATGATGATGATGATGATCACAATCCATCCCCCTAATGGCATCGGGACGAACGGAAATATCTCCGAACGGTTATTTCCCAGGAGAGGAAGCCCCGGACACGAACAACGTAATAAACAACAAGTCGGAAACAAACCCAAACAAAAGGAAAACCCCTTATCAAAGCCAATTACGAGAAAGAGACGTCGACATATCAACAGAAAAAGGATACTCCAGATAAAAACTCTAGGAGAAACAGAAAAAGAAAAGAAGAAATCACTGCCATCTAATTGGGGTAAGGATTTCAAAAAAATAAGTGCAATCAACTGACCATGTCAACTACCTCTTACAACATATTGAAATTAACGACGTGTTGGAACTCAACAATCTAATCTATACTCGCAAGAAAATGGGAATGGACCACTTTATAACACTAGGAGGAACCTCCAACCATAAGAACAAAAGCCCATCGGGGGAATGATACAAAAAAAAGCTTGAAAACACAGTAAAAGTTAAAAGAAAGTTGCAAAGAACAGGGAGGATCTTTGTATGTTGTTGAAAAAGTGAAAAAATACAGCTATGACATTGGAATAGGATTCCAGATTTTTTAAAAAGTGCACTGATGGTAATGCACACAGGATGACTCAATATAAAGAGGGATCGATTTACCTTGCGACTAAAAAATCATAACAATGACCAGACAGGACTGATTTAAATACCTAGGTATTTTGACTCTGAGGCAATGAAACGGGAAGAAATGAAAGAGAAAATAACAAAAATTACCTTAAGCAGACGGGGAAAAAAGACCACGCTTAAAAATAGAAATTGTATACAATTTACGGATGCATGAGTAGCATCAGTCGTGAGATATATAATACTATTCTTTGGATCGAAAAAGGGAAAAAATTACTCAATCAGTTGTCTTTTCAACGAGAAAGCTCATGTCGATGCACAAAGCTCTGAAACCAAGAAATGACTGACTATACATCGAGAGGAGGAAAGGCAGTACAGCACTCATCAGCACAGAAAGCTGTACACCAAAAAAGCTGGAGAATGACCAGAAAAAGTATGTGCAAGCAAGTAGTGAAAATATTATATCAAGTGGATAAGGCAGTGGAATATACAACTAAAAAGTGATTAACGAAGCAGCTGCATAGCACACTTAGGAGGAAATATATGAGCAGGAAAACATATTCTATGGATCAAAACGGCAGATACATAATGTTGCAGACGGAACATCATAGACATGGTCTCACAAAAGAAGTCTGAACAGAGATACAAAATCATTTATCATAGCATCCAAAAACAAATGCACCGATGCAAACATTGATAGAACCAAAAGAAACAGTGAAGATTGCCAGAGTAGAAAAAGGGATGAGACTGTTAACCACAGAAACAAGGAATGTTATGGAGTAACTTAAAAGTAGTACAAAAACAGACATGACAGAGTAGCAACAGTGTTACACTGGGAACTGAACAAATAAAAGAGATACCAACGTGTCAAAAGAATCAGAGCAAAACTGGAGGCGGTCTGAGAATACAAATTCCAGAAATCACTCTCGGACCTTGACATCCAAACTGAACATCCCATCCAAGAAAAAAGGTCAGACCCGGGAATCATGGACACTCTAATACCAAATAATGATCATTGCTATGCTTGCCAATCACTGAGTAGTATCGAGGTGTGAAAAGGGAAATGGCTAAGCGTGAAGATCAGGGTAATACCAGTAATAGTACACAACCGAAGAGAAGACACGTTTGAGACAGTTGCAACGATAGGTAAGAAATATATAAGATCCATTTTTCTCAACCAGGAGAGGTTGCCGGTTTGGATACCGATATCCTGGACTGATTCTGCTTCGTAATTTATCTACTCAAATCTTCGTCTTTTTTATTGTTCCCAGTGCATCACAGATGCTACTTAGCCTTGCCTATTTTTGTACTCTTCTAATTTGCCACGATCACTAATTATGTGATTTGCAAGATTTTCTGTTTTTCCATTTTCTTTTTTACTAGGTTATGTCGATTTTTGTAATGATATAAATTGTCTTGATGCATTTTTTCAGAGCTGCTATGACCAGGAATCCAATTCCTCTCTTCACGTGTCTTTTACTCTGCCATACCCTCGATTTTTCTTTATTTCATTTGAACTCACTGAATTTGTACATTAGCATTACAACATGGGTTCTTATCAGAGATCAAGTGACAGCCAGTCTCCATAATACCTTCCTCAATATTGCCACTAATTTTTGTAGTGCTGTCTCCTTCCTGGTTTATGTCTTGTTTATCCATCATCAAGAAACCCAAAACTAGTTTAAGATCGCGTATATTGATTAGTAGATTAGTATTGATCGACCACTTCAGGTTCAATGCTTCTTTTTCCAATATTGGTTTATTCATAAACTCTCTTTAAATGTCACTTTGTTCAAAAAGCAATACCGACTTCTTGACTAATCATCATTGTTTTGACGATTACTATTCCAATTGTAATGGTCTCCCTTTGAATAAACCCCAAAAGAAATAGTGTAACAAGAAAAATGACCTCTTGTTTGTATAGCCAAATAGGATTCTAGATTCATTGTTTGAATATTTTGCGTTTGATTCCTCCGAGAATAGATTTGAATTGGAGTCAAAAGGCCAGTGCGCATGTTCAAGAGTTTAATGGAATTGAGTCAGCCTCTATCGTATTTTTCTTTCTTTTATCTGCGTTCCACTGCGATGTGTTTATATAATTAATCCACAAGTCCTGTGTGTATGACACTAATGTTGAAGTATGTTTATTACCATGCGTGGGGAAGAGTATTCGTTTATGCGCATGGAAAAAAGATTGCATTTCAAAGCGTTGGAACTGGAGATGATATCTCCCACTTGCTAATTTCTATTCATTTTCATTGTTTCTCTCAGGGAGGTATGGAAAAATTATTGTTAAAATTAAGTTTGGATAGACCCCCATTGCACATGCAACAACAATCCCCCATTACGTTACTCAGTCGACAGTTAAACACCATTAGGCAAGCTAGTACCAAGAAAGAGAAGGATGGGAGGGGCCATCGGAGGGCCTTGCACATCCCAGAAATCCATTCTACGCTTTATTTACAGCAGAAAAATACTTCAATTAATCTGACAAGAAGAAATATATGTTGCAACTTTAAACACTGGCATTTTCCATACAATTATTCCTTTCAGCCTTCGTCTCAAGGAGCAGATATGTTTTTTATTACTAAAGTATATGCCCCTCACCTAAACCCATTATTTTACCTCGGGTTATGATTTTCTCCTCATTTAAGGTGTCAGCTTGTTTTCCGTCCATATTCCTTGCCACAACCACACAAAAATCAGTGATTTGTTATTTTTTTCTCATAGGTGAAGAGTAACAGAACCATCTGGGGATAAGGGGGAAAATGCACTCTAGTAAGGGAAAAAATAAATAAAACAAAAGTAGATTGCTAAATTTTCACGCAGGAAAGAATCGAGCATGATGAATAAGGATGATCCTCATTGATCAAACGTTTGCTTGACGCTGATTTGATTACACAATACTTACGGTAAAATATTTAAATTGGCTAAAATCAAATCACGATAAATGGAGTGATTAGATGCACATCAGAAGTTATTGGGCTTTATTAATTGCATTTTTCTTCCCGTAGAACTGAAGATTGTCATTAAAATTCTTGGGCAACCCATCATTTTCGTGATGAATCACAGGGAATGGGGTCATGAATGTGTGACATGGATATATATCTTTTGAGTTGACTGGTGAAGATTGTCAGATGTGCTCGTGTCCTCAACAACGAACATTTTGGTACAACTACGTATACATAAATCTCCTGCACAATTATAAAACTTCATTTAGAATGCTGTACCTGTACAGGGCAAAAAGAGGGGTATATATATATATATATATATATATATATATATATATATATATATATATATATATACATATATATATACATATATATATATATATATATATATATATATATATATATATATATATATTGTCCTTGATAGGCTTGAAGACCTCAACAAATCCTTCATCCCAAAAAACACAAATACTACCATTCAAACTTTTGAGCTAGCCGTCAGAGAAGACATAAAAACCTACATCAACAATAACACACAACAATCCCTACCACATGATAACCTTACAACTGAAGAGCGAAAAGCCCTTAAGAAACTACAAAACAATACCAACTTGATCATCACAAGAGCGAATAAGGGTGGATCCATAGTCATCTGGGGTTTAGATGAATACCTCACAGAAGCAAACTCACAATTAAGCAACGCAGAATTTTACAAAGAACTCCCCAAGGACCCCTTTAACCAATAAACAAACACAATAACCCAATCCCTAACAGAATTACACAATAGCAAGATGAGAGATAAAAGGACACAAAATATACTGAAACCCACTTCCACAAAACCCACAAGGTTCTACTTACTCCCCCAAATCTACAAACCAAATAACCCAGGTAGACCAGTCATCTCCTCCACGAACTGCCAAACTACCAAACTATCCAAATTTGTAGATTACTACATCCAACCCTTAGCAACACAAATTAAATCATACATACGTGACACCACAGACCTCCTAAACAAAATCAATCCCAGACAAAGCACTTCTAGTCAGCATGGATGTTAAATCCCTATACTCCAACATCAAACATGATGAAGGTATCCTAGCATTGACAGAAGCCCTAAACAATACTAAAGAACCCAGCACTAGAACAATTACCACCTTTATGTACCACATTCTAACTCTAAATAGCTTCAACTTCAATAATAAACACTTCCTCCAGGTGAAAGGCTGCGCCATGGGCACAGTAGCGGCCCCATCCTATGCTAATATCTTCATGGGTAAATTTGAAGAAACCTACATTTACCCAGAGATGTATAATGACTGCATCTTTTATGGTAGATACATAGACGACATTTTTTTTTCATATATACAGGTGAAAAAAAAACAAACTAGATAATTTCTTTGTACATCTAAACTCGGCACATGACTCTATTAAGTTTGACTTCACGACATCCACTGACTTCATAGCCTTCTTAGACACATGCATATATATAGATGACAACAGAAACCTCCAAACTACCCTCTACACTAAACCCACGGACACCTACAATTACCTCCACTCCAAATCAGCCCATCCCCAACACTTGAAAAGAAGCCTACCATTTTCACAACCTCATAGCATTAGAAGAATCTGCTCTACTAATAGTGAACTTAACAGACATAAACATAACCTAATACAATACTTCACTCAACGAGGTTATCCGCTAGATGACACAAAAAAACAATTAAAAAAAGCGACTGGAATACCCAGATGAAACCCTCATACTGTTCCACAATAGCAAACCCAACCGCATACCCCTTATAACAACCTTCAACAACACACTCCCACCCTTAGCACACATCATCAATAAGAAATTGAACATTCTCACGATCTAAACAGATCTAAGAGAAACATTCACAGACCCATGTGTCATCTCCTACCGCAGACCCCAAAACATCAGAGACATGATTAGTAGCAGTAACATCGTTAACAATACAGTTGTACACAAAAATATACCTAGAACAATTAAATTCTGCACACCTTGCAACATAAGAAAAAGTCTATTTTGCAACCACCTCAAGTACACCAACACATTCACAAGCACTACAACAAAAGAGAGTTACCACATATATCACAATACCAACTGCCGCAGTAAGAACATTATATACCTTCTAGAGTGCAATGGATGTGAGTTACAGTACATAGGTAAGTCCGAGTGGCAATTTAATATTAGACTCAACAATTATAGACATAGGATCGTGAAAAATAATCGTAGCCCACTTCCCGTAGAACTACATGTTTTCACACCTGACCACAATTTTGCCACTGACGCTAGCTTCACCATCATAGAAAAAATAGAAAAAACTACTCCTATTGACATAACTAAAGTTCTAGAGAAACACGAAGACACGTGGATCAACAAACTTAAAACCCTATATCCAAATGGATTGAATACTGAACTGAACAACCCTCACCACACAGAACCCTAATACACAAAACTCCTAGCATTAATATCCTCACACCCACATAAGACACATTCAATAATAGAAGCTTCAAAGTCACCCAGACCCATTGGAAAAACTTCACCTTAGCCTGTTGGAACCCCTATCCAAATCATAGCCAAAACATTTTCAATAACTTTTAAGGTTGATACCTATGTAGCTCCTTGACCTCATCATCCCTCCTTCTACACTACCCGAAACATACCAAAAAATCTACATCACTCCCCCTACCTTGACACACTCTGCCCACCCCAAGACCAACTGCTGCTGCTTTACCAAAGACTTGATACCTACTGGACATTCTTCCATTCAGCAGGAGGCCTCCAGCAGCCATGACAACAAAACTCACCCACAATGCATAGCTCCTGGCAGTGGACTCTGGTTCCACATGGTACATTTTAATACACACTCACACAGCACACACCACTGATGAATCCCAAAACATGTATCGACTATTTACTTATAATAAATTGATAAACTTTACCACCAAACACTTCACTCCCGAGTCCGTCTCACTCTATACAGTACACATATATATATATATATATATATATATATATATATATATATATATATATATTCCTTTTTTTTAATCAGTCAATATCTATGAATATATATATATATATACATATATATATATATATATATATATATATATATATATATATATATACGTATATGTGTGTGTGTGTATGTATACATCAATATCCCCTTGAAATGGAAAGGGTTATCTTGAATTAGAACTCAGCATTCAACCTGAGGTGGTATACTACAAATGCCAAATGGACGAAATATGTGCGTTCTTTTAGGCAGTATACACCCAAATGCAGAGCTGCGTATAACTGTGAGATATACACTTTTTTTCCTCGTTCACTTTGCCTTTTCCAACATACAATCCCTCATTCGACACAACCCCGCAATTTGAGATCACCAAATACTCGAGCAAACGAATCAAAACCGAATTGATCGTTATGGATCTACAAGCAACACTCATAGATTTAATGAATGACGTCAATTCGGTTCCTTGAGTTGAATAGTCGAGATTCGCTTAAAAGCACCTACAACAGCATCAGAATATGGGAAATGCCTTTATTTACGTATTTCAAACATCGTCCAATCTGATAACGTCAGCAGCAGTTTTATTTCTTGTTTTTCGTCCTCTGACCGTGTTTTTGCTTCTGTCAATGAGTACAGAAATGTATGAGCCTGAAAGGTCATGCTATCACGTTTTGCTTCCATCAATGGGGGCTGAAATGCTGGGACCTATGGGGTCATGTTACCACTTTTTGCTTCCATCAATGTTTACTAGAATGTAAAGGTCCGCAACATAATGCTATCATACTTTGCTTCCATCAGTGAGGGCTGGAATGTAAGGGACTGTAAATTAGTGCTATCACTTCTTGCTTCCATCCATGGGTACTGTAAGGTCATGCTATCCCTTTTTGATTTTTTAGGTATCCACGAAGAATAGTCAGTTTTGGTACGACCCAAGGCGACAGATCTGATACTCAGGGTTGGTGTGAATAAATCTCCCTGAATCATATAGCTGCATGTATAGGATTCCCAGTTGGGATCAAATTTACTTCAGTAATTGCCGTACAATTTGCAAGCCTTAATATTCCACGAACTTATAATAGTCGAACAAAGAATTTACCTACGTTTGTAACTCAGTATGGAACAAACTCAATATAGTAGGAAGAGTGTGAAAAATTAACTCAGTATTCCTCAACTCTGAACCATCCTTGATATGGTCTAAACTTAACACGGGACACTCACCCAGGATTCTTTTAACTTCGATCCTAATGGTCTGGAAGATTAGCTTACTGCTAAGGTTTTTTGATGTTTTGTTATCTCTTCATGTCACAAAATATAAGAATGGCATGAAACTCAACACAATTTATCTGGCATATCTTGTTTGGTATATTGCCATTACTACATTTCCTGCTTCAAACATCATGAAAACTATTCATAATCTTTTTTTTTCTCGTTTTTCTATTATATTGTCTGCCATTTTTTCCTTTCCATTTTTTTTGTTCCTTTATTGATCTTGTTTTTTTTCCTGTTCGATGTCATAAAATTTTGGAGATTTTTTTTGAAGGGGGGGGGGCTTGCTATGTTGAAGTCAGAAGATGGAACTATACCTGTATAAACATATAGGTAAAGAAGAGGAGGGTATCAACGGAATGAGATTGAACGAGGTAAAAGAGATAAGAGATGTTTTAAAGGAGGAGAATCTTTGAAATAGGAAGAAATAGTGAAAGCCTAAAAATATCCTAGAAATACGACGTATATGTGTATATTTATCTGTATCTCTATCCATCTATCTATCTACCTATCTAACTCTCTCTATCTATCTATCTATCTATCTATATATATATATATATATATATATATATATATATATATATATATATATATATATATATATATATATATATATATATATATATATATTTATATCTATATTTATATATATATGAGCGTGTCAACATCTATACAAAAATACATATCTAAGAATATATACTGATATATACATATACGTTTGCATGTTATAATATAAGTGCGTACACTTATATCTGTACATCTATGTTGGTGTGTATTCATTTCTTGTAAAAAGTAATTGAACTTACCGATATCTTTTGCTTGTTTGAATACTTGCCGTCATAACACCTTTTGAGCAAGGAAGGTTTTACGGCAAGGATATAGACATGAATTAAATGGATCATTAACAACGTACATTACGTTACGATTAGCCATCCTCCTTTAGCAATCATCAATTAAAAAATTGGAATCGGGGAGAGAGGCTAAATTCATTTCAAGGCTAAAAGAAGTTTCATTATCCGTTTTGTTTCGATTATTTTTTGTTACATTCTGAGTGTGGAGGGACTTTATTACTGATGAAAAGTATTTGCTTTTTTAAAAGCAATTTATTTTTCAAAGCAACTCTCATTTATATGATTACACTGGGTTTTTTCTACACCTAATGCTGCAAAATATTCCGTTTGATTTCATTTGTTTACATCTTTCACGGAAGCCCAGCCACATTTTGGACGCCCAACACTTGTGTCAGTTTGTATCAAGATTCGACAATTTTGGCTCTAATTTTGGAATACCTTTCTTATACTAACAAAAAATGGTGAATCGTGTTGAGTAGATTTTGAATGAACAAGTTTGAACAATTCTATTTTGGTTGAGAAATGGATTTCGTTTTAAAAATGCTTTTATCTGAGGAATATATCGAAAATCGGAACCCGGATTATGCTTTTTGTCGTTTCTTTGTCTATTTATCTGTTTGTTTATTTGTTTGTTTTCCTTTTTCTCCTCTTCATGTCTGTTCCTGTGTCTGTCTTTCCAATTTTCACTCGCTGCATGTGTCGGTGTGTGAAAATGTAGTTATGTTGTTTTGTATGAATTTGTGTAGGTGTCTGAGTGAAAAAAAAAGAACTGTGTATGTTGGTAGGAACGTGTTGAGTGAAAAGCTGATGAAAGTTTGTTATCTTTACAGAGACGTTCTAAGTGCGTAAGCCCCAAGCTATTGGAAGATCGAAACCTTTTAATTTTTCACAGGAAAGGCAGAAAACAATTTTTAGGACGGCATTCTGTTAACCCTCCCCCCATCATTGTTTTTGTCAGAAAACAATTATCACTTCAATGTTTGGTATCTGCATATCAGCCCGACTTTTTACGTCCACAATTTTCAGTTTCCATTCTTCCTTTTGTATTTTACGGATTATGACAGGGATCGATTGAATTCTAGCGAATCTGTAATGGAAACAGAGTTTCATCTCATTAACCATCGGCTAAAAACTCTCGTGTCAAGATATAACACCGGAATGATACATTATTGATAATAGTATACACATCAACATGTTTTTTAAAAGCATTATAATTTCAATAGTTGTTTTGTATTTCTTTTCAGCGAAACCTTTAATCTACGCACATAGGGATTAAAGGAAAATAATTAATTAGCCATGCTAGTTTTCAACTGAGTCATGGGTACATCTTATTTACACTTTGCTGAAAAACTTTCCTGTTGCGCAGAATCTTGGCCATTAGGTCAGAAAGCTTGGAGTGTCAGAAATTACTGGAAATCATGATACAGAGTTTAAATTTAAGGAACAATCCATCTGTCTGGGATTTGCAGTATCTGGGGAAATGTTAGGAAACTTCCTGATACACGAGACTAAACCTTGAATTGTCAATAACCATTGGTATATCTATTTACATATAGCAATTGTACATTCAGTAGGTACACTAGATATTTGGAGATATGGGAATGACATGAAAACAATTGTACCAAAACATTCAATCACTTTCATAACGGACGGAGAATATCCAGAAGGTTGTCCAACATTCACCCATAGGACTCACGCCCATACATTCGTTCGTGTAATGAATGACATATTTACTATCTGCTTATGTAGCCCGTCTTATCACTGATAAGATCAATAGAAAAAATATTTTAAAATCCTCATTCCCCCAATCAATTACCATGATAGTGACATCAAAAATCATTACCAGGAGGGAATAATAGAAAAGGAACCAGTTTACTGCATTTGGACCCAGTATAATGAGCAATAAACTGCTACACTATCAAATATATATTTTACCTTGCCTTGAATAATAAAAAAAAGGTATCCATATATAAGATTGCCACTCATCCAAGCTTGCAGTAAGTCTGTTACTCTATCATAAGTAATACTCTTTTTAGAGTGCATGAGATGCCAAGAAGACGAATGAATTGCGTTTAACTAGAATAAATACGAGTATAACTTGAATAATTAGAAAAAAAATAAGACGTTGACAAAATAACATATCTCGAATATAAAAAGAGTTTTCCTCATCTGAATTAAGATGGTCTGATATTTAACACCGTTTATCTTGCTTGTTGGGAAATATAAGCGGATAGTAAATGAATTATACACGTCACGTCAGATTACATCACGTGAGGACGATAGAAGCCATTCGGAATGCCAGCGTAATCTGGTTTAACGAAAATCATAGCCACGGGGAAGAGGAGTTTATCAATTGCAGCTGGATTATCAATTAATATTAATTTCGTATTTGGATGATACGCAAATCTCGAATATAGACGATAATTCAAAGATATAGAGGATAATGTTTGTGTACTGAACGTGCGAATGTCCTCAGGTAAACTGTTCCCTCTTTATGTGGATTCTCTTGGATATATGGACTCGTGTAAATGCAAAAGTACGCTGTGCCATCTTGTACAATGTTAAACGAATATTGGAAATTTTTTTGAAGTTTACTCAGGCTCTTATTGATTGCATGTTCTTACACTTTCAGAATTAATGCGTAATATAGATAGATAGATGGATAGATAGATAGATAGATAGATGGAATAAAAGGTATATCTATAAGTATGTTGGTGCTTTGAGTTCCAATTCCAGATTAGAATTAAAAACACACAGACGCTAACGTATCTCATTGTATCAGAACATTTCTTCATGTTTATAAATTAAATCTGCTGAGTGTATATCGGTGATAAGTAATGTTTAAAAAGTAAAAACAAAACAACGACTAATTATTATTGTATAGTGAGCTCAGTCTTCCACTTGATGTGACCTTGTTCCAGACTTAACGAAGTCATTAATAGGTTAAGTCTTTTACCAGACTATACATCTTTTACCAGTCTACTACATATCTATAATAAGTCCTCTATGTGTGACTTGAAGGGTACACTTTCTTTCGAAAGCGAGTGTCAAGATTCAACATGAAATTATCATACAACAGACGGATGTTCACGAGAAAAATATTCCCGATCAATTGTTTTACAAGGAGTTTTAATCGATTCTTTGAAGTTTTGATAAAGTGTTTCGATGTTATTCTTTATTTTCCCTTTGGTTCGTATCTAAAATATTATTCAATGAAAACCGTGTTTTATGCTTTTGTCAGGTTCTTCGTTTAATGTTCCTAAAAGCAAAGGTTTCATAATCGGGAATAAAGAAAAAACATGTTAAGAATCATTATCTGCTGTCATGTTATTAGTTATTTGATGAACGATAATAAAAGAATTTAGAATCATCGAGGCACTGGTATATAATAACTATAATATATCTCCATTTGATATTTACAGCCTTTCAATATTGTTATTGAGTTGCTTTTAGACTTATTGGACATAGTGTTGATAATTTCTCTGGTGACAAATATTCGTCTACCCGAATTGCCACAATAGTGAATGGTGAACCCTTATTTTCATCTCTGATCAATTATCGCCAATAACCTGAGAATGTTCACATGTTCACATCCACATCGTGCAGCTCACTGCTGTTTTGCTCAGCGGACTAAGATGTGGAAAATACCTTGGACATTTGCTTACTATTACACTCCAGTTATAATCTGAAATGATATAACATATATGAAACAGGGGAAGTTATCCATCATTGCCTGAAACGATGTTATTTGACTTAATCCTTCCTTTTCCTTTGAGAGCTTCTAATTCTCTGTTGATATTTTTTTACTGACAAAAACTATTTGATTTCCAGAAGATTTAAACCGTTTTTTCCTCCAACGAGACAACCGAGTGATAAACAAATATTTTCTTTCATTCATGATTTAGTTTTTATTGAAAGTGTATTGATCTCTCTTTAAACTGAAAATGGTGTAAATTTTTTCGCGCTATGAATCTCAGTTTCAAAATAATTCAAGCGTTGTTGAATAGACAGAAATCACTCAGAGGAAGACAGTATTTCTTAAATGCCAGTTGAAGTTTATATCGTTGCTATGAAGGTTCTAATCAACTTGTTTGACAAAATTTATTCGTCCTTTTTCCCAACGGTTTTTGCCCAAAGTTAACACAACCAGAAGCCTGACACTGTTCCCGTCAGCCAAGTAAAGTAAATCTTGTTTGCCCAGCAAAAGATGCACCCTAAGACCTATATTTGACCCTTTGGGGCTTCTAGCATTCTGAAAATAATTTCAGACATCGGATGGGTTTGAAGATGAGGAAACTATACAGCCATTGGAGATGCCGATAGAAAACTTCACTGACATTTTTAAAAGGGTCAGGAAAACTTCGATCATAAAGGACTATTTGAGTAGAAACTTTGGCTTCGTTGGCTCAGGTAGGCGATGTGTACGTCATAATTAAAAAAGCTCCATGTAATGTAATATTCTGTATTTGCCCTTCTTTTACTTTCCTCAAGAGGGAGCCTTGACGAATTCCTTGAAGAATTACACTTTTGTTGCCTATAAGTTTCCATTCTGGATGCAGAACTCGATATTTCTTTTAATCCGTAGGAACTTTCCACGTCATATAATCCATTTTATTCAAAAGGATTCTCTCCAAAATGAATTTAGGAAATAAGAATAAGTGCAGTGGACATTTAATGAATAACAAAGAACATAATCATCTCAAAAATTCTGAACTAGGTTAAAATGATAACGGGAGTGTTTTCAAATAAGCAGTTAATTAGTTTTGACGATTGAATTATCTGGTATTGAAATGGCTTATAAAAGATTTTAAAAAACATACACTAAAAGACTTTTTTCTTCCTTCATATAAAAATCCGTGCTGTTTTCAATTATGAAACAGAAATGTAGCACTTCGCTACGGTTGGATATTCAGGGGAGGAGTCTTTTTGATCGCAGATGTAATAATAACAGCTGTGATGGAAAAAAAGAGGGCAAAATACCAGTGTATTTTTTTTTCAGTTCAATTATCCTATCCAAAGTCATAAAGACGTTTAGGGCTCAGCAAAATACCTTTGTTTGGTTAATAAACTGTACATGGAGTGGCTGCAAATATTTTATCATGATTATGGAAACACTAGATGCCAAGCTGCAGAACCTGGAATGAGTAATGCATCATTAAATTCGCTTGATTTTGCCTCCATGTTACGATTATTCTAATGTATTGTGACTATTTTTAAAAGGGTCGGGAAAACTCCGGTCAGAAGAGGACTATTTGAGTAGAAACTTTGGCTTCGTTGGCCCAGGTAGGCGATGTGTACTCTTTAAGTATTCATGTATTTATTCATTGCATAGAGAAATACAAGCACCCCATTATCCACTTTGTTAAAGCAACGTTCTTCACGTCGATAATCAATAAAAAAAAAAAATATTCAGAAACGGCTGGAAAAATTAGTCAATTTTTCTGCGCGTGGTTAAATAAACCCTAACAACGGTAAAATAGCGAGTTAATTGAGCATTGAATAATGAGGGTTCATTATCACAGGAAGACAGAATCAAATAAGAAATAAAACATCAAAGTTAATCATGCAATTAATAAATGATTTCAATGAGTGATTGGATAAATTTTGAAAATAATGTAAAGTATTTATAATGCAGTCGCCATTCTGTCTGCTTTAATTAACAAATGAAAAAAGTTTGTAGAATTGATTTTGATTTTGTATCAGATTGAAAGTTCTTCAATAAAACATGGGAGAATTCATTATTTTAGACATGAGAGAAGGTATTCTTGCAACTATTGAGCCTTATCATTCTAGAAGAATTATGTCTCTGGTCTTTCAAGACTTCATCTTCCAAATCTGTATTACTGCGTTTTGGCTGATGTATGTATCTTGTTTCTTTTTTCCTACGTTTGGTTTTTATTCCATTATACAATGAATTTCCGTGACTATATTTATCATTTAATTCTTAACACTTACTTTGGAAATATTATATATATATGTCTAATGTATATATTCCGAGATGAATTATTCTATGTATTCATATCTTTTAACATCTACAATATTTTGGCAGATGCATTCTTCGTCTATTCTGTAGTATCTGCGTATCTCATATGATGCATATTCATTATTTGGTATAATTTTCAAAACTGTATACTCATATCGTCTTGCAGCATCCCCAGGTATACATTGTATTCAGCTGCCTTCATGAGTCGCATAGTTACTTTTTTTTTTCGGTTTTTAACATTGAGATTAACAAGAAAACAAGAAATGATTGGAATAATTAAGTTTCCTCCATATCATTGATTATATTTTCTATAATTGACTTTGTTGCTTTTAGTTTTACGACGATGCCACTCAGTGAGAATTGAACTCACTAGAGACTAACATTCCGTTGGACTATAAGGCTAAGCATGACATCAAAATGAGTTGTCCAATCTTTATCAAATTACAGTTAAGACAAATATCTAACAGGCCAAAGCTCCATTTACCGTTAAATAAAGATCCAGAAACAATGGAAGGAACCATTAGTCAAGCAATGTTCGTTTCCTGTTGCCTTGCGAGCGTCCAATCAGAAATATTACCAAGATTGAAAAAAGAGGAACATCTTCCATTTTTGGTTTCCTCTGTCTCAAAAAATGACATTGCAAAAATTGATTGCAGGACTAATCAAAACAATGATACATCTGCAACGTTGCTGCGTTGTCGATGAATGAACGGCTGGCTTCATGAGTTTATTTTCTTGAAGATTTCTGAGCGTTTGAGCGGCCACAAGATCAAAAGTACGCCAATGTCCCTGTGTCTATACATCTGATTTGTTTCCTCATGCAGAAGTGATCCAATTATAAATGAATGACCAGTTTACCCTTCCTAAGTATGGGCTCAGTAATGGGTGGAAAGACACTCACTTGGTTTAACTTCATCTAACACAAGGCCATAGAAGGAAGCGTGTTTAATGGAAATAGCATTAAATAGATACAGCAAGCAGCAACGAAAGACATTCACTGATTTGCTTAGTTCAGTTTGATACAAAGCCTCAATACTGAATCACGTGAATCTAACAGAATATGTTCTACTTTTTTGAAATACCTCTAATACTTTCCATTCGTAGAGTTTGGGTTCTGAAAGAGAATGGTCATCTGAAATGTGAGATTCCAAAATCTTCAGACTGCCATCATTAAAATATGAAAATTGGAAATATTGCATTCACTAGGACTGGGACAAAAAGACTGGAAGTGGAAAAAAAGAAAGAGCAAATGAATACGAAAGATAAGTTTTATTCAGCCAACATGGTGATACAAGCAAGGGATGATTATAAATTTTACCAAAACAAAAAAAAAACGATGAAATATGGAAGATACCCACATCCGGTTCAAGGTGTATTTAGATGATTGGTGATGTACAGACTACCCAGCTACCTAACTGGGTTATGTCAAAATTATTGCAAAAACGCAGGACAAAAAAATCTCTGGAAGACTTATATGGTAATAGTAAGGGTAAAGATTAGATAGAAAGTTACGATTGGAGAGGAAGGACCAAATTCGTGTTTTAGGTTGAATATATTTTACACGTTAATGGTTGAGGCAAAAAATAGCTATTCATTTGTATCATCAACAAAAATAGCTTTTTAAACGTAGACATTCCCCTAAATGTTCCAGACCACTCTATCGTGGGCGTTTCGGAGTCAGTATTTTCTTAATTTGTTGAGTTTTATACTGCATCTTACATTCCGCTACTAAAGGTTTCGCATACAATCTTCAAGGATCCACGTTGCGATTTTTGAGGTCAAGCTATTGTCTGCCTTTCTTATGACATGACAGGCCTATTCTCATTCGAGTTTTCTAATTGATTCTATTATATCTTGGACTTTTGTCCGTCGTCTAATATGCTGTGCTGCCTCCTGTCCAGAAAGACAAGATTAGTAAAGAAAATACACGGAAGAATTAGCATTTTAATATGATTAAGTTGGTTTAGTGTCGGTGCAAGTGTTAAAATGCTTTTCCAGTCGATGATATATAGATAAACAGATAGATAAGAAGGAAGAAAGCAAAAACATCAATTAAAAGATGTTAATAATTAAATTAAATTAAACATGTTAATAAATTCAATAGGTCAGGTACAGTAGGAGACTTGTATACTTATGCCTTACTCGGGAAAGGTTTGAAAATAGTCACATATAAACAGAGTTGGAATGATATGACTTGGGAAACATCTATGAGCAAAACAAATGTGTATGTACAACTTTTGTCAATATGCACGTATACGCACTAAGGCTTTCCTTAATACGTGTAAATACACATTATGCCTGATGGCAGTAAAAGACCTAAATAGCTCACCCCAAGGTAGATTGAAAGTGATGATGATTGAACGTTTAGATTTTGAAGAGTTCTGAAAAAAAAACTAAAACGAATGTGGATAACAGATAAAATTCGTTTTCAGAATCTCACGAGATAAAATCTTTTTTTCCAAACCTCGCAAGATTCTTCTTCAGGCTTCAGAAAAATCGATTCAGCTTTCTCAGAAACTGCATCTTCCGTTGGACGTTCTCATACCCAGGAGATATTGCTGAAGCAAACTTATTTTTTCGTTCTATCTCTCAAACTGTTCATTTTTCCTTTTTTACATTTCATTACGTTTGCTGTTTCTCAGATAGGATGCTCTTGTCTGATTCATTCGTTTTGCTTCGTTAGGAATATCACTTTTTCCTTTCTTCAATTCTTTTTCATCTAATTTTGTATACAAATGTAATCGTATCCCGTGTTCCGACCTAAAATCACAATTTCTCCAGATGCCTCCAGAAAATTGATCTCGCTATTTGATAGATGAGTTATTTTTGGTGGATCTTGAAAACAACACATTTTTTTTAAAATTTCATTTTTGCTCCCAATTGGTTGAAACGATACTGTCAGATATTTTGATTTTTCTTCTAGAAAACTTTCCTTTCTCTATCCTTTTTTTCTTGATAGCGTTTAGTTCTCTCTTTCGATATTGTAAACATTGAACAAGTAAATAACTTAATTAGGACCCAATTTCTTACCTTTCTGTTTGATTGGATTAGTTATTACTGATTATGTTTATTTTTCTCCTTCCCCATTTGTTTAAATAGTTTAATCTAATAATTGTTTTCGACTTCTCAGATAAAATCATCTTTGCAATAAACCCAATTCAAACATCTGAAATACATTCAACGACCATTAAACAAAAATAACCATTGAATATAGGGAACATAGGTACTGATTTTTTTTTTAAAGTATTTTTCATCAGAATTTTATGCATTTGCCTTCCTTTTTCAGACATCAGTTTTGAGCTTATACTTTTTATTTTCCCATTGTTATCATGGGGAATTTAGTTTAAGTTAATATGCATTGCTTAGTTTAATCAAGTTCTGTAGAGAGCAGGGGTAAAATGCCAAGTTCTGGAGCGAAGGTTTCGATCATTCCTTGTGGTAATGGATGTTGGATAGTCCATAACCACACTGAAGAGATGCAATATAACGCAACAGTTGTTTGTGGATGACACATTTATCATATATATATATATATATATATATATATATATACACACAAACACACACACACATATATATATATATATATATATATATATATATATATATATATCGTAGGAAGGTTTTTACCGTTTTTGAAAGAGCGTTCATTGGCTTTCTTTTGGAGAATTAGAGATTTTAGTATGCGGATTACAAAAGATATAAAACGTAACTGTATTATACAAAAAATAGTTCTACAACTAATTGGAAGTTATATATTGTATTCCAATCTAAAGACTTGCTTTCTTGGGAATTCATGTTTTTAAAATATCAACTAACCTTTGATCGGTTATTCTTAATTCTGTCAATTCGGAAATCTAGCTCAAAATGAGTGATATGATAATATGAATAAGTTTTATATGGTTCATGATTTTCTTGGACTGTACTCAGCTGTATTCCATGTAATATTCGAAATAATGATGTATCACTTTATTTTGACTGAGGCATTCTTCTTTTCCTTCATGATTCAAAACGTTGCCAATATTTTTTTTTACCAATGGCAGGATGCAAAGTGATACATAACCGCTAGTGTTTACTTTGTGATTGTTGGTATGTTCATGTATTCATGAGTCACACAGCATAGGGTGTCGTATTCTTTACCGTGAAAACGAGTCAGTATGATATTAGTGAATAAAAAATGCAATATGGTTAAATACATTCTCACTCTTACTTACCTACAAGTGCATCCTGTCGTATGAATCTACTATTTATTCAACACAGGGAATGTCAATCTGACATTAAGTAAGGAAGACATCCGACAGGAAAAAAGTATCATCGTTATCACCTCAAATGATGAAGGACGATGTTTTATCTCGCAAACCATTGTATTATGTGAGAAGCAGGAAATGAATCAGTGACCATAATAATTTTGAAATAACAAGAATCGATGTTTGTATCCGGAAGCTGAGAATTTTTGAGGTTTCTTTGGTGGATATTTCTTTTAAGTTTCGTTCAGCGACTCCAATTTTCACAACTTGATTGAATTCTGAAGATAGAAATGCAGAATAGTCGGCTTGCAATACATTCCCTGTTTTCCATAAATGATCCAATGTTGGAAGAAGAAATGAAGCGGAAAATTACCTAAAATGCCAAGCCTTCGGCAAAGCAAGCTCAACTTTCAGAAATAAGACGACCCCCATGATCATAAACAGAAAAATATACAACCGATACATCTTTCCGATAGTCACTTATGGAGCTGAAACATGGAACCTAACCAAGAGACAAACCTGCAAATTCAGAAGCATGCAACGTGCGCACGGGAAACTCATGCTCAATATCACATGGAGAAATCACAAGATAGCACAATATATCAGAAAGAAAACAAGGGGACCAATATATCAAAGAATCCATTAGAAAAGTTAAATGGCAATTGGCTGGTCATGTTGTGAGGATGAAAGAAAACTGATTGACATTACGTCTCACAACGTGGACCCCAAGTAACCATATGCAAAATCGAGGCCAACAAAATACAAGATGGAGTGATGAACTACACAAGTTCAGGGAACACAGATTCCGTGACGCCCATGATATAGAAATGTGGCAGATCCCGGGGAAGGTCCATGTCCAACGATGGACATTAAAAGACTGATTACGATGAATACTTTCAAGGTTTTCAATATATGATCTGATGTTAGGATAAAATATTTGGGTCCCTTGTTTCCTATTGAGACATACATTGATCAACGGAAAAGAGAGTTTATGCAGTCTATCAAGCAGAAAAAGAGGCTCTTTTTTTTCTTTAAATTCATTTAACATGATATGAACTGTTTTCATCCAAAAGCATCCGTTATTTTTTAAATTGTTTCACGATCCTTCCTTCTGGATCCCATACCTCCCTGAGGAAATAACTGCCCTTTGTGGTATTGCAGGATATTAAATTCCTTTCCTTCTATATAAAATCAAGCAAATGCAACAGATGAGTGAAAGCTGTAACTATTTTTGTAGCCCAAACTAATCAATCACATATCGTTGTTAGGCAGACGCTTTATTTGCTACATCCTTTTTCCTATTTTCTATGTCTACCTCCGTGTGGCAGAGGGTTGCAAATAGGAAGACTCTGCACAGAACCATCTCTTTTATCCTATGATGCTTAATATAAAAAAGCAATTTTCAAGTCCAATGGAAATCAAACATAGGTTTCAATGAGTTTCAAGCTCAATCTGACTTAAAGCACAATTACAATGCGCACATTGGAAAGCAACCTCCTTACAATAATATTTGTTTGGGCATCCAGCATGTGTTCACAGGACCTAATTTTCGCAACTTAGTTTAGGCTACATCGCTAGAATACCCAATGAGAATCGAAATAATAAGCCACGCCAAACAAAAAAGGTGTTCCTACTGTTCTATACAAGAGGCACAATACATTTTTAGCCTTGTGTGACACAAAAGCAAAATTAGATAAAATTTTGCTCGTCATGTATTTATGACTCAGAGTGCTTATATAAAGATGATGAGAGTCAGATATCAGTCATAGTGCTATACTTTACAGCATTGGATTGCTTTTTTCATTGCCTGATATGACTTCGTTTGTATTTTCATCTTTGATGACCCCCCCCCCAAAAAAAAAATTGGATTGTATTGGTTTTTGAAAACAAAATCGAAATATTTCTTCGACTTAAAGTGAGGGATTCTTCGCCGAAATTCGGAACTGTAACCCATACAAAAAACAGATAACCATTTGTTTCCCCCTTCCCCAAGGAAGGTGCTGGCGATTGCAATATTAGGTTCAGCAAAGAGTGATTCTCTCTTTAAAATCTGAAAACTGATTCAGGAGCAGGTAGCCAAAGGTCTAAAAGCAAAGAAAACCTATTCAGCATTCCGAGTTCAAATTGTGACTGGGACGTCTCAGGTACATGTCACTGTTTCAGTACCTAATAGTCTTAACGAAAGCAGTAATTAACTCCTAGCCTAACACCAGCTATTGTCAAATGAAAGGGCTGGGAGAGCCAGTCAGCTATGTAAGACACAGGATGCAAGTTAAACTTTCTGTTTTACCGACTCACTTCTGAGAATGGCTAACAAAAACACATTAACTTATTCAATAGATTTTGGTAATTCTGGTTTATTACTTCAATTCAGTAAAACCAATTTTTGTTCCGTTCTTTGCTCCTAATACTTTTTTAGAGGAATATAAGAAAGACATTTGGTTCACAGCTCCCCCCAACCTTTCGTTCCCCTCTTTTTCTCACTCTGTCCCCTCTCTCTGACTCTTTTTTACCCATCTCCATCTTCATCGAACAGTTTTATACTGTTAGACGCTGTCTTAGCTCCAATCTATTATTGTTCATGATGATTCTTATATTATTAAGCAAACTTAATTAAGTTTCACCTCTGACGACTGAAAGTGCTTCTCTTGCCAACATCTATTTAGACATTGAGTGTACGATGGAGAGCTGCCCATTGGCGAACAGGTGCAATTTGTATCTTATCACATAATAACAGGTAATAAAGACTGATATATAATTCATTGGAAGATAACAATAAATAACAAGATGCGTTATCTGACGTGAGGCATTACTTCTCCACATAATTAGGAACATAGTTCAAGTTGGCCAAACTGAATCTCAATTTGTAAGTAAAATACCTCCAGCATTCGGAAATGGTAAGTCTTTCGCAAATAGATATTTCAATCGAGAAAACAATTAGAAAGAACCGGTCGAAACTATGATCAATGACTATGTTAGAAAATATTGGAAATTATTCAATCAGAGCATGTACAACTGACCTTGTTTTTTTATTTATTTTTATTTATCTATTATTTTTTTTAAGCTCTCCCCATGAATGACAATACTTTTGCATTTAAGTCACTGCTTTTAACGCAGGAGCCTTTTCAATCAGGTTCAATTTCAAAACATTTATCGCAATCATTTTCCCTGAATTAACTGCATATTGTCATGAGAGGAATTCAGAATTCCAGAGGTAATTCCATACATAAGTATGAACAAACAGGTATATATATAGAGATAGAGATCGATAAAAAAAGGGAAATCTGGTAATGGAATCTGATGAGGGTTTTCTCGATCTCAACTAATTTTTTTTTTTTTGTGGGTTTTGATGTCATGCAATGTTTTAAAGTTTCAGTTTATTGAATATCCAGAAATTCTCCACGATAAAGAGTGAAAGGTTTGTTTTACTTTTAGAAATCGGAATGAAATAATTTTATGTTTGTTTCATTCGATCAATGCATCTAAAACAACCAATCAATTTTGCATTTGTTATATTTCTATTCCTTAGGGAAGTTTCAACAGATGCTTCTTTGAATAATCTTAAATCAAACTTCTATTTATTGTTTTTTATAAAATAAAACAAGACTCATCAGACCAGGCAATCTACTTCCATTTAGAAGAGGTTTTGTTCAGAGGCCCTCTCTGCCAATTCTGATTACATACATTTGTTGGCACTGATATGCCGACTAGCTTGCCATGCAATTCCATACTCAACGAAGATTGATGTACCGTCTTTCTGTGTCAACTCCATTGAATCTTTTTGTTTGTATTTCCAGAAATCTTTTGTTCCATTTTTAGCTTCAATAGGTCGTTGAAACTCAATGCTTTGTTGGCAGTTGATGACCTCAGGACACTTCTGATTGATGCTGAACTCGGAACACAATGAGCACTACGCCATTTTAGAGATGCCCTGGCAAAATCATCTGGCCATCAAAAATTGCTTTTTATCAAATTCACTCAAATCTTTCATCTTGTCCATAAGTGTGACATTCAAAACATCAGAAATGCAGTATTCAGGGTCTGCATACCAGTTTATACATTAGTGACCAAGGTTTGCACGGAAGCAGCCACATGGCAAAATGTCAATGGTCATGATATTTTGGCTCAGCTTATATTGGTTATACAAATAAATTGGCAGTCTAAATAGAAAGAAATTCAACTGGACATTAACTGAATCGATTATTCACCGACTTTTGCTCAACCTGAAAATTGGCCACTGATTCACTGAGGTCACCAACTAATCAAAATCAAAGTCATTAATTATATCATACTTGGCTGCCAGCCATATCTACTTTTTGAGTTGAATTGAATGGAAATGCGTTCAAAATGTAAGAAAACCGCAACATCCAGAGATGTTTCTTTCTTTGAGCGTTGACACTCACATCTAAGGAAACTTATACATCCAATCTTTTGATGATCATTTGTAAAATATATTTGACCAGATACTTTATATCAATCCGGAGGAAAGTGTCCCTAGGGTCCCCCTATGAATTTTGGATTCAATTATCTCAAACTCAGTCTGCTGAATATTGTGTTATGCCTTGGTTTTACTGAATTATGGATCGTAAAGTAAGAGAATATGGAAATCTTGGGCCCCTCGGTTTTACTGAATGGTATTCAAATGATATGCGCAAACACATAATGACGCTACTTCTTTACCATGCTTAGCTTCGTACTGACCAAAGCTGTGATTCAGTCTTCCAAGCAGCTTGCCTCTTTTGGAAATTATCACTTCCTGTAACATCAATATTCAGCCCTAATGCAAATTAGGCAACTACTGAGGCGTTTCTTCTTATAAGAATCCTGTTTTTGTTAAGAAAATGCGATCATTAACAAATCAGATTTTTGATTTAAGACAAACAATCGCTTTGAGTTCCTATTACACCAAAGCAAACTATGAATAAATCTACTTCAGACAGAACACTGTCAGCAATTTATTTTAAATTTTTACAAAGACTGGAATCCGTTTAACTTTTCAGACACCTAATCAAAATTGATTCAGCACATCTCCATAAGCTTGAGGGGTCAATTATTGCCTCAAAGCTGAAATAAAACTCCCTGCGTTGACTGGTGTTCATAACAAAAAAGTTTATATTTGCTTATACTCCGAAAGCCTACAAATTTCAGGGTGTTGCTTTAAGAGTCGACATATAATTAGTTACAGAGCATACCTGAATCAATATCTGTCTCAGAAATAAAATAGTTACAGAGGTATTGATCATGTAGCATTTCTCCTTGTAAGATAGGAGGATTTCTGAAACTTCAACTCCCAAGAGAAAGAACAGTCTCTGATTACAGAAAGACTCTTCCCTTAGATTCCTAAGGCAGTGCACATTTCAATTAGAATAAACTACTTGATTAAAAATGATCTTCTAAATTTAGTGAAAGGGGGAGATAAAGACCAAGGAACCAAGTTTCTCTTGATAACACAACGATTGCCATAAACATCTTTGAAAATGATCTCGCGATAGAGAAACATTAGGATAGGTCATTGGAGTATCGAAGAGATATGATTTTCATTCGATGTAAACATGGAAACTGATGCACGCACAAAATGAATTGATCGGTCACTCAATGAAGACCATAGCTAAAAGGCAAGATCCATTCAGTAACGTTTTGAGTTCAATCCTTACTTGAGTTCTGATCATGCAGCGCTTAATAATTATCTATGATAAGTTCCACATAAGAAATTATTTGCTGAACAATGATCCAAGGTCAAGTAGACCAGTCGAGGGATATAAAAATGAAATACATTAGTTTAGAAAGAAGCAATTATATATTACGTCAGGATGGCCAGATTAGTCAATGAAATAATTGGCACCCAGTAATCTATGATATTTGCTTTGATGCGTGTTTTGAAAATACATTTATCGGGATAAGTTTCTTGACAGTATTTCCATGAGAGATTTGCCATTCTAACGTAACTGAGATTACTCAAGCGAATGAATCACTGCTAACTGTACAAAATAGAAGTTTTTCTCTTACAAGGCTATGATGTGTCTATGGTGAGATTGGAACCAATTCACCTCCGATGATCTTTTTCCATAGAACTTGACGGTTGTTCCAAATAAACACTGTTCTCAGACAAACTAAACGCTGTAACTGACTGAAAACGTCTGGAATCAGTTGCAATATGTGTGTAATACTCCTCCAGAGTGAATCTCATTCTCTTTGGGTAAGTAGGAAATTATTGTTACGACTGAGCTGAGAGGTTTTGATCCAACGGTTGTATTCACCAAATATTGCGCTTTCAGATAACCATTTATTCTGTTATGTACGTTAGTATAAACTTCGTGTTAAAAGGCGTTAAAGAAATGCCATTGTAATGATGTGACGTTTACAATCATATTATAAAACCAATTGATATCGAAGTATTTGAACAGTTCTACGCTTGTGGTCAGAAAAACTGACATTTGATAAATGATAAGTATAAAAAAAGGGTTTTTCTGGGGAATATATCACGCTACAGAAATGATATACATTGACACTGCATGCAAAAATTTGCCCTGGAAAGCCCAAATTGTGCTAGGTGTTATTTGATCCTGAGCTACTACATTAATATCTATACTCGTTGATCCTCAAGAGTAAGACTGTGGAAAGAAGAACTGAAAATTGCACTTTCCATTATGTACATGGATGTCTTCACAAAGATTACGCATATACACATGTCTTTGGTAATAAAAAAAAATTAGTCAGGTTTGCTCTTGAATTCTTTGGTTGGCATTTCCCGACTGTATTTTTTAGAAATCAACGCACATAGAAAAAAAATCCCAGAAAGAAAATTATCGAAAATATTTCTCTGTTAGCCGACGCCAATTTTGAAAGCAGCACATAAACACAGATTTTCTCCCTGCAAGTAATATACAGCTGAAGATGGCTGAGATGTATTTCGCCCTGGAAATTACTGCTATTAAAGTGAAACTTACTGACAGTTCTTTTCTGAATATATATTATTCTCAGAATATATGCTAAAGGGCAAAGAATACTTTATTTTATCATTTTAAAAGATGGTCTCGTATTCAGAGATTTACTGTTATGTCTTTCTACTGTAGTTGCTACATTTCCAATAACTACTACATTTATCTTCCGCCTCACCTTTTCTTTGTTGAACAGAAAAGTAGGCCATGCACACGGAAAAAAAGATCGTCCGTATATTCTGTTGAAATTGGCCTGAATAACGAATATAGCTATGTTTATTTGTATCATCAGGTCAATTTCGATATGCAGTAACAACTGTTAAGCATAAATTGAAGGCATGATCCAATTTCATATCAATTACTACAATAATGTGATAACTTGTCTGTAGAATGAGTTAAACATTCAAAGAAAATAATTTAAACCGGAGAGAAAGGCGAATATAGAAAAAAAGAACTAAAAAACAGCGACATATCGGAGAATAATGATGTCAAAAATGAAATAAAATAGAAGAATAAACAATAAACTATCAAGTATGCGGGGGAAAAAGGGTTCATAAGAGTTTTTTTCATTAAAAAAATCCAATGATATAAAACGAACCAAAGAAAAAGACGATTTCGATAATAAGGAAGAGAACGAAATTCATGTGAGAAATTACAGAACATTGAGTATTCATGTCAATTCATCACTTCAGGGTAAACATTCTCGATCGGAAAAAGTGACTTTCTCAAGTCATCCGTAGTGATTGACGGAATTCGATCTTTTTAAATCGATGTCTATTGGTAACCGTTTCTTTCCTGCATACATGAATAATGACAAGATATATACTTTCCATTTTCTATGCCAAACTGCAATTGAAGATGTCAACACTTTTCTCTTTGATGAAAAATGCTTGCCTTCTTTTTTTAGAATCTGTTCTATTCCTCGATAATTTTCTTCTCTCATCTATTTTCGTTTGTTCTATCTTTTACTGTTCCGTTTATATTTTCTCCCGATTGTTAACAATTTTTTTTATCTTCTATTCAGACATATTTCAAGACATTCATATGTTTTCCTTCTATTGGCGTATTTGTTTTTCTTTCTGTTTTTCATTTTGTCTTTTCAAGTAATCTAATTTCTTTGGCTCCTGACTTTTACGACGTCTGCATTCATCATGGGTATTTTTATTCACCCAACCACAAAGGCAGAATGTGTTGCAAGGTCGACTTTGTACACTTCTGTGTGGTTCCCGATATTGTTGATTTATCTCTTCATTTCTCTCTTCTGAATCCCTATGACTTGTGTGCAACAGGGATGTATTGCATCTGGTGCATCCTCCCGCTTCTGGAAATTGCAACATTTGAGATGACAGGGAAATCTTGTGTAGCAGGATTATCAAGCTTTACTTCCTGTTCCCATTCCTATCATATAATCATATTTTCCCATTCTTTCAATCTACTGGGCTAGGTTGTATTTTCAGCTCTAGCTTTCTTAAGTCAATAGTCATCAAAAACATACTTATTTATGTAAACAAACAGTTAAATCATCATGCAGCATTTTCTTATACACTAACCGGATGGCTTGTTCTCATCCACTGGTTTAATAAGCATTTTTGACTGGTTTTCCAATTAGGTTTAGTATAATTTTAGGTGAAAGTGACATGCGATGTTTTTTTTCTTTTCAACTTCCAGAACAATGATTCAGAATTGAAATTAGCAAAAATGATAAAATGTCAATCATGTACTGAAATTTTGTCTGTCATTTGTTGTCTTCACGTGTTTCTTCGACTCCCTGCATCTTCTTAGGCATCTTTCGTGTCTTACATCCCCATAGATGCAAAGAGAAATTGGAAAAATGAAATATATAAGTTTAGAAAGAAAGGAAATTTGGCAACAATTGACCTTTTTTTTCTTTTTTTTTTTGCTGGCAATAGTCTGGGGAAAATCAATGCCAAAAAAAATGAAAAGAAAGAACAGGAGAAGGGCAACAGAACAAAGTATTGAAGGGGCGTTAAATATTAGGTGGAAAGGAAATTCTTATCTCTAAAATAACTGAGAAAGAATCAAGCAGAAATACAGAGAGAAAGAAAATAGTGGATTACTCTCTTGACTGCAATAAAAGAAAGTAAAACGGACGCTGATTTAAAACCTGAACACCCTAATTTTTCTACTTTGGAAAATCCGTCGAAAGAATGTTGACAAATTCCCCATCGAAATAGATTCAGCCGATCAACCCTGCATCACCTCACGACAGAAATCTGGCGTAAACGGATCACCAATATATTTTCAACTCTTTGTCCAACATAAATTGAAGCAAAGGTTATCTACAGTTCCTGATTTCTTCGAACCGGCACTTTGACCCTAGTGGTTAAAGGTGGGTACAACTTAAGCAGTTAAGGATAAGTATTCTATTTAGCATACATGAAGCCTTTTTCGGTACTTTGTTGATTACGTTTCAGACTTTTTTTTAGATTTTGGGAGCACGAAAATGTCCAATAAAAACGTGGTTTAGTATTGTATTTTCATGTTAGCTGTGAGAATGAGAATTTTCAGTTTGAGCCATGAGGAAAATCATTGATGATTTCCAAAGCCGGATGTTAATAATTCTTGTTAATATGAACTTCAGATATAAGATACATCCAAGGAAGGCTGAGGAGAAACTTTGAATTATAATTAACATCGTTAATCACTGGACTTATCAATCTAAGTAGACTAGAGAAGATATAGGCCTAAACAAGGTGATGAAAATAATAATCTGATACCGTAAGAATATTGGCGTTAATGATTGACTCTGTGTGTATATGCAGTGTGTATGCTTGTGTGTGTGTGTGTGTGTGTGTGTGTGTGTGTGTGTGTGTGTGTGTGTGTGTGTGTCTATGTGTGTGTGTGTGTGTGTGTGTGTGTGTGTGTGTGTGTGTGTGTGTGTGTGTGTGTGTGTGTCTGCTGCTGGTGCCTAGACAAACTTTAACCGAGCGAAAATTCATGTATCAGAAGTAACGGAAGTAGTAGTGGTAGTAGTAATGTACGGTTGAATGTGTGTTTGCTTGTTGTTGTAATCTTCTGAAATATTGGTTATTGACCACAGCCACATGTCCGTTGAGATAACAACTTGAGTGTTTAGGAGATTTCATTAGATATCAAATCAACAAAGTTATTTAACTGACCATCTCCAAAATTGATCATCAAGTCAATCGATTGACTGATCAGTTAGTCACCAAATTGATTGTGCCGATTAATTTGGAATGGATGCTTTGAGGGTTTTATTAGATATCGGATGGACGGAATGATTAAACTGTACTTCTTTGCAATTGATGTGTAGGTCACTGAATCGATAGTCACTTGATCAAATAATCTGTTGATGGCTGATTGTGATTCTTTCTGACTATTTATTTCCTAAATAACCTGAGCACAATCTCACATTATTTTTTTCAATGAGGGGAAGAATAGCAAAAAACAGGAAACGATCAACAAAATTAAAAGGTGGAGGAACCAAAAAATAATGATTGGAGAATAAGTGGACGGATAAAAAAAGGGAAAAGCAGTAACAAATACGATACTGAGAATCGAGGAAAGATAAATCAAGGAGAAATTCTAGATTAAGGAAAGGAAGCAAGAAAAAAACACTGCAAAAAGTACAAAAAGAAGAGGAAAGGGGAGCTATATAAAGAGTGAAGACATAGGGGAGAGATAAAAATACGGGAAAAATAGTGACGAAAAAATGGAGTGAAAATGAATGTGGTGGGGGATGGAGTTAAAATGCTTCATGAAAGATGAAGAGATTACAGCAAGAAAGAAATAATAGAAAAAGATAGAAAGAGGATGAACAACCAAAGAAAATAAGGCAAGGAAAAATCCCAGAATGTACACACAAAAATCCTCAATGTTCAGCTTCATGCTTATAACCATATAATTGATGAAGAATCTTTCCATTGACATCCGTATCGATTCGGTTGAAACGCAGCCTACACAGATTTTGATGGCAACTTTTGAGAAAATCGAAACCTAAAGTCATACTAATCTCGCAGTGAATATAAACAAACCTTTCTTCTAATACTCCCCGATTTAAACCTTGACTTTCCGACCACGAAAATAGTTACTCAACTGTTCCAGAGATTATTCAATAAATGACATTGTGATCTCCCAAACCATTGCATCCAACGATGTATGACCATAATTGAAATGTCAGCATAAAATCTTAAAATATATAATTAAAGGTAAATATCATAAAGTCCTTGCCTCAAACGTTTTCATTACATTTTTGGCACGATCTATCATTTTGCAGCCAAGTCAAACAGGGATTTTTTCCTCGTGTTTAACGAAATGATGTATAACTTTGTATCACTACTTGGACATATATGTTCCATATATTCCCTCTACAGTTATGAACGTATCATGAAATACGAGAATAGTTTTCATTTTACAGCTGTTTTCAAGACTGCTTGATGAGCTGCTTAAAAGATCCATGTTGTGGTTTATGATGTAAAGCTTTTTGTATTACTATCTGCCCCCCACTCATCTGATGTTCTCTGGCACGCTGAATGTTTGTTACTTTGAGAGCCAACATTTTTTCTGTTCCATATTCCAACTGTGTGTTTGAGTATCCTTGAATGCAGTTGTATCAGGTTCAACGCTGCAGCATCAAGCACTGTCCAAGAAAATTACAAATAAGAATAATCGACGCTTTAATCATTGCTTTTCTATTGGTTTCCACTACATATTTCGTGTACTTCATCACATTAAAGAATTCATGGTGATATAACCTGATAGAAATTGAAATGGCACTCTTGATCACTCTGACCATTACTTCACAGTAGGCAGCCCGTATTTTTTGAATGTATATACGTTTGCCATTTCTATTGTAGATATCTCTGTGGTGTCTTCTTTTTACAACGTCCGTCTCTGCGAGTAGAAGTTACGGTGTCCCTAATATATTGGACTGTTACTCATAAGGGTGCACAGCGTAACAATAACACAAGAACATGGCCCAAAGCCTTTTACAATATTTGCAATTCGAATTGGCTCGAATCATGGAGCAGGTGATTTTTTTTCTAAGTGCATCCATTGTCTGGCCAGCGCCAGAGATGCAATCAAACCCCAGAGCCAGCTGTCACTACCAGCCATGAGAATACAGCCTGCATGCTTGTGACTATGCCTTTTTTTTTGGCCGGTGTTATGTTGTAAATGAGCATTCAGGACTTTGATGATACGAATCGTAAACTTATGATATTAATTCGAAAGGGAGTAAGGAGAAAGAAGAAAATAATTGGAAGGAAAAAATAAGGCTATAGGAATGGAACAGAAAGATTGAAAGAAAAACAAGAAATATGTTTTCTAGGCGTGTAAAACTGAAAGTAAAAAGGAGAAACTAATAAAGTCAGAAATATAAAAAGAAGTAAAGGAAAACTATATAGAGAAAGGGTAGAAAAAATATAGAGAAGGATAGAAAAGGAAAAAAGTCAGTACAAGCAAAAGTGAGAAAAACATTTGCAAAAAATATGTGAAAGCAAGAAAAGAAAGAATGCCAAGAAACGAAGGATGACAAAAGGGAGAAAGAGAATAAAGAATAAAACCTATTATCATTCATGTCAAGACTTGTTGCATAGATTGCTATCAGCCAAAGGCAAGCATTGGTTTTCCTACTCGAGGAGGGCGGTACAATTTTACACAAAATGCTTGGCAGCCTATTGGCAGTCTTTACAGTTCAGATTGCTTCAGTTGGGCTGAACAAAGGGATTGGAAGAAAGTCAATTGATTGAGAATGTGTAACATTTAGCAAATATTAATATATTCCCCTGAAAGAAAAATAAAGAAAAAACAGAGTATATTTTATGGTGATTTTACTCAATAATTAATATACCTGAACCATATGAGACCAAATCTTATTTGAATTTATTGTATCTTAAATAGTTCTCTTATTTGTCTCACCTAGACAAAAGTTTCCGTTTCTTACGGACACATACATTTCCATTCGTTGTATTTTCCTTAGATCAACTCAATGAAGGTCATGCCCCTAGGGCCCCTAAGCAGCAGAAGGCAAGTCTTTTCTCTCCGGTGGAATTTTTTTTTTTCACATAGATGATAATGTCTTATTACACCATTCGTCAAAAGCATTTTGTTTACATCAGCTCAAGCCTAAACCAGTCGACGCCACATACTTTGATGAAGATTTCAATTTAACATTTTACAGAATCAAATTCTAAATTAACAACTCAATGATATAAATCCCATGAAGAAAGATACCGTGTCGATATTCAAATATCATCAACTCTTGAATTATATTCAGCTAAATCGATAATTCAAGAATCATCCCTAATCTTCAAGGAACATACATTTGTTATGCTGCTAAAAATATGCTTGTCGACAAGACGATGATTGGAGAAAAACAACCTCTTGTCGACAATCTATTCACATTAGCCACTTAGTTTCTCAACTGAAAAAAGTACCCGAGCAAGGACATTTGGTTTGGTCAGACCAGCACCCTCTCCAACACAAGGTAACGCCTTTTTCGTATATTCATGGCCTTAAAAATCAGTTTGGTCTATTCAGTTTACGTTGATTTCATTCCACTTCTGAGGTGGTACTGAATGTTACCAGATGGGTGGCCTACAGGTAACAGCTTTGTTTCGTGAGTTTTTGAAATGATTCCCATATTCCAAATACGTTTTCATCCTCTTACTTCGGGGGTAAGCAATGGACGAGAAGGATTCAAAAACAGCTCCGTATCTGACGCAGAATACTTGTCATCCCCCCCCCCAGGGAGTCGTTTTTCCGTTTTTTAAAGTGAAAGGGGAATAAGCTCCTGTCCCAGGCGAAAAAAACAGTAGTAATAATTTGAAAACATTAGCACGATTGAAGAAAAAATTGAGAGTTAAGATAGGTAGATAGAGAGATAGATAGCGAGATAGATAGATAGATAGATAGATAAATAGATATATAGATAGGTAGGCAAAAATGTAGGTATGAAGGATTAGACTAATAGATAGGAGAAGAAACAGAGGGACAGATAATTATGCGTGAACAGACTGAGTTAGATAGATAGATGAATGGATGGACATAAACAAAAATCCGACCGTAAGTCAATTCAACGTTTTCTTTTTTAAATTTCTATTTCTTTTGTTTTTCGTTGATTAAAGTCGAAATAGATTGTGTTGCCATTCTTCCTTAATTACCCTCCATGGTAAAGTTCTTCTCCCAGGGGGAGGCAGGTATTTTTACCTGTCCAGATTTTTGGTCAATAAGTCAGTGTACACCCGCTTCCACTACCACATATACCTCTTCCTCAAACTGACAAACTTGCGATATATATATATATATATATATATATATATATATATATATATATATATATATATATATATATATATATATATATATATATATATATATATATATATATATTTATATATATATGTATATACATATGTATATATATATATATATATATATATATATATATATATATATATATATATATATATATATATTTCCAAAAGCAAGGAAAAATACCTTCCTTTAATGTTCTCAAAACAGATTATTAACTGATTTATTTAGTATAAAATACGGAAAAAAGACGATATTTCGAAATGCAAAGATCTTTCTGGCCTCCCTTATTTTACTGTATTGCGCACAATTTAGATATATCAGAAAAAAGGGGGAAAGAAATTTCAGGTCGTCTTCGTTTGTCTGCAACTAAAGTTTGCCAACATATCCAAGAAGGGGAGTCAAAGGAAAAAAGTCATTGCATCTTCTTTCCTCGAGGGAAACACAATTGCTGGATCTCATCCAATAGCCCTGACCCGAATACGAGAACTTTATGTCTAATCCCCTAACCTTAGTCGGAACAAACAAAGTAAACTGAACATGTTCATTTGCATTGGTTTTGAATATTTTGGTTGGAAAATGGAACGAGCTAAAGTCTTTGTGGTTAGCTGTACAGAAAATATTTGCTTTACTCTACTGGCTTAGGGGTGGATAAATTTGGACATTGTCAGGAAAAGAAAGGTGGCAGACATTTCCATCGGTATTATCCTATAATAAATACTTCGGATATACGTTGTTCACCAGTGCATCCCCCAAGCTAAAAATAAAATCTGATCATCGCCCCCACGTTTGACAGTCTGCCCTCGGCTTGAACGTCAGATTCAATAACTGATTGTTGGTAAAATATTTGATTGCTTACGACAAGACGTTTTCCGGTAACGTGGACATATATCTAATAATTTGAGGTCTTTTCCTTTCGGCTGTCCCGACGACCATAACAGAACAGACCACTAGACAGCCATGCAGACATATTGTATTGCCTTTTTTTTTTATTTCCCCACACGTGTACAGACTTGACCATAACAAAAGTGACCAGTGGCCTGGTGGACAATCTTTTATTGATAATAGCCCATCCAGTCAGACCTAAGTCGTCAGAGAATGATAAACATGATTGGACAGCGGAATCGTTTTGGAATGAGCTTCTTCTACCCTTATCTTTCCCTCGTTATCCTGTTGTTCTTACTTTGTTTATTTCACCTCTCTCTCTCTCTCTCTCTCTCTCTCTCTCTCTCTCTCTCTCTCTCTCTCTCTCTCTCTCTCCAGCTTTCCCTCCAGTCATTTTCCCTCTTATTCTCCTTTCATTTACTGCCTTTCTTACTCTTTTTGTCTTTTTGTCTCTCTCGTACAGTGTTTAGAAGCTATACAAATATTTTTGGCAACTAGCTATCGAGGATAGAGATTTCGATTCCAATGAGTTGTACACGCATATTGCTTTGCGTCAGCTCAGTTGAGTTCTGCCACAGCACCTCAATACAGAACAGTGGATGGTAAACCTATTTTGCCAACCAAGAATCCGTCATGGATTCGATCTTCACTGAATGTTACACACTACCCTCCCCCCCCCAGTCAATGCAGTTAATTAAACACCTATTCATTGATTACATACATTAAACATTATTCAATGAACATATATTATGAAATTCATCTGATAACTGCCACATGATCAAAAAAGTACTCCATTTTTTGTTTTTTATTTTTTTTTGTTCTCAAACAAAGATATATGTCGATATAGGTTTATTTTGAGTGTTTCAAGTGTATGTTGAATCTGGTGATACTCTGGAAATTACTCACACTACGGTAGGCAATACAAAACATACGAAAGACAGGCGAACATATCTGCTGATGCTTAGTAATGGAATTGGTTGAAATGACTAGGGTGTTTGTCCATCAAAAATGTGTGAAATAATGAAAAGATTTCACATAAGAACCATAGAAAACAGGGCTTTTTGTTTTTCATGTAGAGTCAAAGAGAAAAAATTGTTTCGAAGGTTTTCCGTAATACTGCCTGTATAAGTTTTTCTTGTGTAAGTTTGTTTCATTTGGTATGTAATATTATCAGATTTACAGTCAAAATAGTTGGATGGATGGATTGAGAGATTCACTCAAAAATGTTACTCAGATTAAGTTTGAATATTATTGTACCCTATCACGTCCTATTTAGTTTGACTCAAAGTATATCAGCGTGACTAATGAGTAATATATGCATCAGGATGAATTAATAAATTAAATGTTATTTTGTACGAATATCACGCATCTTTTATATTCTCTCCAGTGTTTATAACATCTGTAGATGGAAAGAAATGGACAAAGAAAAAGAAAGAGATTGAGAAAAAAAAACTTCATCGCTAATTAAGATGAATATGAAAATGTTTTGATAAATAGATATAAACAAAAATTGATACGCAGGTATACTTAGATTCATTTTGAATGGATGAAACGGATGAATCGTTAATACTCATGTTGTAAAAAGTATTCTTGAAAAAAAAAACAGAACGGTAGAAGTTATCATTCCGAAAATAAATCACAGATTCTGTCAATATTTGCTTGCCAGATCCAGTCACTTTGAGAAAAGATCAAAGACTTTTTTTTTTACTTTTCTTTTTAATAGTTGACAACATTTTAGCACGGTCAGTCAAGCACTGAAGTGTCTCCCTGATAAATTGATGATAATTGCTTTTTGCTTTACGCCCATTCAACACGCTCAAAAAATAAATGAAATATTTTTCCTGTTCGCCGCTAAACTTTCATGTTTTGTGTTTTCCGGTTAGTTCTAGCCTTGTGATTTTTTTTTAATGTCTTATTCTCTTTAATCAAAAACTTCAATTTCTTCCAGGATGTTTTGTCGATTCTTTGTCTTTCTAATGTTATCTCCCCTTCATTCTTCTTGGCATTCTTTTTTATTATTGTGTTTGTTAGATTTGATTTTTTTACATTATGAAAGTTTCGATTTATTTTTATCCTCTACAGCACATGAAGATACTGCAAGAAAAAAAATTTTTTTCAAGAAGTCACGAGTAAGTAATGTATGAATGGTATTCCATGTTTACAATGTAAGGCCATATATCATTAATGAATACCGCTTTGTTCTCGTTTTCTGTTAACCGATTTTAAAATTGAGCTCAACATTTATTTGAATAACATTGTAACTGTTCTAGATTCGATATCAAAACTTTTTTTTCATAGGATAATAAGGGTAGCACTCATGCAGCTACTTCAGTCAGTTTATTTCTTCTTCTATTTCTTACATCATCTGCGGGAGTCGATCAATGGCTTCGAAGATTAATGGCTTCGGAATTTTTTATACAGGCGTTTGGAAAGTAATTTTGTTGTTCAGGTCCTGTGAATAATTACATAATCTCATGTTCGGGGAATTACGTATTTCCAAAAGAGAAATAGTTTACGATAACGGCATCGACAGTTCAATGATGTTCAATAACCCTTGGAACGAGAAGGGCATTTATCACCCGAATATTTTCTTGCAGGTACCGATTGCTACATCCCCAAACGTTTGCTTTGGGTTTCTTCTATGTATGCATAACATACTTGCACCGAAACCCTCTATGCGATATCCTGGAAAGATCCATTCACTCGAAACATCATGATGGAACTGCTGAAAGGAAAACACTGCATCTGTGGGGAGATGTAAACTTGTTCCATATTAGAATCGGGAAGTCTGATTTTGAAAGTACCCAATGTATTATTTTGGCTTTGTCTTTCCCTTGATGTTGTGACCTGATAAAACGTCGTGGAAATGTCCCAGCATCCTAAATTCTACAATGCATTTTTCACAAGCACCATGCAATAGTTTTTTTATATACCCAAACAATCATACTGAACCCGTGAACAAGCGGTGGACTGATATCCATCCAAGCTTGCTATTCTATGATCTATTGCTATATCTTTTTAAATATTTGAATCTATATTAACATCTACATCATTTCGTATATATCTTATTGTCTCACTTATTACATACACGTGAGCATGCACACAACACACTTTCCTTTGTCCCCTATCACCACTGTCAGAACTAATCCTTAAATCTTCCTTTCACTTTGGAATTATTTCTGGGAAGAGGTCAGCCAATGTCAAACCTGGCTGCATTTATCTTTTCATGGGCATGGAACAGGGACGGTACAACAACAACATACACAACCATTTTGCCATAAGAGCACAAACATATTTTCGACGTATATTATCCCTCTCAAATTGCTGACTTAACGCCTCGGATGCATTATTACTTAACTTAATAGATACTTGCCAGTGAGCTTAATCAAATACTATTAATCAATCCGGTAACTGCCATCATTATGGATAACTGATATTCAATATTCTTTTTTACATTCTGTATTTTTTTCCTATATATTTTATCCTCCATTGGCTGGAATTTTAAATTACACTGTAAACAATATGGATAGAATAGGTGATGAACTAAACCCAGATATCGTATAGTTCCATTTTACCCAGGTCTTGCTATGGTTGGTTGGCTAATAGATGATATCAGTGAACTACCTACCTTCAAACTCATTTAAATCATATACGTTCATATGAATACGTAAAATCTTGCATATGCTCGTGAGTACTCATACACATGCATACATTCATTCTTATCTTTGAAACTAATCAACATAGTTGCGAAATGCAGTTGAAGACAATTGTTTGTCAGGAATCTTTGATCCAAGTTTGGTTATGCCATTATGGTGTAGATAGTCAATGAATAGAGGAGAGATATTGTCAGCATGAATAATGAGTTCCAATTATGACACGATTCATACACGCTTAGGATACAACATCATTGATATTATGTTATAAACCACCCTGAAACATGCATCAGAACCACTTCACTTTATTTCTTTATTCTGAAATAGAAGAATTCCGTTTTGAATTATTGTCTCTCTTCGTGTTTTGACTGAGACGTGGTCCGGTCAATTCAAATACAAATTTGAAAACATGACCATTCCTTGGAAGGATACTTTTTTTTTTAGTCGTTATTCTGGTCCATTTCCGTTAATCAAATTTAAAGAAATAGGAGTGCTAAAAAAGAAAGACACATAAAATACTGAACAAAAAAAAAATTATAAAAAGAGACATTTCGATGGGAGAACCTATCATACACACGCACACACACACACACACACACACACACACACACACACATATATATATATATATATATATATATATATATATATATAAATTATAAGAAAGCGGCTATAATAAAATTAGTAATTATATGATACAAACAAAGGTGCCTCATCACAAGATGTTGCAAAATAGAAAGAGTAGAAAATAAATACACAATTAAAAGAAAAAAATAAGGCGTATACGTCTGTATAACGATGATCAACTAATTTTGCAGCTTTTTTGAAAAATTAATATACATGGTGACTGCTTTGATTTTTCTCTGTCAAAACTTGCAATGAATGGATCAGATATATGCATCCAGCATTGGAAATATTAACAAAAAGATTTACGTTCTATATAGCAGAAGCTGATCTTGCATTCACTTCTGTGTAAGAGATTAGCATTCAGGATGATCGTATCATTTCACTTGTATAAATGAAAAAAGTTAACAGGAACATGCTCAGAGAGATTGACAATTACGAGGGATTACCACAGATTAGAAATAGATTAAATCTGTTTCATATCTTATCAGAGATCAGTTATAATGCAAAGGAACTGAAATATTATGGCCTGTGATTCTATTAACCAAAATCAAGAATTACACAATTCAACTATCTACAGGAAAGTAGTGATAAAAAGAAAATAGATGGAAATACTGAGTACTGAATAACCATGCAGAAATTACAATTAATCTCTCATCATTTCAAACTGGAATAGAAAATCCAAAGACTACATCAACTGGAACATAGTGTCAAGAACTTCAATGATGATGATAATAATCCAAATTACCCGAGCAATAAGGATTCAAGATTAGTAATGTAAAACAGAAACAGGAAGGCCAAATAACGCTTCAACCGAACTATATTGATGGGAATAGCATGTAGGGATGATATCTTAATCCTATCAAATAATGCAATAACAACAGTGACTTATCCAATGAATTCAAACAATTCTGGGTAGGCTTAATAGCGCATCGCCCGAAACATTGCGATGAAAACAGCAAAGATAAAACACTAATTAAATGAATTAAATTATTATGGTAACGCGTTATCATTAAATGCATAAATATATACTAAATCATAAACAATTCAGAACGTTCCTTGCTGGGAATAAAATGCCTATATTCTGCACACAAATCAAATACCCTTTCAAAAACGGTAATTAAGTTTTTTAATGGATGTTTGTTTGGATGGGTCATCATGTTTATCGTGTATCAGCACGTTTCATATATGGGTTCCACACAAAAGTGTGATACAGTGGTAGCATAAGAGAAAACGCCATTGCAGCAGTCATTCCATCGATGACTGTAATCAAAAACGCTTCATTACAACTACTAGGACCAACATGTTCACCTAATGTGTGGCCAACGTCCAATTTCTCAGACTAGAAAATGAGTGATTTTCAGACGTGAATTTGTAGGTCAAGTATCAAGATTTTATCCGGGTTAGTTCTTGCTCATCTGACTTTCACTTCAGACAATGTTTTGCCAGTCTTCCTGTCCGTTGATCTGTCTGTATCTCTATCTGTCTGCATGTCTGTCTCTTTTTGTCTATCTCACTCTTGTGATAACTAATGGGAAGTGATTGTTATTAAAGATCTGTCCTTGATTTATCGAGCATTTTCAAACTTTTCTTGACAGGAGAGGAATTAGAATGGATTCTACTTTGGTTTACACATGCACACTGAAGAGTTTAGAATTAGCTATTCTATCTGCTATATGAACGTACTTTTCTTCTGAACGGATGTCAATTCCCAAGTGTAATATTGTAAAAACAAAAAAATCAAGAGCAGAGAAGACTGGGTCTAAACTTGACCAGTCCAGGTCATCCAGTATTTCAAAATCAAAGGCGACCAGATTCCATATTTGTCCAGATTAATCATATGTATGGAAAAGGTGTGCAACATATTTGATGGATGCTTTACAAGATACCATGGATTACAAAACTGCTGCTGATTCAAACAAAAAAAAAACTTGTATCGAGCCTTGGTAGACATAACAACTCATTATTTGCTTCTTTTTCAATAATTAACTTGTTTAGGTCAGTTTGTACGTGTGTGTGTGCGTGTGTGTACAATGTTCATCGTTACATTACAGAAAATAAGTCACTTTTCTTCACAATAATGCATATTTTCACAGAGGTATTCGGCTGAGGGGAAGGTTTATGGTAAATACTCTTCTGAAATTGTTTTATATCAATATCATCGCTAAGTTCGCAATATCCTCTAGATGGATGAAAACTCTGGTTTTTTACCCCGCTTAATTCCACTAATAACTTTGACAATCATCAAAATTAAAACAAAGACTCAATCAATTCTTCGTATGATATTACTGCCACAAAGCAGTCATTTGGGATTGAGGACAAATCAGCAAAGTTTTAAAGCGATAGAACACTAACTGACCACGGGCTGGCTCCGCTGACTGGGACGTTTTTTAAAAGTTTGTTTTGATAATGATCCTTCTCGCTTTCGAGGAAAAATTCGAGGAAATAGCACCAAAACCTGACTAATATGTTGCTTATTCATTTTCAAAGAATTCGAAAAAGTTTATGGAAGACAAATGCCTCTTTCTGGAATAATTTCATATCAAAATCTACTTTTATCAAGATTACTATAAGCCAACGACTCATGCGTTGTCATCTTTTTAGTAAAATCTGTAAGGTTTATCGAACAAGCTATTCCACTAGCTAGTTAGGCCACTGCCACATTGGAATCTCAGTTTTTCTTTGATTCGAGGCCTATGAAGTCAATATGCAGGTGGTGCTCTGTTCACAGTATAAATATAACTGAACTGAATGTATATTCGTGATCATCTAAAACAGTTCATCATCGAGGATTAGGGAATCCAATTGGAGTTTAGTTAGACATGTTGTTAGCATAGCATATAACAACAGGGCATCAAGACCCAAAATATGGATCCTCAGAGATCAAGTGCTAGGCTGTTGCCGGCAGAGAGTAAGATTCAGAAAGTATTGGCTTTTCGATAACCATGATTGAAATGTCTTGCGAATTTTGGAAAATGTGTGAGTCAAATGACAGTCACGAATAGAAGGTGATTATAATAATGATGGTAATAAAAAAGTATCTTTAATAATTTTAAAAAAGAATTGACTTTTTTCTGCTAGTGTGTGAAGGGAAAAGAACTGAAGCATTCAAGATAACACTCAGAGAACAGGGGTCTTGTTTTTCATCCCGATAATAATGATAATATGTACGTATGTATGTACATGTAACCCTGCAAAATTGTACATTGTAACGGGAATCTTTTTAGCCCGGCATATCATCGGTGATGAAATACAGAGATAAAGAGGAGTCCGGATAATTTTCACCGGTTACTTTTTTTTAATGTCAGGGATCGATTCACTATATAATTTCCACTCGGAACATTCTTCTGGTCAAGATATCTCTTGAATATCTGAATAAATTTCAATAGAAATGTTGTAGAATGTTGGGCAATCGGTAAAAAAAGAACTGCTTATGTTTTTGAACGGAACCAAGAATTTCCAAGAGTGCCAGTGTGCTGTATCTATGTACATGTAGCACAATGTCATCCGAAATTTTCAATGAATTCCTGTAAAATTTTGTAAAAAGTTTGGGTAATTGATCAAGTAGGAAGTGCTTAAATTCTGTGGTGAATCCAGGAATTCTTCGCAGTCACTCCTCATTTACACAGCTATATGTTCATAGCACAATATAATCATGTAATGTATTCCACTGAAAGTGTGGGAAAATGTTGACGGGTCAACGAGACAATATACAAATTTGAATTCAAATCCAGATAAATTTCAGTCACCTTCCCTGCTAAGACCAAAATAGTGTTGTCAGATACCGAATTTGGATGAGAGGGTGGATATTCAGCAACTGTCCGAATAAAAATGTTCAACTGTCGTTGTGGAGAAGTTCCTGTAGATTTTGACGAAAATAGTAATGCTCGATGCCAATTTCGGATTCCTCGATTTGGAGGTGTTCAACGGGAATTTAATAAATGAAAGAAAACAGCGAAGAGAGAAAGGAAAGAAGGAAAGGTTAAGGATGGAAACAGACGATCAGAGGAATGGTTGGCAAAAAGGAAAGAAGAAAAGAAGAAATCAAAAGTAAGAGTGCAAAGGAAAAAAATTAAAATAAACATTTGGAACAAGAGAAGTATACATACATGGAGACACGAGAGAAGGTGGCGTGTGAAGAGAAAGAAGAAGAAAGAGATGGAAGAAGTAAAAAAAACTGAATGAAAAGCTAGAATAGACACGAACTAAATTATGAAATATAAGATACAGAATTTTTTAAAGATTTCGAAAAATGTATACGTGAAAAATGGAAAAATAAATGAAAGTGATTCACATTTATCATACAAAAGAACCGTGTTCTGTTTTCATTTTTCATCTTTACATGTTTGTTTGTTTGTAATTTCCAGTCCTTTGGAGTGGAGCAACAAATGAAGATTTTTGGATAACCAATGAATGTATAATTAAAAGGCAAAATACGTTTGTTATTCAGAGTTATCTATCGTCATTTTTTTGCAATTATGTAATGACTATCTCTCTCTCTCACTCCCATACACACACGCACGTACGCACGCACAAAGGCACGCATATACACACACACATGCATATATATATATATATATATATGTGCATATATATATTTATATATATACATACATACATATATATATATATATATATATATATATATATAATATATATATATACATATATATATATATATATATATATATATATATATATATACATTTAAATATATACATATATAAGTACAAATCAGCAATTTAATACATCCCCATTAACGTTTCAAATAAAGATCCGAATAAATAGTACCATTCGCCCATAAAGGGTAGAGACGTAAACATGTTTATGTAGCAAATCCATGATCTTTCTTCCCCCTTCTCTTGTTCTCTCTCTCCCCTTCTTTTGCTCTCTCTCGTGTGGGGGGTGTATATAAAAACAGGAATAACAAAGATAAAGCAATCGGCAATATGTTGTTTTCTAGTGAAAAAAAGGAGTAAACTGTCCCTTAAATAATGTAATATACGATCATCTAATCAGGTTTCAGTGTTTCATAACGCTTTTAATCATTATTGAAACGTCTATGAATGGTTTATCGGGATGATTTTCCAATTTGTGGATTCAATAAAGGAAAAATTATTTAAAAACTCATATGATCAGTTTGCTTTGTTTATTTCTGATCTCCGAATCAAACGTTCAACTTTGCAAGCTTTCGTGTATATTAACGCTTTATAAAAAAAATCTATTACCCAAAAAATCATCCAGTTTTTGTGTCCAGTTAAATACAGTCCAAAGAAAGATGCTATTGAATCTTCATCTGCATATTGTGTATCAGGAAGTTGATAAGGAACGACTGATTTTCGGAGTAAGAGGCTCTACTAAAATTTATTTTGGTTTCATTGTACCTAAAAATAAACACAGATTTTGAACAATTTTAACGATATGAGATGCAGCCATCTATTAATAGCATTATTCCTATTCTCTTGTTCTGTTTATTGATGATATAGTTTATTTTTGTATTTCAAGAAAAGGGAAAGTTGGTCTGACAGATAGTTCCTATACATATATAGTAAGAATGATTAAAACCCTTACGCTTCTGGTAACATCCAAACCTTATTGAATAATTATTGGATACGTTATTCAAATTAAACGGACAGTGTATTCCCATAAATCACAAAAAACAACATGTTGCCGGTTGCTGATGAGAGCAAGGGGCAAGGAAACTCAGCATTTACTGGGTATATGAACTTGTTTTTGTTATTATCATTCTAAAATCCTAGCCACTTTAAGTATAACCTGATCACTTTTTCGTGATGATCTTAGATATAGAGATGCAAACCAAACGTTGAATATATAAAACAATAGAACAAACAGAAATGTCTTGCAAAAGCAAATACCAACACTTAAAAGGCAATGAAATTTAGAATAAAATATTTCCTAAGAGAAAATCTCTAACTAAATTAATTTTCTTACAGCACGTTGATAGAAAAAGTGTCTACAGTATATTCTGCAAGTTTATAAGCACCAGAGAGTATTTCATTTACAATATGTGAAACATAACAAAAGCGACCAACAACTAAACAAAGAAAATAGAAGAACAGGAGGAAAAAAAAATTATCGATAAAATGAGGGGAAAGCACTCCACTCAGTAAAACAGACATCTCTAAACAACGTCCTCAACGAGGATTAAAAAAAAAACATATCATTTGCCTGCAGAAACCCAAACAGGGCAGAGGCATAAAACTGTTTGTGTATCGAGTCTTTTATTTCATCGATATATATATATATATATATATATATATATATATATATATATATATATATATATATATATATATATATATATATATATATATTCTCTGTTTTATTTGAATAATTATATATCCCAGTAGGAATATTCAGGCATCCTACTCATTCGAAAGTGCAGTTTTGCAATAAAACTTTTTATTAGCTGGAATGTCGTAGAGCTAAAACGCAAATAACATTAATGTGTGTAGGAACATCTTTGTGCCTTCTCAGACCAAAACAACAACATCTCCTGTTTCCTTTATTTTGCTTTTTCTACAACTTGTATATACACAAAACCATCCCCTCAATGCATGTACATTCCAAGCAGGAAAATATTTTCTAAACTGAACGAATGGTTATTTATTCTAAGCAAAGAGATTTTTCTCTATTAAAACAAACTACTCCCTTTAGCAGAAAACAAAGAAGAGAATATATCAGAGTAAATAACGTAATATATTTTTTCCTGCAGGTACACGATGAAGTGCCCTACAAATTCCCAAATGTCTAAAATAGAGAATTCTAAAACGAAACCAATGATTAAAAACCACAGACAATATTTTAAGAAAGGCAGAGAAGCCATGATTTATTTCGTAGATTTAAATTCTAGTTCTCTGCTACAGATAATAAGTGAATCGGATTTCATTTTTCCTTTCCAAAAATATGTGAAATATAAATAAACCGTTATTAATACAGTATGTTCAAAATTGTAAACAGCATTCTAGTTTTCCGTTGTCAGTCGGAAGTTTTCTTCCGTCTCGATATATGTGACCTCTCCAGGGTTTAATCTTGGTTGAAGTTTATTGAATTCTTTGTGTGCCCATTTAACCGAACCCCTCCTTGGGTCTTGCTGATATAATAGCATATTAGTAAGTTGTAAGTTGATCTCGCTCCGTATTGTCATGTGTCTCACAGATTTATGATTATAAGAAATTAAATCAAAAAACATGACGGTATTACTAATGGTATTTAACCATGTCAACTTTCTTCATCAAGGCTGATAAATCTGTAGAAGGACAATCTTCGATCAGTGTCTTTTTCGTCCGAGTATCGTATGAATTTGATAACTTTTGAATTTGAAAACAGTATGTCTTCTTACCTTCAGTTGAATTAATCGCTGTGCTGTTCAGGTCAAAACAATGATTTTGGTTGTTTTGCAAAAACGATTTGTTTTATCAGTTGATATTGATTGTCCACACTGTATAATCAGTATCGTTTTCTTGTAAGTTTCATATGAATTTCGCACTTGCTAACTTTTGGATTCGATCTTATAGACTTGAGACTTCATTTTGTCGGTTGAATCAACTATTAATTCATTTATGAATCAAATCGGCTGGCCCGATCAATGATATTGCTTTTCTGCAAAAACTGAATCTTTTTATCAGTCGACACTGATTAGTAATGGATTCAATTAATATTGAATGTATTTCTATCATGACAGATTATAAGGGAAGCCATTGAATATTTTATAAGATCATTTTGAAAACCTTTTACTTCATTTTTCCAGGAACTGCAGTTCAGTTTACAATGAGTATCAATGATCAAAGAACCTCTCTTTATTTTGATAGAAAAATACATCGGTTTCTCGTAAATTTCTGAATTTGCTACTATGAAGACATGAAACTAACTAAAATCGATGCAGTATTCCCTGTCTAAAACTGCACACATTAGGGACCCAAAGCCGAATTAGGGTACTACGGAACGCTTTATTGTCGGTATCTATATTAGAGAAAATATCAAACACTTCTTAGGTAGGTTGATCCAAACTGCTACAACTTGAAATCAAGTAGTGAGTTCATACCTCTTCCAACGCAATACTTACGAGAAAGATTGATAAAAATCAGTTGATATATAACTACAATCCTTGGGAGGTAACTGTGTAAGCACGAAATTTCAATTTTGACTTATGTCTTCGAATATGGAACACATCTGTTGGTTAGATGAAATTCCTGGATACTCTCCAAACTAAATTTATTTATTCAATCAGTTTTATTCTGAGTTCATCGAACAAACTTAAAGATAATGACACTACGTTTAATTGAAAACTTTCAGAGATATTTTGCTGACAATTAAACAAAAAGGAAAAATATGCATTTCATAAATAGTCTCCCATAATAGCACCTTGGTTATTTAGTATTCTTCTCATTTTCAATTTTCTTGAAGATTAAAAAAATCCATCCAAGTTTTTAACCTTTGAAATTCCATTCAAAAGCTTCTCATCCACGTTCACACAAAGCTGTTTATTGTCAAGGAAAGTGCATCAGTAGAATGAAGAAAGGCTTCCCGTTGATATCCTCCAGAATCAACGTCTATCATTCAAATATGTATCTATCTATCTATCTATCTATCTATCTATCTATATATATATATATATATATATATATATATATATATATATATATATATATATATATATATATATATATAAACTGGATCTGATTTGTTTCATTTTTTCAATTTACAACTGAAACTCGTAGATATCACTTGTCCTATGAACAATATATACCGTCACTTACACGGCCCTTCTTCAAAAAATAAAATTTTCGGGAATTTTCGATCATTCAAGATCGAAATGACGTAATTTCTATGAAAAAACATCTTGATTTTACGAGACATTTTATCTCTGGCTTGTTTTTCAATTACACATAATCAATTCTAAGTCACAAAATGTAAGATTAGTTTTGAGTCGGCAAACATCAATAAATATTTTTGTCCAGTAATAAACTATGAGGGAAAGGCCTACCACAACTACTACTACTACTACTTGGTGAAAGAGAGAGGAGACGTTAGCTTAATACCTGAGGAGACTTATTGTCACTCAGCCTTCAGCAATAACCACTGGGCAATCGGTGTGAAACAGTAAATTGCAGAATTACTGCAACCTATGAGTAGCTTGGGGGCTGGAGACTTGAGGAGACTTGCTGTCACTCAAACTCCAGCGGTTACACTAGGAAACTGGTGTGAAATTCCAAATTATAATAATGATAATGATAATAATCTCCGCTACTCATTGGCTGTAAGAAATATGTGAAAAAAATGAAATATGAAAAGTTGTTGAAAATTGACTGAGAAATCACTCCTGTCCGAGGTTTGAGTTTCACAGTTTGCAACAAATACATTTTTACCAATATGTATAGTGTTATTCGAATCCCTACTTCAAAAATCCATCACTGTCCTATCGGCTCCAAGTTAATATTCCACTACGCGTGTGAACAAACGGTGATGAGTCTTTCTACGCATTGCGACTACAGAAATTGGTTTTGCATTTTTTTTGTCTTTCCTGAATTGTTGCAAATGGTTTTCTTCAGTTGAGAAAACTAGAAATAAAATTTCCAACGTCACTGGCGGCAGTTTGTCTGTTGAGGAGAGAAATCTTCTTCAAAGAAAAAAGAAATTATCCGAAGAAAAAAAAAGTGAGAGAAAAGAAAAAGAGGGAATTTTTTTGGCTTCAAATTTTTGTGAAATTTCAAATTATAGATCAAAGAGAGAAACAGACGGATTCATGCAGACAAACGCAAAAACCCAGACACAATTACAAACATACGCACAGACATATTTATCCAATTTATTCAGGAAGACACACATTGCTCACACTTACATCAATCAGAAGATAGGATAATTCTGTTTCAATAATCTCAGAAGAAGTGAGAGGTTGACTTCCTCGTAAATCGACTTTCAAACCCTTGGGTTTCATTTTCGTGTAACTGTGTCTAGGCTTAAAGAGATGGGTTCATAAAATTTTGGAGCTTTCTCCATACTCACTCGATATTTCTCCTACAGATTATTTATGTTTCAAACAACTTGAATGTCGTATTTGCATTTATAGGTTCAATAATAATCTATTCGTAACTCATCATTTCACTGATTCAATGATTACTTAAATTTATTGGTCTTTTCAGAGTGCAGCATACTTGTAGGGAAGATCAGCATAGACATCACATTATTTCTATCTGGGCTTGAACACTCACCGATAACCCAGAAAATTAATACACATAAACGTATCCACGAAGCAGAACCCACATTGTATATACGTTGTGATAATGGTTTCATGTACATGCATACAAAATACACATTTAAATCCACGTGTGCATACTACGTGTGCACGTATAGGCTAACTTATTTATATACTTACCAAGTCCAGGATTAGTTCTGTACCAACCAATGTTAATATACCCAATTCTTGAGATTCTGACTCCGGGGGCACAACCAACCGTATGCCATGACTTTACTTTCTAATTACGTCAACACATTTAAATACATTAGTAAATGCACGTGTAGGCCAAACATTTACGTGTGCACATAGACGTAGAATATTGTGAAATAGCTTGATCAGAATGATATAAAAAAAATCAAGGAGATGGGAAAGAACGTCTGCAGCCAGCAGGCAACGAAATATCACGAATGGAACAAAACGTTTCTCTCACTATCAAAAAATCAAGTCGTCATTATTCACATTTTTTATATTCTTCTCTTTCATTTGGACGTTTTTATCTTCATGATCGTTTCTCCCCCGGAGTCCGTGATTTTGCTATTGTTGTTTTTGCTTTCGTCGTCGTCGTCGGCTTCGTTGTTGTTGTTGTTGTTGTTGTTGTTGTTGTTGTTGTTGTTGTTGTTTTGCTTATTTATTTCCTTTGTTTCCTGATTCTTCTTTTTTCTATCTCTGATTTCCTCTACATTCTGTTCAGTCATTCATTCTGTCAAACCTCACATTGTTTTGCTATACTTTAATTCACTTGCACTATCTATGTATTATAGAATTTACACACTCTTATAGAATGTAACACCTATAAACATTTCTACCTAGACCTGCACAAAATAAATTTCGACATATTCCAGTTTGTATACGTACACATTCCTTCGTTAGGACAATATGTCTGTTTGTTTCAATCTATCAATACGAAAAAATGGAGGAATACTCCTAGTTTATTTGTAAACGATAAAACATTAGCAGAATAAACATCATCATCATCATCATCATCATCATCATCATCATCATCATCATCATCATTATTTCAATGTGCATTGTTGGAATTAGACCTTCCCCAGGATTCAACATAATTCAAATATTTGCCGGCCTGAACTGCCTTGTGGTTTCTGCATGTGAAGCCCAGCATAATTTTTCCATGTGCACGTTGCATGGTTCTCATTTTGCAGATCTGTCTCCTGGTTAGGTTCCATGTTTCAGCTCCATACGTAACTATTGTGAGGTTGCACCCTTCTTCTTTTGATCAATGGGATCTTCTTATTGTTTAGGGTTGAGCGTACTCTACCAATGTCTTGCCGTCCTAGTGTGATTCTTCGCTTGATTTCTTCTTCTTTTGAGGGTTTCATGGAGATTGTCCTTGGTAGATGTAGTGATCTACTTTTTCCAGTTCTGTGTCTTTCATTTTGATCTTGGTGTTTTTATCTCCGATGTGGTTGTTGTACATGATCATCGTCTTGCTGAAGATCTTGTGTAGGTCGACATTCTTGCGATCTTCATTTAGTTCATCCATCATTAGTTGGAGGTACCGTAGGTTCTCTTGAAAAACGGCAATGTCGTCTGCAAATCCGTGTTTGCTCAGATACTTGCCGTCTATTTTGATTCCTAAACTCTCACAGTCTAATCATCTGAAGATCATCTAGAGGCAGGCTGTGAAGAGTTTTGGATCATGTAATATCACCTTGTCTCACTCCTTTCTGGCGCTGAAAGAGTTTTGAATCTTTATGTAGCCTGATAAAGGAGCTACTGTGATTGTATATATGTTTAAGCACTTCAATATCTACTGGATATACACTTTGTCGAGTGATGGCCTCCGTGACCTTAGAGATTTCTACTGAGACAAATACATTTTTTAAATCGATGAATTCTACGGCGAGTGGTAGTTTATATTCTGTTGCTGTTTCTTTTAGCTAAGATCATTGAATATACCTCTTTACATACTCATGCATTTCTGTGTTGACATGTGTAACGAAGCACGTATATATTTGCATCATATATAATTACGTGTTGATCAAACTCCCTCCATATGTATACAGATCTTCATACACAAATATTGCATGTGTACATATATTTTCATGCACACCTATACTTTCAAACACATGTGTTAGTTTGCATATGACTAAAAAGTGAATGTCAGGAAAATATATATATTCAAAATACTTCGGGGCAACATTCAATCGTTCACTTCTCAGTTATGTTAAGACCTTATGTTTCTGCATTGCATGTTGCTTTCATTGAGAATACTCTTGCCTCCTTGAGCGAAAGCGGTCTTGATGGAAACTTTTTGCCTTTATATTCACTGTCTTTATCAGGCTTCATAAGTGAACAGGCTTGAGTGTGTATCCATGTCAATTTTGTTATTATTATTTTTAGTATAAATGAATACCAGTCTTATGTAAGGATTTCATAGATAATGGTATGACATTCGAAAAAGTTCGGCTGGATTTCTGAATATCATTCTAAACCTAGGCATCAAAGACAGAAAACTTTTTTAAATAATGCTATCGTCGAGAAAAATAGAGCTGAAACCTTAGAAGCAATTTAAAGATCATTAACTCATACATGAACTTATCAATCAGATATTTCAGGTAAAATCATAAGACTTGCGACATATTTTTCAAAACAAGTTCGATTGTATACATCTGTTTGAATGAGGATTTGTTAAGTATCACATCACTTTCATTTTGATCGTTTGTCTGAATCTGACAGTCGTAATGTTCAATGGATTAAGGGCATGATAGATGTTTAAGATTCAGAGTCTAGTCGGCCATTCTATTTTATCGACAGCTAAATGGTCAATTTCTGATGAATATTAGTGGAGGCAAATAACATTGATTAGATTTTGAATCAGTCTTACCGAATCTATTGTCCGGGTTGCTATCCACTATGCTATTTGTACCAACTGAAAATAACGATGAAACGAGAAAATGAAAGGAAAAAAAGAATGAAAATGGATGAAAAACAAAGAAAAAAAACACATGAAGGTGATGAAATAAAGAGAAAAGGATTATCGGAAGAAAAATGTGGAAGGAGGGATGAAGGTGAAAAAATAGGTGAGGCGGAAAACTGACGAAAGAAAGTAAGATAAAAAATAAGAATTTCAAGAGAAAGAAAAGAGAAAAAAGAGAAAACAAAATTAAAACAAGATGCATAAACAAAAAAACGAATAAATAAAACTAGATAAAACTAAAGAGCAAAAGATGTATAGAATCAACTAGGCAGGCAATTACCCGCGGGTATCTTTTTGAGTTGAGGGTTCCGACAATGTTTTATTTCAGATCAATGCAATTATTCATTTTCTGCGTTTAGGTACCAAGAATTTCATTGCATATTTTGCATCACCTTCCTGGGAAAAAAACGATTAAACAATATCCTTCTTTTTCCAACATGGCACCTTTGTGATAAGTTTAGCTGTTCATTACTATGCTGAGTAAAGTTAAAGAGGGTTTACACCTCAAAATCTACGATTTGAACAAAGAAATATTGGTTGTGTGCTACGTATGTATGTTAAATATGAGTCCAGTGTGAATATCTTGAGAACAAGTACCGTGTTTTGTTTTGCAACGTGACAGCTGATCAGATGAAACATTCCGACGTTTGTAAGGAAAGCAACCTCTCATAAGAAAACTCAGTAGGAAATTGTACATTAGATGAGATAGTGTACTGTGTGACCATAGCATTCACAATATTAATCGCGTCATGTGCACTATGTTGTTAGCAGGACATTGAATCAATGAGGTATGAAAAGTACTGTTGAGTCCTGATTATTGCCAACGGATTCCTATCTGAATCTGGTAATTCAAAGCAATAACAATTGTAACATACACACACACAAACGCATGCACACGCAAACACATATATATTTATAAAGTTCAATACTAATAATAAACATAATAGTAATAATGACAATAATAATGATATAGGAACTTGGAAAAAAGTTTGGATTATTCTAAACCTTTTGGGGAAACGTAATCAGAACTTCCTCTTGTAGGATTTGTATAGCAGCAATTTTTTTAGCCTTATACCCTGTCTGTTTCTCCTTATTACAATCTCGAATAAATCAAACATCGTCCTAAGCATCTGGTGAATCTCAAGGAATCCAACTGTTTGGAGTAATTAGAAAAAGATTCTAAATAAACGGCTCCTCGGAGTTAATAATCATTGATATCAGTAAATTGATAAAAGCCAGACATTGAGTGCATGAGATAAACTGATGATAGATGCTACAGTTTCAGTTTGGCAATTCTGAAATATCTTTTTTGTATACTAAATTGAAGGATGATACGAACAACATTGAATGTTGAATATTCATTCAAAATATGATACATTTGAAGCAATAACATTTCGTAGTCACCCTATCCAGTGTTTACGATCGTCTCTGAATGAAATAAACTCTGATGTATGGTTTTCTCATAGCAAATCTCTTCAGAGAATTCCAACTCTGTAAGTGTTTATGCAGCACAGTTGATACCCTGATATATTTTTTTTTTACTTATATATATATATATAGATAGATAGATATATAGACATAGATATAGATATAGAGATAGATAGATAGATAGATACATAGATAGATAGATAGATACATACATACATACATAGATACATAGATAGATAGATAGATAGATATTGAAATATTGGAAATGAAATAGAGTTAAGACTAATTGAAAAATACACTTTTTTATCGATCAAAAAGGAAAAAAGTAAAATAAAGAAAATGATAATGATGATAGAAAAGTTATAATAATGGACGCGAAAAACATTGACCCCCAAACTTTTAAAACCCCATGAGGCAAGATTGACAAACTAAATGTAAAAAACAATGTAGGTTTGCTCAAAGGAATTCAGTTGTCTGGTTGCTCAGAGCCAGTTCATTGAGTTTTTGATAAAAGTACATATTACCTTGTAATCTGACACCAAAAACGATTCTGGAAAGTCTTTATATTGTTTATATGAATTTTTTTTCCACTTCTTTGCATTCATGAGAGGCCCTCGAGAAAACCGTTCAAACATCAATCACATTGGACATAAGTCCAGCCCCTTTTGGAAATATATCACAAAAAATATAAATAATTTACCCTCATTTTTTAACAGAACGGTATTGAAAATGTGCGGAAGATTCCGAAATGTTTCATAGGAAATATTTTCAGTCAGTCTGCAGCCATATGAAATTTTGACAAATGCTTAAATTGTGGCCATAAATATCGACAGAAATTAAAATCGCTTATATATAAGAATATAAAAGTGAGATCTTTCACGAATGTCGGAGAAGCGTTTTTCCTGTTATTGAACAGATGTTCCTCCTGCAATAAATAAAGTTTTGTACATCCTCAGCTGAAATCTGATACTTTACGTAGTGTAACCCTCATTATAATTATGAAAAGACAACATACGGTATTCGTTTCCCTCAATGCATTCAAAGGAGATTTTCTCCATTTGATGCTCACCTATTCTGGCCCTGTACCCGACTATATAGAGCATCTCTTGATCCATCTGAAAATCGTACCTTGAGTTTTTGTATTTTTTTATCCACAAGAGGATAAAATTTAATTAAATCACATAAATTTCAATCATGAATGGTACTTTGCAAGGTTTTCATCATTTAGATTCTTATACCCCGCTGCTGTGAGGAGAATCCTGGGCGAAGATTAGAAATATTGATTATCCAAAATGCATTCATGGAACCTAGAACACAGCAGACGTGAAAAACAGTTTCGTCTTAACAAATCTCACCCATAAGGATATATGAATATATATAAAATTTTTTTTTTTATTGCAGAAAAGATTGATATTGGAAAATCATTCTGCCTTTAAAAACAATTGGAAACAACTTTGAGAGACGTATCAGATCAGAGTATAATCGAAATTGATCAGCAACAGGAATCATAATTAAATATTTCGATACGTCGACAATGTTTCATATAAAGTGAATCGAATGACGTTTCTATAAGAGGATAATAATGTTTGAATCAATATATATATATATATATATATATATATATATATATATAGAGAGAGAGAGAGAGAGGGGGGAGAAAGAGAGAGATAGAGATATATATAGAGATATGGATAGATGGTTAGATTGATAGATAGATAGATTATGTATGAAAGATTACGTATGGAATATTATACATAATATAATTGATAAATAGCTACTGTTGTGGGTGAAATTTCAGATTGATAAAGAACTTTCGGCATATTTTTTGTTCTATTTCATTTACATTCATTTTTAAAGTTTTTAGATGTGTTCTCTGATTTTGAAACCCAAATGAGATTAATAGAGTCAAACCATTATCTGATATATGTGCAAAAGTCGTAAAAAGCAATTAAATCATTTCAAAGATCAGATGCACTCTTTCCCGTTTATTTGCAAATCTCTCTCACATTACTAATTGGCCGTAATTCAGATACCCCCTGTTGATTTTATACATTCAGGAAACTCTCCTCTTAGCTCTAATCTCAGGCATATATGACAATATTGGACAGGCACATATTTTCATCATAACTACGAGATTAGAAAGTTGGAATTGCGACATTTCACTTATTCTTTTTTTAACATTGATGAAGTTAAACAATCTTGAGGTCATTCGGAAATAAAATGAGATTTCTATTGTTCGAATGAGTAAAAGTTATGGAGAATCAGTTATGCATAAATGCAGATAATACTGTTCCCGTTTTTTAAGTGAATACAGGGTTCAAAAATTAAATGCATCAGTTTTGAAAAGAAGCGTGCAATAACTTTGACACTACTGAAGGTGGAATATAAATGTTTTTATTTTCATTTTTATTTTTATTCTTTTTTAATCTATGGTGCACCAGCATGTGCTCCGTATGTTGACACACAACGACTAACCTAATCTCTACGTTAACTTACCATTAATTTGATCAAAGTGTCATTCGTGCTCACAACAATGAACATAGTTGCTAGCACTAGTATTACTAATCGTATACGCCAAATACCTCAAATATGATGTGGCACTTCATTTTTGAGTATCAACCCAGCGAGTTTCACATTATCAATGCCCGTATAAGGAAGCATTTATATATCTATTTTCTTATGTTTGTATGTAGATATTCTTTGAGTCAATGCATGGGACTTTCATATACATCTTATATTTGCATGCATATATCCAATTTGGCTTATACATTATGGAAGAATCGATAATGGTATATTCTCCCACATTCCAAACGGTTGTAGGGAGCTGTCTCCTTTGTCCATGGTCTATCAAATCTTGCCTCACTCTTTCTAAATTCCATTCTTCTTCAGCCCCAATATCTTACTCCCTCCTTTTGTCTTCCACACAAAGCCCACATAGTCTATTCAGGATGTTCTAATCAACAAAATTGATGCATAGATTATTGTTATATAATTATGTTGGTAGGTACCTATTTGCGTGAATGGATTTGATAATAATCTAATCATAGTAAATGCAACAAAGATATTCCCTCTCTGGCGCCGTGTATTCAGTGCAATCACCATTCAAATGATCAGATGATGCTATGCGTGGAAATAATTAAGTATACTGTGATCTGTTCATCTTTGATAATTTGAGTTGCCAGTTCCCCTCAAAGTCGAAATGCCGATCTATGACAAATATTTCCATGTGAATCGGAAGGACTACTGCTCCCTGCAAGTTCAGTCAGTATCCATACACAGCTTTGGAATTTGGTCCACTGGTTATAATACCAGCGCATCAGATGCGTTGTAATACCTGAATGATTTCAGTTGATGTGTTTCTAATGCAGATATAAGTTCAGTGTAATATGTTACTAGAGTAATACAGGTAGAATGATTGCAGTAAGATTGTGGTGGCCCAATATTTCAAGTTGGAAAGGGCCACCTGTATTCAAGACGTCGGCATTTACCATGGCTCGAAAATTGATGACAAGCATATGTGACAAAGCCACCAGGATGATCATTGTAATTATCTGATGAGTTTGGCACAAGATCAGGAGTGTGAGGGTTGGAAAGGAACACATCATAGGAGTACTTCTTAGCAGCACAAAGTTGCTAACCACTTCTCTTCAGCGGAACAACTTTTCTCTCAAGTGTATTTTTCCATGGGTAAGAATATCTGTTCATACATATAAAGTCTATTTCAAAAACATTATATCGAAGCTGCATCTACCATCTCTTTGAGTTTTCGAAGCATGATATCATACTTGATAACACATTTCAAGTGTTAAATCGGATCCTCGTTTAGTGTGTACTCTGCAATTTTGGAAGAACTATTCTAGGTCAATGTTACATTTTCTTTGCTTTGTGAAATGTTGTGCCTCTTTTGACAGCTACAAGTTCCATGTGTCATATTTAGTTGGAAGTGACGTGTCAAATTCTGTCAGGTGCGAGCAGGGAAACGGGAAGAAATATGTGTGAAATTCAGAGCAGATCGATTTAATTTGAAAGCACGTACTCGATTCATGTTTCAAAAATCTTACACAGAGATCACAAAATGCAGTTCCTACTCTTCATCGTAAAAGAAAAATATTGATAACAAATGACACATCTAACAAGGTTCTCCTTTCTACAACTAGATCATAGTCTCTGGCTCTTCCTCTCTCCAAGTTTCTCCATTATGAGTGATGGCAAAAGCAATTCAAACACGGTCATGATCGCAACATGGTATTTATCCACCATCTTAACTTAAATACAAATATGGGTTACGTACCAAAGATTAGATTTTTTACAGCTAAAAAATAAAACAGACGGTGAACATCTAATAAGAATTGGAATCGTTGAGCCAATGCTTACTGAATTTATCTACCTTGTCACCTAATCCTACTTTCTGTCAGCCACAATTTCTCTAAAGGGGATCCGCGTGGTGAGTTGTGATGTCTACCGGCTGTCTGATATTCTTGCAACTTTTTCAGCTAAATGCTATTCGAGCTTTTTAAAGATTTCAAATATACCTTGGAATACAATCGCCTCTCTGATATACTGTACCTTCTCATATCTCCATAGGATGATTACCAGGCTTTGATTATGTCCACGTTGCATAGTTCTCAGTTTGAGGTTCGATATTTTGGGTAGGTTCTATTGCTGTGGTGGTTTACTGTGGGCAGCTCTGCTTTTAAATGGGATGATATCACTTTGTTTCACGCCTTCTTTCCAGAAAGGCTCAATCTTTATGAAGCTTGATAAAGGAACTGCTTGGTTGCGACATTTGCTGCAGTACCCTGACATATACTGGGTCTACATTATTTTATTGCGTCGATGACGTACTGGATTTCAACTAAATCAAAAGCCTTTCAGAGGCCGATAAACGGAGGTGCCACTCTATGTAATCTATGTTACTTTCTCTTCTAGTCAGTTTACTGAATAGAGAAGGTTGATGGTTGAGTAGCTTTATTTCTGGAGCCAGCTTGCTTCTATTTTTGATTTTATCTATAAAAAGGAAAATTCAAATATATGTTACATGGCATGGAAATTATCACACATTATTGACATTGGTATGAAAGAAAACTAAAAAAGATATACACGACCAAATAAATAACTTGGTTCTACAAAATTAAGATTATCAGAATCGGTTTGGATTATTGTAGTTGATTTTTAAATATTTCAGGCCGCTAAATTTGAAAAAAAGAAACCATGATCACGTTCATGTCCATCAGTTCAATAAAAACGGATGATAGAAGGATCATTTACTGGCAATAGAAGCTGTCACTTTTCTTCGTTTTATAAATGTGAGACAGAATTTGACCGCTTCATTTTTATTTTTTAGACCAGCTGAAAAAAAAAGTTACACTCCTTCGTTCAATTATTCTGTTGTATCATAGATATTTCAACTTCACTGTTCTCCCTGCTATTGTGTTTTATATATATATATATATATATGTATATATATATATATATATATATATATATATATATATATATATATATATATATATATATATATATATATATGTATTGCCTTTTTTAACTTTTTTCCAACACCTATTATTTCTTTCCCAATCAGTTTCAAACCAGAGATGCCATATTGTAATACTTTTCATTTACGTATTCAATCTCTCTGTTAATATCCATGCTTACTTTCTTTCCCTCTTTATTTCTTTTTTTTTAAATTCTAGTCTCTATCAACTTCCCGTCTCTTTCTCCTCCGTTATCTTATTTTCCATTTTTCTCCTTCCTTCCATTCACGTCTTTCTCCTCTTCAGCATATGTTTCATTATTTTCTTTTCATTTATTCCTTTGAATTGGAAGAACAACGGAAATACTTCCCTCTTAAACAATATATATAATCTAATTGAAATGGAGGTTGAAACTTTCTTATCTGCTCTTCTTTCATCGTTTTTTCCCGACTGAGATTGTTCTTGTTTTTTTTTTTGGGGGGGGGGCAGACTGATAAGTACAAAAATGAAGGCAGCTCGTATCATTGAACAGAAAAGAGAAGAAAAAAAGATACTCTGGATAATTACTCATTCCCTGCAATAATACCCAGGGAATTATCTTACCTCTCCTAAAACGTGTATGTATGCATATATATATATTTATATATATTTATATATATATATATATATATATATATATATATATATATATATATATATATATATATATATATATATATATATATATGTATATATCGAGAGAGTAGATACGTATTAAAGTATATGTGTCATATAGTTATTGGGAGCACTTTCTGCTAAGTAGAGTATTGATATACATATACATGAGTCAGTGTGAAGATATGTACACCGATATTTCATTGATAAAGCTTATACTTACCTCATATGCATGCAAGTATGTGTGTAATCACAATTATGCAGTCGAGATGATTTCACTTACAACATATATATATATATATATATATATATATATATATATATATATATATATATATATATATATATTGTCTATGGCATGGTATATCCTCATTTCGCTCTATTCAGCAGACCTCACCAAGCGTTACATATTATATCATAGTGAAAGTTATCTTTCGAGTTTATACACAACTTTAAGAATGAATTTTGTTGTCAATCTAAGTAAGTTAAACGAGGGTAAATCATTGTCATAGAAAGATTCATGTAAATATTTGACGTATCGTTTCTACCCTAAGTTTTGAAAATATTATATGTTCATCGTATATATTTAATCTGCACATAACCACACACACACACATACACTTGCCCTTAAACACACACAATTATACATGCTTCCGTCTTTACACACACACATATATATACATAGATACGTACACACATGCATACATATATATATATATATATATATATACATACACATACATACTCACAAACATGATATATATATATATATATATATATATATATATATATATATATATATATATATATATATATATATATATATATATATATATATATGTATATATATATATATATATATGCAAAAATGCTACTACGTGATTGTTTCATCTAGGCAGCATGTTTCGGAGAGGAAGTAATCTGATCCCTTAGTTAACTCAGATGCTTATTTTCCCATTCGAAATTATATATTTCCCCATTTCATTTTCCCACTGCAAATTGACAAATTAATGAAAAATTGTCATAGTTTCCTCAATTTAGCATCAGGGCAGAAACAAAAAAAAAAAACACATCCATTGTGATATTTCAATTGTTTATAATAATACATGAAAAATTGGGAGTTGAATGTATCTAAACACACTTTGTGCACATTATTTACTGGTATCCTGAAAATATCTATTTAAACAGGATACTTTCAGCTTTGATTCATCCGGGATTGCTGCAGCTTTGCGATTTCAAAAATCGTTCTGATCGATACATTTTGGGATTTATTGTGAGAGTGTATATACTATCATTCATCTGATTTTGGTGGCCAATTTTCAATCCAATGCATATTTACAGTAGTTCAAAACTTATAAGGAATTCGATTTTATTTTTCATCTTTTCATCTTGATTTGAATGATTTTAATTTCACACCTCTTCTTCGGCTTTTTTTCAGTTATTACACGAGTGCAGCAATGCATTCAACAAGGGGTTAACTTCGTCAACGAATTGCAGAAGCACCTATTTTTGGGTTATTGACCGAGTAGAATCCATGTGTGTATATTTCAATCTCAGGGTTTTGTAGATTAGATTTTAAGGTTGACGGCATTGTACATTTGTGGAAGATTTTGACTGTTCTGTGCCCGATAAACTGAATAGAGAAATCAGTTTGAGTATCCACTAGGATTGAATTAGAAGAGAATATAGGACTGATTACGCTGATAAAAAACGCTAATAACAACTACCACCCCTCTCTCTCTCTCTCATTCTCTCTCTCTCATTCTCTCTCTCTCTCTCTCTCTCTCTCTCTCTAAGAGAATATCTGCCCTTCTTAAACATCCAATCGAGGAATCAAATAAGAAAAGAAATATAAATGGACATACATAAAATGAGAAAGCTAGATGTAAACATACAAAGGAACAAGCTCATATATATAAATATATATATATATATATATATATATATATATATATATATATATATATATATATATATATATTTATATATATATATATATACATACATACATATATATATTTATATATATATATACATATATATATATATATATATATATATATATATATATATATATATAATCATGTGTGTGTGCCTGTGTGTGAATGTGAGTGATTTAGTGTGCATATAAAACTGTCTGATAACAATATTATGCACATTTTACCGATAATAAAAAAATCTGCGATTTTCTATTCAGCTAAAGTTATATTTTCGTTTGTATTGATGGAGTTATATCATTGGGAATATTCCTGTATTTCTTCCATTGAGAGCCCAAAGCGAGACACATTGTCTGGGTCTGCATTAAACTTCTCAATCCTAAATCAACTTCTGATCAGTATCTTTGGCCAATACCTTGGGTATAATTTATGATCAATCGATTTGTTTCCTCGATCGTAAAATTGAATTCATGCTGGATAATGTCATAATGAAGAATCAATTGGCCTTTTAGACGAGGCAAATTTTGTTATTTCATTTCATTTTCTTTGCGATAACTTGGCGCCGCTTTTTTCATTACATTCGAATTGATCTAAACCCGAACTGTTAGATTGTTAAAATCTTTCGAATGGACAAATCAGATCAGGGAGAAGATTCACAACAATGCTTTTTAATTTGTCAAGGGGTGGCTCTGCATAATAATCATCAAGTTGCGTGTTTTGGAGAAATTCTTTGTCACTGGTTGGGATAGGATATAAACTGGTTCCTTTTAGAATCCAATTTTATGCATCGATACAAAATTAACTCTCAATTCAGAAGCAATTATTCTTTCTAGGTCAAAAAATATTGTTTTATGCATTACTTGGCAGCACTTTCTACCAAACAAATCGAATCAATCTTATCCGAAAACACCGGATGTAACCATACTTCAAAGGGGCAAGAACATGAAACATTGCGTGACAGTGTTTGGAGAAAAACGGTGTAGTTGTTATTTTCTATTTATATTAGTGATCATCTCACGTTAACAATATTCTCTACGATACTAATAAATCCCATAATAAAAAGATTCCGGCAACCGTTTTTATGATATGACCTCCTTTCTTGCTTACTGCACGAACCTTTGTATGTTTATAAGCATAACAGGCTTTTTATTCCAAATTATCCACGGATCAGTAGAAGTCGTCAACGGTTCCGATAATTTGATTACAAATATTTGAACCACTTCCAATATTGTCGAGAGTAAATGAAAATTATATCTGTAAATAGGCGTTAGGAGCGAAGAAAACGAGGAAAAACAATTTTAGAGATGTTGAAATAATGTATCATAATCGACCCTCTGCAAAATTCGCTAGATTGGCGTAGCGGAGCTATTGCTGTCTGAACTTGTCTACTTCGTCTCAACATCTTATATTCGGCCAGCCACAGTTTTGTTTGGACTCTCTCAGAATCCAAATTGTGGTTTGTGGTGTCCAGTGGTATGCCGTTTTTCAAGCATGATATGCCTATTGCCATTGAGGTTCCTAAAGCATACGATTACAACTTTGATTCCTGTTCCTTGTGTACTATATTGTAATCTCCCAATGTGATTTTGAACATGATTCTTTTTTTTATTTGCTTTTTGCTTGGTTCTAAGTTTGAAGTCTCTGAGCTAGTTCGATGTTCAAGCTCTGTGGCTAATCGTTTTGTATATTTGGAATTCGTTCTCTGGAAACATTTTTTGAGAATTCAGATTTTGTCGAATAGTTACTTCCTGGAACTATAGATGCAATTTGTCAACGGATATATATATATATATATATATATATATATATATATATATATATATGTATATTTATATATATATATATATATATATATATGTATATTTATATGTATATATATATATGTATATGTATATGTATATTTATATGTATATATATATATATATATATATATATATATATATATATATATATATATATATATATATATATAAATATATATGTATGTATATATATATATATATATAACTTTGGAGATCGAAAAGATGATGATTCAGCCTGGGACAGCTTTGTACTTTTCGTTTTTTAATGATTTTGATTAATGATTGATAGATAAAAGATCGACGACACGGTTCATTACATCTGTTTTATACTGCAAATTAATCAATCAATCGTCCAAAAAGTTCGTTTTTTTTATCTTTTCCAACTTTTTACTGTTTTTTTATATTCGTGAGTGATTGATAATGATATCATTAACGTCATTACATCATTATATATCACAGCCAACATAGACTAGACATGGAAAAAGGTAATTGTGATCTCTAGACTGAAACAGAGAAGAATTAGTCAACTATGTGATAAACGAACCTTAATGTAGGAGACTGAATCGTAAAGAAATAATACAGAATAGTCAAATCTTTTTTTTTAAATAATGTAATGTCTTCTTTAGATTCTGATTGTGCATTTATCAACATCTTTTACTTTATGGAAATTCCATAGTTTGGAAAGTCCAATTGAGAGACAGCTGATTCATGCTTGAGAGTCTGTGCTATTTGACGATGAATTGAAAGTGCTGTTTTTTTTTTTTTGTTTGTCCAGGGACCAAAATTATGTCGCTAGAATATAGAAGGAAAAGCTGAAGTTGAACTTTTATATTTGTTCCATATTTGAGTCCTGAGATGACGGCTGCTGATGTCAAAATGAAATTCACTCTCCTCAGAAAAAAAAAAGCAAATATTTTGTTTTGACTGATGAACTGTTCCAAATTCTTGATTTAATTTGTTTTATTTTTCTTTTCAGTTCATTTCTACAACTTCCAAATATTTTTTTGATAAAATAACACATTTATCCATTTGATTACTAATAATGCTTCTATATTCTACTCTCTGTTGTAAATGTAAACATAGGTTCCCTTCATATGTATTAATTTTCTCCTTCAACTGAGTAATTGTTGTTTATCATAGATATTTTTTGTTTTGTAATTTTAAAAGTGTTCAGGTTTCATAGTATCCAGCTCCAACTAAATAATACGACACTGAATTGTAAAAACAGAGAACTGAGGGCTTTATTCTGCCATTGTCTAACGAATATACATTACTGTGGCTTCGCTGCGATTCCACTTGGGACCCTCAAATTCAATAAGTATCTGGAATTTGATAACAAATAAATTGAAACAAACAACAGAAGCCTCTAGACAAATGGTAACAAATTGAACTATATTTAAATCAAAACTACGAAACATTTCTTTTTCCCCGTAGACAAAATAAGCGATGTATTTGGGTTCTCAATTTCAGAATAGAACATTGTTAAAGAACATATTTTAGAACCGAATATTTTTTATTTGTTTTTTCCAAATTCCTTATTTGTTTCTCTTGTGCTGATTAATATTTCTAAAAATTGTTTTTCAATCTTTCATCTTTGTTTTTGGAGTCATTCTTTCTTTTCTTTCTTATCTGTCTTTCTTTTGTGCTCTCTCCTAAAGACACCCCAGCCTTTCCTTTTCTCTCTTTCTCTCTTTCTTTCTCTCTCTCTCTCTCTCTCTCTCTCTCCCTCTCTCATCTTATCTAACTATACATTTATCAATTTATCGTTCATTAATTCTTTTTAGAAAATTTCTCCCGCTTGGAAATTTTCTCTTGACCCCTCTAGGTCTACAAAAGTTATTTCATGATTGTTTTCTTCTTTCAATTTTACTATTTCTCGAATTGTTTCTTATTCATTTTATGTGTTTTAAAACTCCCACTTGCTGTTTAAGAATACAGGAATCCAACATTTTGCTTCACAACCATTGTTTGATTTTACAAAGTGGAACAAGATGTTTTGCAGAGGCGATAAAATGCATTGCACATCCTATTCATCTGACAACCAAGAATGTCGAGGCTTTAACTACCTCGATGTCTGACATGATATACCATAAATTTCGGATCTTATGCAACAGGACGACGGGAATGTGGAAATATCATTGGTAACTTATATTCATTCACGATATCGTTTCATCCAATTATGTTGTATTATATCTCAAAGTTCTCTCCGTACTGGCATGAGTTGTGTTTCTGAATGAACTACTCTAATCGTTTTTATTGATATTTTACCTTTTCGTTCGCAGTATGATTAACACAAATTGCACTTTTATTAGTAAAGATCTACAACTTTTACTTAAATTCTTCACTTCAACATTTACTTCTGTGCAATATTTGTACATGCGTGCAAGTGTGAGTCCTACAGGTTGGATGTCGAAGATACTTCCCGATGCTTATCTATGAAGATGGCTATGTTTCAGGTACAAAAACATTCTTTTAGGAAACAGCGCTAAATACAATGACAAAATAACGCAAAAATTTCGGAAAATGGTGCGGGCTGAGAACTGTCATCCACCCTAAAGCCAAGAACTTTAAATACCCCGTCGCTTTCCGTATGCATTTGTCCATGGGAAAGCTTAGAAACAGCACCAAATCTTCATTACGTCATCTTTAGATATGTAAGAATTGATGGTGTAAAAATGAGGATGGTGGTTAAGTGTGCACATGGTCGAATAATGACAAGAAAAGAAGATAGTTTTGAGAACATTATTAAATCGTGCACATTTCAAATAATCATTCCAACATTCTTACATAAACAATAATATATATGTTCAAGTGATACCTGTGGCATAATATGGTATGCATAACACTAAAAGCCTATCAGAGTTTCATCTGGTCTAAGCTTTGAGTGAGAAGCTTTTATAGTGGGCCACCTTTTTTCGTTTGGGATTTTCGGCCATATTTGTAGCCCTGTATGAGGATATATAACTCATATATATTTGATCTGATTATATTTATGAACCCTGTTGAAATTAAGAAAGTGGAAAATGTCAGAAGTTGGATGGAAGAGTATGTTAGCAAAAAGCAGAAATTTGTTGAATTTCAAAGTCTTTCGATTCCAAAACTATTAATGATGCATACATGATATTTTGGATTTCTCAATAACTTTGGTATGGGGCCTTTCGTGATTTCTTCAGTTGAATTTGATTGGGTAACCCAAAGATTGTCAGTTGATATGGAATTGCCTCGGCAAGGTTTTAAAGGATCCAGAGGGCTAGACCCTACAAAAACAAGTTTAGCTCATTCATTTTTCTTCCTTTCTGCTCTTCCATGTTTCTCTCTCCTCCAATATCCATTCATTTATTATTTCTTGTCTATTCTGGACAGAATGATACACTGTCTGCTCTTGTACAAGTTATTGGATCGACTTTGTATTTTTACTGTAACGTGAACATCAAGAACAATAAGAATTATCCTCACCAAACTCAAGAGTAAGGTGTTGTGTGAAGTTTGCAATGTCTTACCGTGATTTTAACCTTCGATTGCCAGGACACTGTCCCAATAATCAAGCTAAATCTACGTATCCGAGATTAACAATTAAATAAATACGGATAGACGTCGGCTTATTTCATTCACATAGATGTTTTAGATACAATACGAAAGTTGCTGTAATCATCTAAAGTCGGAATAGAATTAGGGGTAGTGCTTGACCCTGTAGCAACAATTTGTCTCCCTTTCTATCTCCTTTCTTCCTTTCTGCTCTATAAAATAATTCCCAATTCATTGTTTCTTCCAAATAATGAGAAAAATCATTTTTTTTTTTGATATTTTGAATTCAATTCAGTTCATAATTATCGTGTAATCTGTCGTCCCATGTTTCTCTCCTTTAATGAAAAGTGACACTTTATCATGAACGGTAATTTTTTCGGGCGAGAAAATCAATTTGTAAAATGTAATTTCTAAAGTGCTATAACCAAAAAACCTTTCAATAAAAAAATGAACAAAAACTTCTATTAATTCATGCTTGTTTATTCCCAGTGGAATTATTTTACTTGCATAAATTAAACATCCTTTGAGGTTTGTAGTAATAATTTTCCTTTTTCAAATAAAGACTTTTATGATATGACACAGAGTCCAAAAACAAATATTTTGAGAACCGGTAGATTTACACAATAATTATCATTTTGATAAACTGCTAACGTCATGCACTGGTCGGTCAATTGGAGAACTGACCAATCACGTGAGAAAGTAATTAGGAAAGTAGGAATTTGAATGAAGCAGACGATAGAGACGTCAAGTTGCAAAATTGATTTGCATTGAACGTTTCTTTGTTCTTTCACGGACCAACTGGTTAATAAAAAATCTAGTTCAAGATCTGTGCCAGCATACCAGAACATTTTGCAGACATTTATTCCTTTTTTTTAATAATAATGAATTTTAAAAAAAGGATAAATACGTATTTCATCATCAAACACTTTCTTATCATCTTGAGATCAACGAAAAGTATGAAAAAATTGGAATCATTTTGTTTTTTTGCTCATAGATTTGTAACAAACAATGATCCAGTTCTTTCTCTTTTTCATATCTGATCCAACCAAACTGAGACTGGACAACCAGAAAAATTCAAATAACCATGAGACCCGGATGTTGGCGGACGCAGTGACACAGAATTACTTTTTTTCAAAATGTTTCATCTGACACTGCGACCTTGAGACGCCATGACCAGACATTATGAGAATTTTCATCTCAATCTATTCTATTTTTCCTAATCATCTCTGAATGTTTGCAGATAATATTACATCCTTTGTTTACTTCGTTTCAGTTTATGTACACACACCTACATGTGCATACACACACACATACATTCATTTATCTATTCATCTCTCTCTCTCTCTCTCTCTCTCTCTCTCTATCTATCTATATATATATATATATATATATATATATATATATAAATAGATAGATAGATAGATAGATAGATAGATAGATAGATAGATAGATAGATAGATAGATGGATAGAAACAGAGAGAAATTACCGGAAATTAGTTTATCAGTATTTTTCTTACCGTTACGTTATTGATTTTTCTCGATATCTCTTTTTTTTTCTCTTGGCTCATACTGACTAGTTTCTGTGTTTATCATTTTGGTTTAACTCTTGCATTCATGGCCAATCAATCTTTATTTATGCCGGAATGAACAAAATCCCTGAAAGAAACAGACCAAAATTTATTTCTATCATGTCGTTTGATTTAAATTTCTACAAACAGAATGGTCAGGATATGCATTGTTCAACCAGGTAAACTCTCACTAAGGCATAACAATCCAACCAACCACCGGGGAATAGTACCAAACAAATTTGGCAGAAGGTTTCTTCAGCATTAATTTTGATACCCACTGATTACCTCTCTCATTTGTTTTGATACTGACGATTAAGTCTCATAAATTCTTAGATATTTCTCCCTCCAGCTTAAATCAGAACTTCCACTCATAAAGCTCTGTTAATCGTCTATGAATGATGTCAAAGCGACTTGACAACAGAACAGATCTCCACTGTGTCTTATTATGAATGCTGTGACACCCTAAGTCTTCGAAACGTCAACAGCTACAATATCTTATCATTATCCGTCAAGATATGCTGCATTAAATAAGATTATGGGACATTTTTACAGATTTACTGGGTTAAATAGACAGAGTTATGAAAGATGCAAAATTTGAAAAGAAAATGTGGACAATTTCAGATGACGTAATTTGTGCAATGCATCAGATAATTTGATTTTTTTCCAGAGGTCTTGTTCCATCTTCAACACAAACCTGCAATTTGTTAGCCTTAGTAAATAACACAATTCTTCTCCCAGTATTCTATTTTGAGTGGGGACTGTGGAATTGGATCTTAACAAAAGTAGCACGATGGAATCGAGCAGTTAAACTTCAGATTCATATTATTCAATGAGTTGTGCTTTAAATTGGATCAGATAACAAAATAGATGCAGTATTCCTCGATATCTCGATTTTTTACGATGTATATCATTCAGTTCAAGAATCAAAGGGTGTTTTTCTTAAACTTTCGTTTGATTTTTCTTTCTTTATTCATTCTTATAATGATATAATATTCCAACGATTATTTATTTTAGATCTTGGAGCTCCAGACACTGATTCACTCGTTTTTATACTTCTTACCCGTTTATAAGTTATCATTTTGAAGATATTTCAGTATTTAACGCATGATTTGTATCAAAGAAGCATTTATTAAAAACTTACAAAAGAATATTGCATTATCATAACCAATATGAATTGGAAACAAGAATCATTTGTAAATGAAAATTAAGCTGATTTTCAGTTAATTAACGTCAATATAAAGTTTGAATGTGTTTTGCAAAACTCACTCGCTCAACACTCAAACACTATAATTTTGGGGAATACGATGTAAAAACGTCAGAAACACGTGAATATTGTTCTTCATGTTAAATGAATCTAATTTCAAAATTTCATGAATTGCTAAAAGTAGCCACATCAAGCCCGCCTAAAAATCGATCTGAATTGGAGTCATATGAACGATGTCAGCAATAAATTCAGTGTTTGGTGAAACGATCTTCTTAACAGGATTTTCGCAAATATCCCCTAAAAATCATTGCTTCATAGTTTAGCTTGGAAAAACAAAAGTTACATTCGAAATTTAATGTGATGTTACTAGACATTATCCTGCATAAATTGTTCGTCTCAGGCTCTTAGTTACCTTAACCCACACAAGAGAGGGATGTGAAACAAGGTCGGATTTAAACGAGGGTATACCACACGCTTGCATGTGTGGGTAGTAACGTCAAACAACTTATCTTCGTTATTGTAACTGTGAAACTGCAACGTTCGTCTAAGACGTTCCTAAATTTCAAATTGAATCTCATGATCGATTGCTTTGTGGACTCGCTTATGCATCCAATTGGTCCTTTCTCTCCCTTGGATTGAAAGGTCTTCACATTTTTTTTTTCATTCTTAATTAGATTTTCACCTATTTTCGTCTTGTTTTTGCAACATTTTACAATTTTGAATTTGTTTTGATGGAAACAATGAATCCGATAAATTCTGTTGCTGCTTTGCTCTCTCATGGAGGAGAAGCAAAACTCTGGTAGATCAGAGGAATCAAACATATTAAATAATTGAATGTCAAACAATACGTACCATTTTGAATCATGGTTTAATCTCTAATGGTGAATAAGGACAAACGAAATGCTGATGCGAAAAGCAAAAAAATTAAATGGAAATAAGTGCCTGCAATTTGTAATTGATATAGATACAGAGAGGAAAATACTATATATGAATAATTTAATATAAGTTTTCCAACAATAGACGTTATAAAGTTGAGTAGAAATTGGATCAGAAGGATTACTGTAACAATATTGTTGCAGACATTGCCGATCATGATAAATATTAGCTCCGGTGATGACTTTATTTGCAATATCAGTTAGTTCGTCTTGGGAGTCATTGATAGTGTTTTGCATTTCTTGACATTCACACACATGCACACACACACACACACACACACACACAAACATGCACGCACACACACATACACACATGCACGCACACACACACACACACACATATATATATATATATATATATTGACATTCATGTATATGTAATTGTGTTTATATCTGTAGATTTTATTGTTATCGATTATAATGTCATTTTTCTGTCCTTAAGTAATATATTCAAATGTTAAACTAAACGCAATGTTTACGCCTTAATCCAAACAAGAACTAAATATCTTAAGAAACATTTATTCATAAAATCGATTATCATTGGACTTGAAACGGTAAGCAATCCGCCCTCGGGCTTTGTCGATGGCATCAGCTTACAGAAATCAAGAGATTTGTTAACATTTCTTTCCCAGAATATTTTTCATATTTATAGTTTAATTAACTGATTTAATCGTCTCAATATATCATATTGCCTCTTTCTACGTAGTTGCACTTCCATTTAATCAGATATTCCCATACACCTGAGTCCACTTCACTTCCCACTGAGACGCAGGATAGCCTTAGGATAATTGCTCCATCCAATGCCAGGCTATACTTCATTTCTCAGTCGTGATTTCTGATTTCAATTACCGAACTCAGGCACTTCTATATAATTACTATCTTTTTTTCTAAAGATCTATTGTGAATCGTGACTTAAGTGGGCACAATTTTTCAGTCGGTTAAATAAGAGATAGCTATTCACAAAAAATTAAAGAATCACACTCATCAGGATATGTATGCGTATAAGGGTGTACATCATGGTTACTAAACATAACCTTAATTCTATTCCAATGTTTTCAATAAACAAAGTTTGACATATTCACACTACATTGACAAATAAGGTAATTATGCTGAAAAATGATATTTTTGGCGGATTACTTCTTTTATCATTAGGCTATAGACATTCATTCATTGTTATCCGTATGTTCGTAGATATATATATATATATATATATATATATATATATATATATATATATATATATATATATATATATAGATATAGATATATGTGTGTGTGTGTATGTGTGTGTGTTTGTGTGTGTGTTTGTGTGTGTATGTGTGTACGTCGGTGCGTGTATGTGGATGTAGATACGTGCGCTTGTAAATGTTGGCATATGTGTGTGTATGTCTTTAATTCTTTATGTCTGGTAAAGGCCCCTCTGCTTTAGTGAGCAGGCTCGGATATCTTGGCAGCGTTGTAGGTGAAACTCCTATATCGAAATTATTGAAAGGTATCCCTTTTCCACTGAACATATGCAGCGGTAAAATCTTTTAGAAAACATTTGATTCAGGCTTCATACCGGGAAACATCATCGAAGATATTGGTATTGAATGCTATTCTAAGGAGACTAATTCGCAGCTAGCAGATATATCACCCTTTAGAAAATCTTTTCAATATGATGTGAAAATATGTTCTAGCATTAATCTTCTTAGAACACGGATTATAGCATCGCTGATATAAGCCCAGAGCTCACATACTTTTGGCTTTGTTTGAGATTAGACTCAATATATTAAATATAAACTCTTCCTCTGCAATTTTATCATTTTTTTCATCCAAGCCAAGCAAAACAACCTGGTATGATGAGAGCGAGATAGAATCTAGATTTAACCATTTTCGTATTGTATGATATACACTATAAATTCATTTATATCCATTTAATCACACGTTAGAGACAGTTGGAAAAAGAATTGTTGTTTTTTTTTTTTTCGATGCAGTGAAAAACATTCAAAATATCAAAGGGATCATTTTATAAAAGGCTGAATAAGGAAAACAAAAATTCAAAAAAATGTGCTATGATCAATCAATGATCACGCTGTGTGTGTTTTTTTTTAATTGAAATATTATTTTTCGTTCATTAGTTATTGTTCCTGTTCATTTCAACATGAAAGACCTTTTCGCTTCGGAAAGTGGGGAAAATCTTATTGTTATTTTCTAATAGTTTTACAATTTTTCTGTCAATAGATTTCATAACATGCATTTTTTTCTGTCATTTCCTGTTTGTCTCCATTGCATTTCTCATGATTCAGGTCACGAAATTTATTGCAATGTAATCGCTCGTACTTTTCCCAAAATGAAATATCTATCGAATAATGGAAAAATATCGAACAGATTTCTAATCTTTCATTATTTAAATCCAGATGAACTGATATCAAAACTGGTGTTATGTTTACCTTGTATTTGTTTCTATCTAATTAAAACTTTCAATGAACTGTAATCCAAATACCAGTTCCATCAAGTAACCCGAGGAACAGGCTAGATAGACTGCCACAAAACTATACCAAAGGTTTATGTGGGCCAATCTTATATATCGTGGTATACTCTACGTTGATCCAGTTCATACCTAGGTGTATAAAACTGGTTTGCTCTCTAGAGCCTGTGAGTATGCATGTCTTGGTGGTATGTTTGTGCATGCAAGATCACATATAACATATTTGAATGTATGTGTCTGCGTATATAGCATACATGTAAACGTGAATCGTGCATCGGTGTTTTTGTTAAGTTTTGCATGTGTACGTAAGTTTTTGTGTGTACGTAGGTGTAATGCATTTGTGTAAATTGGGTAGATAAGAGTGCGTATGTGGAATTTATGTACGTTTGTTTACACATGTGTTGTGTGCCGTATGTGTGAATTGTCGGTATGAAAAATGTTGTGTCACTTACAAAGAGTAAAGAATTAACTAAAAGAAGATACATCAGAATGTACATAAACGCAGTAAATACAGATACCAGATGTCAGGCGCTTGGTCCAAATTACTAAACTGACGAATTCAAGGAAAAATGTCTACCTTAATTTTTATTAGATTATTTGCAATAACGAATATAGATTTTAAAAGAATGAAGAAAAAGGTGGGAACAGAAGTTTTTCCCCTGAAAGCATTCAATTTAGGAAACTTTGGGTTCGACTGAAAATCTTTAAGTCCTTAAAACCAAGGCTGTACACGAACGGTTGCATGAAGTAAAAGTAAGATTTTGTTTGTTTTTTTTTTTCAAATTAACTACTCGTTAACCCTAACTTGGCCGTTATTTGAACTATCACAGCCAAGACAAAAGTACGAGACCGGATGCAATGGCAATTGTTACTGCCGATTGCAGGGTCCTTTCAGGGTCAGGTGGTGGAACATAATGAAACTGACATCACCACCATCGTCAAGTAATACTAAGGTCATAAAAATACTGATCATGTGACTGCTTCTGGAATAGCACAAGGAGGAATTTTGGCAACCAATACCCTATTCATGGCCACAGCCAATTTGATGGCATGTAACGTTGTATCTCGCTAGCTTCAGTCAAAATTTGACCAAATCTGCATTGTATCATCAGAATGTGTCAGAAGTTTTCAGTATTGAGATCAGTGTTTGTAGCCAACCTTTCATTGTAATTTACCGTCCTCATGCTGATCTTCCACGGTTGTAACGAATACAATTTTGAGAAAATCTTCAGTTTTTGTCCTCCTGGTAATAGTAGGGTCAAATGATTTTGATTTTTTTTTATGACCATATAAAAAAAAAGTACTTTGAAAACATGAATATGGAAATTCAGATATAACAGAATTTTTTAAAATATCTTTTTTATAAAGAGATTCAGTTTACCAAGCATCATTTTTCCTTACATTGTTCACTACAGATTACTCTGTGTTTTCAGATATTTAGTGTACGATACAAGAAAAGAAACGATGCAATTATTTTCTTATTTCTTCTGCGTACGGTAAGGAACAAACCCGCAAAAATCAAGGCTTTTTATCCCCCCCATTAGTTAATAACGATAATTAAGCGCGTGAAACTGCGCAGTGTAGTTCTATCATCAATGCGTGAAATTAAATCAGAATTTTATGCACTAACCTGAATTATTTTGTGCATCTAAGTGTACAGAACAATATAATGAAACATTAGAATAGAGATTTAATTAAAGAAAACACAAGATCTAAAGGTGTGATAAGCTAGCCTGTTTTATACTCTGATTATTAATGTGCCTCTCCCAGAATAAGATCGGGATATTAAACAGGCAAATTCAATTCAACCGAGGGATTACTCTGGATAGAGGGTAGCTCTTGGCTGTCACACCTGGTCGGAGGCTATCCTTTTCATTCTCAAATATTTAATCCGGGTTCAATCTTGGTAGGCTTTTTGAAGTTTAATAAATACCTTGTTGCTCGGGGTTTTCTGTATATTAGGTGGTACATCACGGAAAATAATGCTAGAAGTATACTTATATGTTTGCATTTGCGCAGATTCAGTTCACACTGAGATATACTTCGTTTCACGCAATACTCTTATTTTTCCATCATTTAAA